>WBMV01000294.1:0-50049 GCA_013396655.1 Campylorhamphus procurvoides | reverse complement strand
CGGGAGGGGGGAGCGGCCGCTGCCCCCGGTCCCCCGCCCTGGGGATGGTGCGCGTCCGGGACAGGGGTCGAGACCGGGACAGAGGCCGAGACCGGGACAGAGGAACGGGGGTCCGGGGCCCGCTTAGTCGCCGGCCGCCTCCCGCAGTGCAGGGGCAGCCGCTGGACACGTCCCGCCGTGGCGGGGGGCTGTGCTTGGCTGCAGCCGTGCCGTGGCTGTCGTGCTCCAGCTCCCTGCGCCTCACTCTCCGGCTTGAGCAATATCATCTCGCTGATAACGTTACTCAGATTTCGTCATTTATAAGGAAAAGCCGAAACCCGCGTCCCTTCAGCTCCGGCAGCTGCCGCTGGTTCGCCCCACACCCCCGTCCCCATTCCCCTGCTGTCTTTGCATCCATGATGAAGGGTGAGGAAAATCCTATTGCTGCTCTTCCTGCAACCCTGCTGCTGGGGAAAAANCCCCCCCTCCCCCGCCCAGGCTTTGGTGCCGGGCCAGCAGACAATGGCTCCGGCCAGATGCCGCCGGCCCATCCTCCTAGCCCCACTCCGGGTCAAGCACCGCCCGCCCGGACCCAGTCGCCTTTGCTTGGGGGAAAGAGGGCCGGGAGCCGGGCTGGTGCCGAGGACGTGCCCGTGGGGGCCCGCGGTTGGGCCGGGATGCTGTCCGCCGCCGCGGCGGGGCTCCAGATGTGCTCAGCGGCCCCCTCGGCTTGGGGGATTCAAACAGGCAGCCCCGAGCTGCAATCCGTCCCAACCTCAGCATCATCTGGATAGGTGGGCAGCTGCTGTAGGGGAGGCGGCAGAAGAAAGGAGTCTTTGGGACGCGTGATTCCTGTTTCTGCAATTGCCGCATCGAGGAATAAACTGAATTATTCACGTGAAAGAGCTGAGAGACGCCGGGGGGTGTATGTGTGCGTGTGCGTGTGGCTGACTGACAAGGAGACGGGGAAATCTCTGCGCTTTTGTTTGGTAGCAGCCCTTTAAAGGAGTGCGGGCACGCTCGCTTTCGAGGTGTGAGGTGGCACAGAAGAGGCCTGTGGGAATTCACTTAATTTCTGCCACTTCTGGGACATCTGAGTGAAAACCATGATGCAGATCATTCCCGGCTCCCTGCCCTCCAGCAAGGTATCTGATGATGCGAGGGTGGTTGCTGGTGAATTAAAAGCCCTGAGTCACAAATAGTATTAATACATGCAAGAACTGTAAATACATTTCAATAAATTCCCTGGGGATGCTGCTTTTTCTGTTCTGTAGCTGCTCCCTCCTCCTTGGCTGGCTGTTTTTCATAGCATTTCCAGAGTTGTATTTTCAAGGAGGTAAAATCTTGTCCCCATGGCAATCCCAATAATACCTTCTGTAGTGAACCAGGAGTTCAAATCAGCCCACAGTCTTCCTGAAGCCAAGCTCCTTTGCCTTTGGAGGTGTGGTATATAAAATCTGATTTCTTCCTGTAGTCCATGAGCTTCTCCAAAACTGAGATGAACATGGTGTGAGCCAGAACCTGTGCAAGACTGAAGGCCAAAGGAATCACTCAGGAAAGAAATGACAAGGAATGTATCATATAATTTGGGGTTATTTACAGATTTTCATGGTAATGGCATTAAAAGTGTTCCCAAGGGATCTTCTCTATGGATACCAGCTAACTCTGCTAGCTTTTGAGCAAGTTCTGTAAAATGAGTTTATGGCCTTTTTCTGCTTTGACGCATGACCAGGAATTGTGAAATTGTGAAATTTTCTGCCTTTTAACGGAGAGTAAATTTAATATAAATAGTCTTTAGAATTGTTCTTCTCTGTGTCTGTTCTAGTTGCTCACTGATGTATCTGGGTAAATCAGTATTTCCCTGACCTCAGTGCAGGAAATGTGCTCCTGAAATTAAAGAACAGCAAATGTTTGCATGACTGGGGCCTGTCTTTTTTCAGAAACTGCTTGTCTAGTAGCAATACTGCCTTCCTTTCTATTTGCTCATTTTGGGACAGTCATGGATCCCTTAAATCAGTGTAAGCCACAGTCACAGATGGAGATTTGCTGCTATCTGCAAACCAGGCTCCTCTGCTGAGCTTAGATTCAATTAGAGTTCTGAGAGACAGTGACAAATAAAAGATTTATGCTGTTGCTGTTTCTCAGCCTTCTTGTATCTTCTTGCTGGTGGATTAATACTGAGATAGTCACAGTACCTTAGAAATGTTACATGTACTATATATATATATGAAGGCAAAAATGAGGATTGTTGCATTTTTGGTGGCAGGATGTAGACTAATCGTCTTTATAGCAGTTTGCATCAGTGATATAGCTACAGAAATTGCATATTTCCATGTGCTTTTGTGTTTGGTGCTATTTGGGGAATGTACGGAAGGTACGTGTTCATACAAGACTGTCCCATATAAAGTCATTTCTGAGGATAAGAAACTCCAAAGAGCACTTGGATGGGGCAAAGCTGACATCCTCAATATATTCCCCAGGCCATGTGTTGTAAAGCATAGCTAGCTTAGGAATCCTTAGTTTCAATATTAATGAGCTGATAATTTATTTTTTTAGTGCTTTTTGTGTCAGCTGTTTCTTATTGTGATGATTAAAAAAAAATTCAGTCAACAAATATTTGATGTTTTAGTACCCTGCTAGACATACATTCTCAGTCATTTGCATGTTAAAGGAGAGCACTTTTCAGCACATTGCTGATTCCATTTGCAAGAAGGAAGTTGGACTCTCTGTAACATAGTTTTCGACTAACACCTTTGAGGGTTTGAGCTAGAGCAAGGCAACGAGTTCTTTCTTGCCTTCTAGGAAATTCACATTGGAAAGGCAGCAAGTGGTAATCCATGGTTCTTGCGTGTCATTTGTATGTTCAAGTTTGAAGCGTTGTAGAAAACATGAACACTCCTTTTCCAGGTATTTATGTACTGATCCCGTTTGCTTGAATGTGACAATAAAAAACTTGCTCAAGGCCAAGTAACAGGGGCTTAATCAGATATTAGCAGATGGTGGTAGAGAAGTGTCTGTATCTCAAATTGACTTTAGTGGGCTTTTCCTTGAACTCTATTTGAGGAACGTTTTGAAACATGATCAGGAGCACAAATCTAACCTTATGCTAATTCTGCCATAATGCATTTAGGACAAAAACAAACAAGCAAAACCGAAAAAATCTCCCCCCAAAAAAAAACAAAACAAAAAAAGGAGAAAAGTAATTAGGGGAGCATGAATCATCTGTGTGATAAGGCACACAAGATTAAGTACAATCTCAACTTGTTATTAATAATGGGATCCCAGGCACATAAAACTACTAGTAAGCTAAAAATAAATTCTATATGTAAATTTTTCGATCATATGGAAAATAAATTAAAGGAAGGGAAGCCAAGTAATTGTTTTCCAGGCCTCAGTTTCACATGTGAAATCTTCTTTTCACATGCTTGAGTCTCTGAGAGAGGATGCTTTCTCTCACTCCATATACTGCTAGAGGAAACAGGAGCTGGCAGTGAGCCTGAGAGTGTAAGTGAAGAGACAATCCCTTTGGGCAGTTGCTTGCTGCACTGCCTCCCTGCCAACAGCAGCATAGTGTTGACAGGGACATCAGGGTTTGGGCTTTCAGTTGTTCACACACCAGAGCACAATATTTGTGATGTGTTACATTCCACCGATTGCTACCGGCAATTAAATATAATAAAGGGGGTAATTGATTCATGGAGCAACATTTTTAAAAGGAGGACCCTTCTATCCCCCATCCACTTAATTTCAGAAGATGGATTGCATGAAGTGCTTGTCCTAGCTGGACAGATTCTGGCATTAATTTGCTTTGTAAGAAGCAGCATTTACATTTTTTACTGTGCTTGACAAAGGGAACTTTGAAATAGGTCCTGACTTTCAGAAAGTAGTGCTTGTGTGAGAAATCAGACTGAGAATCTCAGATTGCTGCACAGAAGGCTAAATACCCTCCAGCAGCAGATGCTCCTCTCCCACATCATTCTGCCTGAATTTGCTTTCCCTGCTTTGCCTATACCCGTAAACAATAAATGAAGAGCTTTGAGCCTTTCTTTAAAACACATAGAAAGCTGTGGCAATGCAAGTTTGGAAGCCAAGCTCTTAAATACACCAAGTGGAAGGTTTCCTGCTGTAACAAAACGAACAAGATGAGGAGGCCTTCAGCCTTGGCTTACTAGCTTTTGATGGATGCTAAGAATTTATTGTCATCATGCTCTGAAATGTTTAATAAGTGGAGAAGAATTAAGAAGCAAATTTCCAACTTTCAGAAAGATTTCTGTAAGTTTGCAGGGAACCGCCAAGCCTTTAGTTGCCGGTCTTATATTTTTCACGCAGGGCATGATGGGGACATGGTTTAGCAGTGGATTTGGCAGCGCTTGGGTTAATGGTTGGACTTATGATCTTAAAGGTCTTTTCTGACCGAAATTATTCTATGACTCTATATGCAAACACTATGTTTGAAAGCTATCTCTATAAACAGTGATTGATTTGTAAAGTACCTCAGGTAAGTGAAGAAAATACCCTAGCCTGTCTCCTGCCTGAAGAAAAGCATCTCTATGCCAAATTTTCATGAATGCTCGCCATGACTTTCTGAATTTAGAAGCAACTTTTCTTCTCTCTCATTTATATGAGTAAAAATAATAATTTTGAAAGCATGTAAGTGACAAAAACAGCATAATGCACCACAAAAGCATGATGAATCATTTCTTCTAGTGCAACTCAGCAACCCCTTGTTTCTGCAATGCCAGGCTTCTCCTAAGGAAAAGTGTTGATGTTACAGCATGTTCATGAGTGTCAATAGAGATAACAAACAAATCTCGGGCAAATGGAAAGACTGGATTTTTATGTCACCATTGAATCTGATTTTCTTTCAATGCAAAGGTAAAGCTAAATACGTGTTCAAAATACTGTGGTGTCTATTCAAGATACAAAGGCGTCCATATGTACAAAAGACAAGGCAGCTATTCTTATCAGAATTCCACTGAAAAAGGGATGAGCAAAGTAAACACTCAGAATGAAACAATGGCTAACTAAGAGTGTCAAACTGCCTAGGCTATTGTATGGACTTTGGCAGTCCCTTTGAGGATTGCCAATCTCACTTGCTCTTAAGAAGCAGCACAGAGATAGGGAAACCCCATGATACCCACATTGCTTACTGTACTCATGGATGAGTTTCAGAGCAACAAAATGTACCCAGCATCATTAATTAGGTGAATTATGTGATTCCAACCATGCCCTTGCCTCCCTCCACAGCCAGCATTTTCTGGCATGATACAGAAGAGTAGCATAAGTCCCCATGCATGAGCATACTGCAGAAACAGTTTATTTAGCTTGGAAAACAGCACTGCACTTGAGACCACACCTGTGCTATGTGGTCTGTATATAGCTATCTCTGAGCTGGCTTTAAACTAGTGGCAGTTTACTCACACCAGGTTTATTGCTTTATGTTGATTTTCTTGGGTGGATTTTACCACTTGTACTGAATGCTGCTAGCCATATCTGAGGTGTTTGCTTTAGAGCCATCTTAAACATACTCAGCTATCAATCTTCATTGTGTTTTTGGCTTCCCAAACCCATGCAAGTGCAAGGATCTTTTGCCTCTTGTGAGATTGTAGGCAGGCGAGATTTTCCCAAGCTTACATCTGGGTTTATCTATCTAAACTGTCTATTTATTTTTCAACACTATTCATTTCTTCATTTAATTTAATTTCAGAAGAAAAGAAAGAAAAAAGAAGAAGAAAATAGAAGAAATAAATTTGCACCCAAGAAGTTGTATAAATGGCTAGGAGGTCTGCTCAAAACCTAACTCGCGTCCTTGACATTCAGTCTTTCATCAGGGTAAGGAGTGAAGAATGAAGCTGTTGAGCTAAATCACATCCAGTCATTTAAACGTTCTTGATGTGGTGCTTTCTTCATAGTGTCACAACCATGGATTTTAGTTGCCTCTGGTGTATTCCACATGTGGCAGGGACTAGGAATGTGTGTGCATGTGCGTGTGTGTGCGTGTGCGTGTGCGTGTGCGTGTGTGTGTGTGTGTGTGTGTTGGGGGGGTTACCCTCCTGAGGATGAAAGACACAGTTTTCACAGCATGAAGGCTTCATCACCTCTCCAACGTGTGCGCCAGAAAAGGTATCCCTGGCACCCACACAGCTCCTGAAGCTTGCAAGTCTTTTCCTCTCACATTTTTCTTTTAAGGCAAAGGAGAATTACAATCTCTGAGTGTAAACAGAGGTGTGGACTGGCAGGGACATCTGTTGAAGAAAAGTTGCACAGGCAGAACATATGGATTGAAAAGGACCCTGTGCTTGGTAGGCATTTGGGATTTTCTTAGGCTTTTTCTTGCTCTCACTTTTTCAAATAATTTCATCTTGATTAGTATTGCTTTTGGGGAAGTAAGGCAGGCAGGCAGGGGGCTCAGGAATGCACCACTTTGTGTTCAGGTTATTCCACGCAGATGGGTATGGACCAGTGCTGGAGATTAAAAATTGATAAAGCTTGCAATTTTTGTGTTTAAAGTATCAGGCTTGGAGATAAGCACCCACAGACATGGTTGCTGGTGGTAAAACACAGTGGTGGGAGCAGATAGAGCAGTGTCCGCTTTTCCTTACAGGAGGAGGAACCCTCAGCATTTTTCAAAGCTTCTAGTGGTCGCAGGGTCTGTGGCATCTGAAGTGTCACCTCTCTTGCTCATTATCACTAGGTACAAGTTTATGTCTGACAGAAACAAAAGTGTTTCCTGGCATGTTTTAAGGTTGGTAGAACGTTACTGCACACTTGCACAGGAAAAACAGCAACAGTAACACTAATGCATATTGATGTAGTGGATTATCGCCAAAATATGTCACGGCAGGCAAGCAGAACTCATTTATGCAGACAGGTGTACAGCTACTTTGCACCTGAAATCAAGATGTCACACAGGAGGAGAAAAAGTAACAATATATATGTTCCATTCTTTTTGGTCCATGGATATTAATAAGGATGGGATTGAGCCCAACTTCCACTTATTGCAGTTACTCGCTGTGCCTTGAACAGAATAGATGTGAAACTGGGGATGGCACCAAACTTCCCAAAAGGAGCATGTCTCAACTTGTATACATAGCCTCATTATCTTTGGATGATTAGTCTCTCTCACTTTTAATATAAGATTTTTTTCACAGCTATAGTCTTGAGAAAATCCAAATTATGTGATGAGAAAGAAGAGCAACCCTGTAGATTGAACTAGATGTGAGTGTTGGTTGTTTCTCCCCATAAATCACGTGTATGTGTGAAGACTGTTCTATTCAAGCAGTTTTGTCCACTCATAATGAACTGCTGCCACCAGTGGGCTGTGGTTTGTATCGACACACACATTTATAGTGTTATAATATTATAGTATATCTATAATATTATATTACATTATACTATATTGACTCCATGGTTTTAGTTATATTTCTTAGGCTGAGGGTCGTTTACATTAACATCTTTTACTTTGCTGGAAAATAATCTACCAAGACAGTAAGGGTTAATGTAGCATATACAGTTCACACACTGCTCAAATGAAAGCAAAACAGCATGGCAGTGGAGAATCATTCCTATTTGAATGGATTACTGACATGGGAAAAATTATGTAAGAGGACAAATTTAGGCTCTTCGGCCGAAATGGATTTTCTGAAAAGCATCCTGTAGCATCTCATCCTTCCCAAGCATTGAGGGTACATGTATTTGCTGCCACTTGCTTGACTGAGGAAGAGTACTCAGTTTGCTCAACTCTCCCATCTGCATCCCAGGAGCATCCTCCCAGACACACATTTAAATTCACTAAAAGATGATAGTAATTGAAACATAGACCACTCAGGGGGTTCATACACAAACTTAATGTTCACTATCACCATCTATGCTACAAAGTTGAAAGATCTGAAATTTGCTTCTAATACTTTTAAGATAGCAAGGGACTAGGACTCTGTAAATGTGGGGTGACTTTATTGCTGAGTGATTAATGATTTACAGTCTCTAAAGAGACTCTCTCCTTCTGATGCTTGGTCAGAGTCCTAGCAAGAACTTCATTTATCATTTGCTTGTGAGCAAAATGACTGCTCCAATTCCTGCAGTGAGTTTAAACACATCATTTTGTTCTGTGTTTGCAACTCCAACACTCTGCCATGAGGAAGGCTGTGAGCATTAAGGGAATACTGCTGGTAATTAGGTAGTAAGCTTCTCTTCTAAAATTCACTGGTATGAGGAATCTAAAAGTATATATCCTCTCCCAGAGTAATATGAGGCTATCAGAAAAATAGAAATGCAACTGTATTAATAGTGGCAGAATGATACTCTGTTGGCTATCTCAATTAATTGATAGAATACTTCAACAAGAAACAAAAGATTTTGTTGGTGCTTGGTCAAACATCTTTCTTTAGCCCATACAACTGGGCATAACTGCTTCAACATCATCTAACTGTCTAAGTATATTGGCTTCTTACTCCATGGTTATGTGCTCCATAAATAACTTGCTTTGGATTTGCTGACTTTGCTGCTAGCTTCTGTTAACACTACATTTGGAAGATAATTTATTTTGAGGATGAAATGTAGATTTTTGAAGACTAGTTTTGTTCATTTTTAAAAGTTAAAGTCAACAAAGGCAAGGAAGAAACCCTACTATTGATGGGTTTTTTTTCCTTTCTAAGAGGAGAGAGAGAGAGTGAGCAAGGAGTATAAGGGAGTCAGTCAAGAGGAAATGCTGAGGTTTCTCAGTTTCCTGTTCTTGGTGAGAATGAAGGACCCAACAATTAAGAACCTGCAGTCAGAGAGAGGAGTAGTCACTTGTTTTCAATTTAATTTGCAATATTCCAAGTCAGTAAGTCACCCTCTAAGCTTTGAAGAAGCAGGTCTGCTAGGAATTCACAAAATCTCATTACAGACAACAGCTGGGCAAGTCCTTTGGTGGGTAGACTGCACTGCTTACATTTTATTTAATCGAACATTTGTATGAATTCATTAGCTGAATTTTAATTGGAGTTTTAACATACGCTCAGAAAATATTCTATGATGTGTTAAGTATTACTTCTGGAAAATATTAAGATAATGCTTCCTAACACATTAGAATGCAAGGACTAGTAGAACAGAGAATAAAAGAAAATGGGTAACTACTTTATTAGGAAAAAAAAAGCCTATGGCAGAGATTCTGAACGCGGACAGTGAGGGACAAGTGGTCCATACAGTAGAAACAGCAGGAAAAACAGGTTGGAGGTAGATATTTATGTCCAAGCATGGTAAATGATCAAAGACTGCAAAGTGAGGCAAAGACTGCTGTATGGATGCTTCTATATCCATTATTGATGTGAGAACCTCACTGTGCTTTGGATAGAGGCATGAGGTTTTCTATTTCTTCAGGAGAACAGACCGTAACTGTACATTTGCTTCATAGCCTTTTTCATGAGCTTCTCCTTGATATCTAGTAAGAACTCACAAAGTTAATTTTCAGTTGAGTGAGAAATCTTTTTCCAAATAGCAGATGCATGGTGTTCTACTCTCACTGGACATCTGCTTTTGTTGCATGAGGGCAAGTGATAAACAGATATCCCCACTCGTTCTTTTTCCTCTATATGGCAATAATTTCCTTTATTAAATCTTCACCACATTTTTTTGTCTTCTTTTGAAAGTAACTGTGTACAGCCCAATCAGGTTCCCTTCAAACGGACAGTTGTTGTAGCTTTCAAGACTGCCTCTCTTTCTTTGTTTCCTAGGCAGAAAACAGCAAAGCATGGCGACCACCATTCAGTCACACCCACACTACTACCTTGCTTGTCTAGTCAGAGTGATACTATTGCTTTTGGATTCTAAGGCAGTTGTCCCAGATAAGACCAAAGTAGTCACTCCTTTAACGGCTTGCTGAAGTTTTTAGACTTACTGCTTGCTTTTGTATTGTTCCTAGGCTCCTGTGTTTCCCTTTTCAGAATGTAACAGAGTAGAGCTTCTCAATGAGATAAAAAGGGCAGCTAGGGGTTTCCCTTGCTGCAGATTATCAAAACCTCCATGTCTCCCCTCCCCTTCCCTTCCGTCCCCTCCTCTCCCCTCCTCTCATCGCCTCTCCCCTCCCCCTCCTCCTCCCCCTATGCTTCCCTCTCTCTCCTCCTTCACTACTGAACTGGAGGAGCAATTCAAACCAGTCCTTTTTCCTTGCATGCATCTGTATTTGCTTTTTACCTGCCCTACAATCATGCTTTTAATGGTAAGGCTGGCAAACAAAACACCATTAGGGAGAAAATAAATAATACCATGAAATAGAGAGTTGGCAAGTGGGTATTTGCAGGGGATACTGTTTTGCTGAAGTAAGGCCAAGCAGAGCTGTGCACGAGTTGTATTAATACACTTAGGAATGGATTGCTCAAAATAAGCTGTCCTATGTCATTATGCTTCAGGCAATTTTTTGGAGCTCAGCAGTATGATTAGCCTTTTGCTTTAAAAACAGAAACCAGCCACAGACAAAGAAGTTGCATATGGGACTGCTCTTTTTTCAGCCATTGAATCTGTGAGTCTTCTTTCAAATATCTAAAACCACTTTTGAATCAGGGAAAGATAACACAGAAAGTCAGACAGCATAAAAAGTCATTCATACTTAATAGTCTGGGCAGTTGCCCATCTGTACCCAGCATCCATAGTAACTCACCTTGAATTTAAAACCTTAAAAGCATCCATTATTTCTTTTGCACAAGCAAAGATTTACTATGGATAATATCTAAATTAGCATTCCATTAGTATTTGTCCTGTGTTTTGGTGCCAAAATAGGTCAAATTTGTGGCCATCTCACTACTATACCCAGACTATAAGAAGGGCCAAAGGTGTTCAATATCATCTGAGATAGGGACATCGGAGACTACTTTTGAAACTTCTAGTCAAAACTGTGTTGAGGAGAGAAATCTACTGTATGTTTTTAATTTATGGCAAGGGAAAGAAATGAAAGATAAAGGAGGGATTTGGTAATGGAGAAAGACTGAAGGATAAAGTGACACTGATCAGACTCCCTCAGGGAATTGACTAATTGTTTTCTGACATGAAGTTTTTACCCATGTCAGAAAGCCTTTTTTTGGGCAAGAATTCAAAAGACATTTTAAAATGACTTGGTGTATATATAAGTGGGAATTTGGGGTAATTTTTCTCTCAGCAACTTAAATAGTTTATAGAAATCTGTCACTTTTCAGATTATGTATTAAAGTACTCATGTGGCTGCATAATATCAATATTTCTCTGAGATTTTACAAATACATCATCAGCATTAGGTGGATGAAATACAGCCTGCCATAATGCAAATGCTTAATGTAGGCAATGCTTCACTGAACATTTGAGTATGCAGCCTGGAGAACAGGGGAAAGAACAAAATCTGCCTTAATGTTGCTGCCACAACATTTGTCCTGAAACCTCCAATGGGAGCTCAGGAAGCCTATAGGGAAAGATGCAGTCTATTTTTAATTGTGCTTCCTGGTTTTGACTATGGAGGGACCAGAGGCATTTACCAGAGGTGGTCCCTTCCAGTGGTGCTCAGGAGGTTGCTGAGCCCTCCTGTCTCCCACCTGCAATTTCCCCTGTCCCTTTGCAGAGCAGAGCAGAGCAGCATGTGCTAGTGCCTGCTCTTTGCTCTATGGTGTCAAAGGTTGGCAGCCTCCAGGTAGATGGAGCTACTCAGCCCCTGTGTGGTTGAAATTTTAACATCTTGAAATTCACTCCTCACCCAGATGATGGTGGGATGAAAACAATGCACAAGTATTGAGTGCAAGGCTTAGGACAAGGGGTAAGAAGGGGCCTGACTTGAAACCACAGGATCTCCCATTCTCCAGATAATTGCGGTACCTTATAGGATTTGTTTCAGAAGGTCTTATTCACTACTACTCCCTCATTGAGTTGGTGATGCTCATCTGCCTTAATATAGGTGGGACAAGACATATTAAGTATCCAGATTTATGAAGCAAAAACTTCTGAGTAAATATGAGTGGCTAAAACTGAAGCCTCCCTAAGAAATTTTAAGCAAAATGAGAAAATTACCATATGTCTTTGGGTGCCAAAAGGTAAACTCTGTGAAGAACTTAATCAGATTAGTTTACACAGATGAAGACATGAGTGGCATTCAAACTAAGGAAAGATTGGGTTAGACAGTGAGATTGAGATGAATTATTCTGATAAAATTTGCCTTAAGATACTTACGGAGCAAATCAAAGTAATAACTTAGTTATACAGGGTCCTTCAAAGAATGTGGAAAAGACAAGAGACATCTCTGAAAAGCTGTAAAGGTCAAAGACTATACCCATTTTTAAACGGTGGAATACAGAAAAACACTGGATTATACACTTAACAGCTTAACTTCAAGCCTTAGAAATAAAATTAAATACACGGAAGATAACATCATGATAAAGAACTGCCAGCAGGGATCCAAGCCAATCCAGTTTCTTTTTTTGGATAATGGGAAAGCATTAAGTGTAAAATATCCTGACTCCACTAGAGCCCCTGAGACCTCTACTGTGTGGCATTCTTGTAACCAAACTGAAGAAATACAGGCAGAATGGAAAATCCCTGTAAAGCGTGTCCACTAAGAGAAAGAATCAGCAATTGGTCCTCTACCAAGGGGAAAGGTGTTTTGAGGGGGAAATTTTATTAGCAG
This sequence comes from Campylorhamphus procurvoides, assembly GCA_013396655.1. Taxonomy (NCBI): domain Eukaryota; kingdom Metazoa; phylum Chordata; class Aves; order Passeriformes; family Dendrocolaptidae; genus Campylorhamphus; species Campylorhamphus procurvoides. The sequence goes on along the minus strand of WBMV01000294.1, from coordinate 37,451 downwards.
TCCAAAGGACAGTCTTTGTCAAAAGAAACAGAAGTAACTTGGAAAACTTAGTCTCACTTGTAGAAGAAATGGACTCTACCTGAGTGCCCTGGCTGCTCCTAAAGGCATCACAGGGGCTGCGAGTCATCCCACCTAAAGCCAGTCTGCAACTGTAACTCAGACTCTTCCCACAATCAGTACAACAGTCTCTCTTAGATGATTCATCCGATCCAAGGATAGAGGTTGAGGATAAGGGAAATGAATCACTCTCCAGAGTTCCCTCTTGCTGCCATCCCATTGACTGTAGGAGAATATAGAAGGACTACCTCACAGTAGTCACTTAATTTTTGAATAGCTAACATTAGGTGAGATTTTTAGTAGTCAATTAATTACCCAAACTCTCAGAGATATTTGAGTACTTAATTCCCTTTGAAGTCAACACTAAGTAGATGTGATAACCTGAGATCTGTTGACTGGGTGAGGAGGTACCCACATGAAACAGGTTTTATCAAGAGGGAAATTGCTCTCTCAGGCAGAAAGAGCTGCTGCTGGTGAAATCCTTGAAAGGCTCTGCATCCTGATGGAAGTTGCATTTAAAATTAGCACATCTGCCTCATGGTCATCCAGGAAGTTTCTGCTGCAGGAAAAAAATCGGATTAATATACTGGAAAACAGTATTTCATTCTTTATTTTGGCTTGTGAAGACAGTAAGTGATTCCCAGGGCAGGATATGGAGGGTATCATCTTGACCCAGTCCACTCACACCGGTTTGAAAATGAGCTGATGCTTTGTAAGGTGCTGTGAACTTTAGAACTTCATTTTAAAAAAGAATATGGTTGTGTTCATTCATGTTTTGTAAAGTTATTGTAGGATCCATGGATAGCTATTTCTACTTAACAGAGTTTCTTTAGAGTAGTTCCATAATAAACAAAAAAAATGAATCCTGAGTTTACTATAGAGGTCATAGAACATGCCCTTCAAGCCATGAAAAGCCAAAAGTTTTGATATAATACGTTATCATCATAGCTTGCAGTTTTATGAGTGTATATGTGCACATTCATATGCATATATGTATATGCTTTAGGGCAAAATAAAACAAAAGCCAGTTAATCTTTTCTCATGGGTGCCTCTCTTTGTCTGATTCCCCTTCTTCTCCAAGCTTTCTCACACATTCCTAACTGTCCCATTTTCTTTTTCTTTGCATACCTGCCAGATTTTTCTTCTGCCCACAGAAAAATTTCTGGCATGTCTGTCACTGTTTACATAGTTGCCAGCACAACTGTTCTCACTTGCTTCTTAGTTTTCTATCAATAATACCAGACTGGATTTGAAAGCACAGTGATGCTTAAAAATAGTGACAAACTTAAAAATATCAAGGATATGAAATACCAGTCACATATACTTTTATTTCTTTCCATTACTGTGCAAAAATTCTTGCATCTCTTCATTTTTCCTGGCTGTCCGACCCCTTCAGAGTCACAGCATCCAGCAGTACTCTGCTGAATTGATTGTACATTCATTCACCACCTCTGCATGACCTTGTCACTCTGAGCTTTGAGCCACACTGTCTGAGCTGCCATTTAATGGCTCCCCACGTCAGATTTGAGAAAGGAACTGAAAGGGAAATACAGAAGGCAAAATACCTTCCCCCCCACCTTTTTTTCCTTTTTTCCCTCCACCCTTCTGCCCTCCTCTCACGCTTTCAGGAATGTCATGCGTACTAAGCCCCATAGTTTCGGAGGGAAAAAAATGAAGGCCTCTTAAAGATATGGCTAGGATTTTTTTTCTTTAAGCCAGCTGTTTAAATAGGTAGTGATTCAAAGTTAGTCACTCCAGGCTCCCTCTCTGTAGTCATACAGGGAAATGTGTACCTCCAAGGGCCAAAGACCCTAAGACCAAGGTAAGTGTCTACAGCAGGTCAGATAAATCCTCTTTGGAAGTATCTGTTACTCATTGTTGACTATAACCCAAGTCATATTTACTCATTAAAATGAGAGGAAGTGCACCCCACACTCAATACGCCCAGGAGAAATGTAGCCCCACTCTGAAATGGATGAAGTGGTACCAGAAATAACATCGTTGATCTGTTGGTGAGTGCAACTGATATTATTCATGTCTTAACTTACTAAGCAGAGTGGTTATACGTGCTTTTGCAAGGTGCAAAAATAGACATTTGGTCCTAGCAGTATTCTTACTAAATTACATCATGGTAGCTTAAGTGGAAGGGTGAATTCATTGCTGTAGCTGAGGACAAATGGGGTTTTCTTCCAATTCCCTGACTATATTTGCTCATTCCATTTGCCTGAAATGTTGCTTCTGAGAGTTTTTGGCTGCATATTTGAACTATATGCTATATTTGTTGAACATATTTCTTTCCAAAGGAAAATTTTTAGTCATAACTCATCTGGAAAAGTAGAGTTCGAAGTAAACCAGTGAAAACAAACTCCTCTAGGGAAGTAAGTGCATGTTTCAAAATATTTAGAATTTAAAACAAATAATAGATTTCTTTTTTTAAAGGAAGTAATCCTGGCAGTAATTTGGATATTAATCATGATGTGATCTACGAAATAATAATTTGCTTAAGTTTAAGCACACAGTCTCACTGTCTATTCACATGCTAGATATACTACTTATGCACTTTGTTAAACATAGATACAATGCCAGAAAGTGTCACTATAATTAGACTGTTAAGCTGTGCATATTTGAACCTTACAGTGTATTTTCCCTGATTAGCATGATCGTTATTAAGAGCACCTTCTTTCAGACAATATAATTGGGATTTTTTAAAAACTGTCTTTAGTAAAAAAACAGCTTTTGCACGTAGTGGGAAGCGCCTTTTACGATGTCTATTATCATTCATGCTACCAGAGTTTTAGGGAAACACTGCACTCTGCAGGTGGAAACTCTTCCTTCATCTTGTAGTATGCTGGAAATGTCTTGGAAAAGAAACACAGATTCTGGTGATCAGTTAATATTTTTTAATCAAGGAAGTGCATTGTCTGCAGCATCCTTATAAATGGGAACAGGTCTTTCATTCCTTCTTTACTTCTTACTTTCTGAAGGCTGGTCAAAAGTACATAGATATTCTGCAATATTTCCTGCAGTAAAGAACGTGTAACTACATAATAAGCACAGTTTGGCAGTTCACATTACTCGCGGGGCTCAATAAAAAGTTCTGTGTCAGATCAAAACACCTTTTGTCTTTTCCTCAGGCGAATCTCACAAATTGAATTTCCGATTAGAAGTAGGAGCAGTCGGTAAGGCTTAGCCCCATAGAGTCCCTGCCTCATAGAGTCCCTTGCCTCTTCACCCCTCCTCCTCACTGTCTTGCAGCCTTTATCATCGCTCCCCCGTTTCCGTTTTTTGAGTCCTGGCCATTAGATGGCAATCGTGACCATCATCTGCTTTCCGCATTCGTATCCTCTCATGGCCAACATGCTTGTGTGCCCACGCTCCTAAGAAAACTTTTTTTCTTGTCCCTCTCTGCACTTCTCCTCTTGTAGCAGCAGTAGTTTTTTCAGAGGCTGGTTGTTAACGGGAGAAAGGAATTGCTTGTGTTCAGAGGGACTGCGTTGTCTTGGCACAAGAAATGTGCCCTCCAGCTGGAAAAGGCAGCATTCCATTAACACTGTCAGAAGCTCTCCTCTGACGTTTTTCTTTCCAGTTTTCCACAATTGCACCAAGTGGCAGGTCTCTGGCTGATGTTTCAGAGGCACTGTGTTCACAGCTTTGTGGCTGTGAACTTAAAAAGTTGCAGGTAAATGTATTCATATCCAAGGTTCAGGTTAAAGCAGAAAAATTATGCAAAGTCTTTTAATTAAGAATCTGTCACCACTTTTCCTTTTGGCAGTGATTTGAAGCTAGCCATATGAATCACTCTGAGGCCAGTTGCTGACTTTGTCCATCTTACAGCCCTTAAAGAAGTTTACAGTGCCAATAGAGACTGGTGTTCATGTTTGGCCATGGCCTTTTCTGCCCCTTTCCTGGCTGCAGAGCTGTCATGAGGCTACAAAGGTTGCATCTGCAGGAAGCGCCCACCAGCATCTCCACTGAGGGGTGCCCACACACCTGATCAGCCATACAAGCCCATGCTCACATACATCCTGTGGTGCAAGGCTGCAGGATTTTGGCTGCTTTTGGATCCATCCTGGAGGCACTTCTGATTACCTGCCTCTGCCTCAGACTTTCAGTTTGGCTGCAGAAGAGTCACTCTCTGGAGCCATTGGAAATTCCCTGTGTGGACAGGTCACAGAATTACAGAATCAGTTAGGTTGGAAAAGACCTCTGAGTTCATCGAGTCTGACCTATCGAGTCCAGACCATGTCAAGTAGACCATGGCACCAAATGTCAACTCAGATCCTCTCCATCTCCCCTATCACCACATCCTGTTTCTGGGTAACTGGAAGGGAGGATATGTAACCCACCAGCCATGGGAATGCCCTTCAGTATGGAGCAGAGCTGCTGTCTGTGGCATTCCATGTAGTTGGAATTTGCCATTGTTAAGATCTACCAGAGATAAGCTCATGTTCCTTTCCAGGAACTCATTCTCAGGAAGAGGAGTACACTTGCATATTTAAAGCATTACTCATGCTCTGGCAGAAACACCAGTGACTCCAGAGGGTTAAGTCTGGGCGCATGTTCTCTGTAAGGGACTCCAAAGCCGGCTGGATGCCCTGTGCTCTAACTAGATGCTTTTGGTCAGGTATGCTATATTCCTTATGGCAACATGCTGAAAAGCCCTTTTATAACCCCATCATAAATATCTATTATCTCTTCTCTCAAAATTCTTGTCAATAACAACTGCTGCTGCCTAGCACAGGGTTTGTAACGTGTCAAATAAGAAATTTCCAACCAGCATTAGTGACCCACAGTTACATGCACAGGAGCTACTTGTCAAAGTACTGGGCTGAGATGTTTCTGTAAGTATCTTCTAGGTTGGAATCTGCAGTCCCTGCTAGACACCTGCCCTTAAAATGTGGGAGGCTGTCAGGCTGTCAATTCCTTTGCCTCACAGTCCAGGTGCAGGCTACGTATACAGGAGGGGCAGCAATCAGTTTGTCTTCCCAGTCTGAAATGGCTCTGACTAATACCTTCAAAATCTGAAACTCAGGCACATTTCCCTGAAAATCCTCCCCATTCTTTTTCCTTTCTGAATGACCACCTCACCTTAAACTCTTCCATCATGCAGAGGAAGTCTTCCAGCAGCTGGTCTGGTCATGGTACCTCCATGATCTGTCAAGTACCTGCAAAGCATGTGAGTGTGCTTGGTCAAAATAGCTGCATGTGCTACACAGTGTAAATATCTTCCTTCTGTGATCCCAAAACAGCATGAGAAACTGTACATAATGCATGGTCAGTCATCTTCAAAAAGCATTTTGCTCTGTTATTTTGCCTGAATTGAGAAATAGCAATAGCTTTTCCCGTTTACTAGCTTTGTTGCCTGGGTTGCAATACTGATGTGGTTCCTTCCAATATGTGCTTTTTCTCCTTCTCATGAAAGGTCAGAGCTGCACAGCGTGACCTGCCCACCAAAAGGGCAGGATACACAGTTCAGGTGGGGCTGGAGTTGGAAAAAGAACCAGAGCCTGAGGGGTGTGATGGGATTTGGTGAAATGAGATTGTTGACCCTGGGAGGTATGGATGAAAAACATCACCATGTGGCTTAGAAGCAATGCTGCCTGGTGCAACGAGCAAGGCTGAGACTGTAAAGCCATTTCTAATTTTGGCATTTTCAAAATCTTGAAGGCTAAACCTTTATCTTCTAATTTTGTTTCCTAATACTATTTCTAGCTGTGTATTTATAGGCCCATACTGTGAGGAAATTAGTCAGCTGTTAAGCCGTTTCTAGGGGGTTTTCTCTGCCTGACTATGATTTGTTCTGATGGGAGTTTGTCACATTAAAATAAAAGTAAAACTAATGGATTCGATCGGTTGCTAGTATACTTGAGGGAAATTATTTTTATAAGGTAATGATGTATTTTACACACTTTTGCCTCTGTTTATAAAGGATTTATGTTGAAATTTGAAACCCTGTCAGCATATGTAGTTGTGGAATCCTGCTAGACATTGATGGCCTTTAATATAACATCCTTTTCTTCTCCTGAGTGACCAAGAGAGCAATGGGGATTTCACAAAGCAGGCAGGTAACAATCTTTCAAAGAGGGTGAAGCTCTGTGTCTGAGGAAAGTAAAACCCAAGGGAGGCAAGTCAGAAGTAGTGATATTTGCTAAATTGACAGTTTGCTTTCTTTTTTTTAAATGTGAAAATGACTTCTTAAGTTGCCTGGACCAAGAATTATGTCCTTGTATATCTCACTGTCTTTAAAAAAATGGTAATGCAGTAAATGCAACATGGGAACAGGATATTGACCTGGAAATAGGAATATATTATCAGTATGGACCAGAAATTATGAACACACAGTTTTGTACATGAAAACTCCTTCTGCATGTTTCAAAATCTTAACTTTTCCCAAGATGCTTTTCATAAAAAGGCTGTTAAAAAGCAAAACCAAAAGTCTGTTTGGCTTTTTAGCAGAAAAGTTTATAAGAAAACTGTACGGCACAGTGCAGTAGATTGTACTGAAGATTATGCATCAGAGTTCTGTTTTTTAAAGTTAACTTGACAGTATCAGCCTGTCCAGAAAATGGCTTTCTCTGCGTAGATTTTTCTATTACCTGTTTCATTACCTGGTTGCTATCAGTGATCCTTGTAGAAATAGATTTTGCATTTTTTAGTGTCACAAGATGACATTAGGTAGCATGCATTATTGAACTGCCCCATAACCATAATTAAAATTAAGGAATGAAAAGAATCAATCACAAGTAGAACTTCCTGCCAACCACGGGAGCATGGATTTTGTGAAATGTCATTCTCCAGAAAGTCTACCAGAAGAAAAACATCTCCACTGAATAGGGAACAAACTGCTTTGAGGTAAACATATTACTGATGCTTAGCCTACTAATGGTATCATGGAGCAAATCCTATTCAAGGATCCCCAATCCAGTGATAACATCCGGTCTATAGTTAAAGAAAGATAAACAGTCATGTTAGTTTCAACTCATTTGACTCTAAACATCAATACTGAAGAAAAATGAAAATGGGATCTTTTTGTGGATTGCAAATGCACTCATAACTGCTGGGGAATTTTCTCTTTCTACCAGCTACCAGTAGTGACACCTCTCAGCAAACATTAGTCAGAAAGTTTCTGATCTCTCAAGCTTTCATTGACCGTCACTAGAATTAAATATAGAAAGAGTATGTAAATAATGATACTTGGTCTATTTTTGCCACTGCTTTAGTAGCAAGGAAATGAAAATAAAATATGAAACTACTTGTGGAAACTCCCTGAACATGGAAGAGTTAATTTCTTTCTTGAAACAAGCTTTTTGTTAAATTTAAATGGATGGTAAAAATAGGTAGTGGAAATGCTGTAGTTTTGACAAATCCTTTTGCTGACAATATTTAGTCTTGATGTTGTAGATGTGATACATCTGATATTTTCAAAACTAGATTATTTCACGTTATGACATTAAGCTGAAATTTTATTTTAAAATCATTATTTCAATTTTGCAAGTAAAAGTTTTGTGAAAACTGAATTTAAAATTAAAACAAATCATAAATTAGTTCTTTTTTTTTATTCAGGGTTTGACAGATTTTCCATTTTTTGGGTGGGGATAATTTTTTAGTGTTTCAGATTTTATTTTTGCAAGGTAGAAGACTGGTTCTGCACTGCTTATACTATAAGGAGCAAAATAGCAGGAAACTCACTTTCTTAACTTATTGGTATTAATTATTTATTATTAATTAATTGTTAATAATATTGTTATATATTATTATATTTAATATCAATTAAATTTATTTAATACATTTTTGAAGTGCTTGATAAGTTTCCATCCCAGTTGCATAGCTTTCATTCTACATAGCTTATGGAAGTATGAATTTAGTACCTTATGTCATCACTCTAACATCACTTTCAAAATTATCATTGGTTTTCTTCCAGTCTTAATTTAATTTTTAATTTTCTCTGTGCAGTCTGCTTTAGATTTCTCAAGAAAGCCTTCAAAGAGTAAGAAACTTTGAAAATCTCTTTCGTTATACATAGTTTGGGAATGAACCACAGATGATGGAGATGAAAGGACAACACCTTAGATAATTCAAGGATCTGAAGGAGGCAGTGAGATGGCAGCAGGATTATTCACACTCACTGGTTTTGCGATCAAGCGTAGCTGCCCAGATTCTCAGGCTCCCTGTACATTCAGTGGAGATGCTCATGTCAGAGCAAGATGCTCAAGTCAGAGACTTTTAGAAAAACTTGTCTCAGAAAGAAGAGGAGCCAACATAACCAACATAAGCATTTACAATACCACATGAGAACACTTTCTGCTTGTGAAAAAGAGATTGATGAGATGATTATTCTAATTAGCACAAAACTAAAGCTCCTGGAAGTGTAATAGTTTATCAGCAGCCTATGTTATATGTCTTCTTTATTTAAATAGCCTTCAAAAGCACATATGCAGAACTGGGTCCCAGCTAATCTACTTGTGCCATTGCAATTGCAGGCAGATTTTCCACTAAGTTCAAGGAAAACGAGCACAAAAAAAGCTGATTTTGTACAGAAATGATTTTTTTTTCTTAAATTCAGTTTTGAAGTCCATAAGGTTATCATCATGAAAAAAGAAAAAAAGAACAATTATGTTTAGAAATATTAATATGTTCTTTGGGGAAGACGGAAATGTTTCCTTTGATGCCTAAATTCCTGTGAAAAAGGCCCAAAACAGCATTAGTGGAGATAGATAAAGAAATACCTTTGTTTGGAAGCTTCCAGGTGCACACCTGAAGTATGCGCACATGTGGTTCATTGATGTCACAATTTTTATAACTTCCAGTAATTAGCATATATATCTAAAACCAACCCGTAGTACCCATTTCCCCTGGTGCCCACCCTCAGAAAACTCAGAACTGCCTCTTGGAGCTTCTCCAAGGGCTCTGGGCCTTCTCTTCTCTTTTGTCTTCAAGCTATCTTGCAGGTGCTTCTTCAAAACACTGTGTCCTTGGCAAAACTCAGAAATGTGTGAGAAAGTGTCCAGTGACACCTAGAAATGTGAGCAACCTAGGAAAAGCCATTCAACCTCTATAATTCTAAAAATCTACAAAATACACTGAAATCCTTAGGCATCACCCTTATGAGAGAAATGTTGTATTCCTTTAAAGCAATTAATATTCTGAGGAGCAAACCCATGTCTGCTGATGAAGCCTCTAAGTGCCTCCTTGTGTGCTTCCTCTGTGTTTCTTGTCTATTATTAAATAACTCTATTTCAATCACTTTAAATAAATTATATTTATGAGCCATGAAAGGTCTGGACTTCCACCACTGCTTTTGTGCCTTTGGGGAATTAACTAAGAGAAAGTATAAATCTGGTTTCCATTAGACAGGAATATGTACTGAAAAATGAGCAGGTGGTTGAGTACTTTGGGGGACAGGGAATGATTTGAACAGTGAAAAATTATTTCAAAACAAATAACGAAAGAGGAAGAATAAATTATTTGAATGCTAGCAAAAACAAAAAGCGTTTAGGAATTCCACTGGGAAGTGAGATCATAACTGTTTAAACTGTTTAAATCCATAGTATTTTACCCCCCCAAAATCATCAGTATAGCATTTATGAATGCAAACTTCAAGTTATGTGATATTATCATACTTCTCATAAAATCAGGCCAAAGCTTTATGGATTCTGACTGTTCCAAACTGCTGCACTCTTTGCAGAATTATATTCCAGTGAAATTACAGCTACCTTCACTATTCAGGTGATTTCTCTATGCTGATGAAACAGTTTCTAAGGTAAAGGTTGATTTTTCTGGCCCGCCACTCACTGCAGTCTGTATAAAATCTGCTGTACTAGCTTCTGTTTTCTATGAGCCCAGCTATTTTTAAGCTGACAGAAAAGACCTTCATTGTTTTCTGCCTCCCAGGCCCTTCCCTCCAGGCACAGAAGGACTTATTTCCTCCAGGCCAAACTGGAGCTTGGTGCTTTCCCTCTTGGTCACCACTGGCTGTGGCAGGACAGCCCACGAGGATAAGACATACAGACCAATCAGAGAACGCATACAGCACAAGCCATCATGCCAGTTCAACTGCTGGCACCAGGATGCTGCTTTGGTGTTGAATTATGCTAAAACCAGCCTGGCTTACCAGGTTTCAAATACACATCCTGCTTTTTGAAGCAGGATTTGACAGATAATCTAGTCTGCTGGCCTGTAAATCTGTGACTACCAGACAATCACTCTGTACTCTAAAAGTCCAGTCCCTTTTATACAGTCAGGCTCTTCTAACATAATCCTTCTTGGAATGTATGTGTGGAGATTGCTACCTTGGCTGAGGAGGCCCTCCAAAGATACTCCTTGAGGTTCAGCAAAAGAGATCTCCCCATGAGTGTTGGTATCAGTGAGTTACATCAAGTCTCTACTTAAAAATTATCTCTTTTTGCTGGCTTTAATGTAATTGAATCAATAATTGCTTCAATGTAGTGCACTGTCCTATTTTATACTATACTACTAGTAGTTTTAACTTTTATATTGCGTAGTAAATAATTCAGATTAAGATCTTTTGTCTGAGTATTTGTATTAATAAATTATTCATTTTATATAAATATTCTCATTTTGCCAATCATTAAAACATGCGGGACAAAGTGACTCAGTCACACTTCTGTAATTCCTTAAATTGAAACTGTTGATAAAATCCAAGGCTGAGATTGGATTCAGGTGAATCCAGACTGCTCTAGAGTCCTCTATGAAGAGTTTAGAAAGCAAAAGAGTACTTTTTCCACCTTGTGACTCAATGGCAGCGTTTGTTTAATAAATTTTTTCTAAACCTCCCACGCCCACCCGTGACACTGGGTGTGTTGTAAGAAGTGTTTTGTGTGACCATGGATGCAGAGCCAGGGAATTTGTCAGGCAGGGATATTGTAGCAGTCAAAATAATACGAGAAGAGAAAAAGCAACATGGTGCTGAAAGCCCAGTTGGGCAGATAGGTCTGCATTCACTGTGCTCTACCTGCTTAATGCTCTGCTATTACATAGATGACAGCAGTTGGCAGTCATGGGATGCTTATGTTAACATTTACATACATCCCTTTGAAGAAATCAGGAATTGCACAGGCACAGTCACAAGGAGTCGTCCAGATACACTAGGTAATTTTACTTATTAGATCGGACGGTTGCTTGCTTTATGTGATGAAATTGCCTCTAAAAACAGAGATTAGGTAAACTGCTGGCCTCTCAAAGAAGCCCATCAGAAAACTGTGAAGACTTGCTATCTTAAAGTAAAAATACCCAAAAGACAGAAATGCAGTTGTTAAGATGATTATATACATATATTTTTATAATATAAATTGTTATGATTGCTAACATTATATGACATTTGTTTTTTCTAATACCTTGGGTTTTGCTTTTCAGTTTAGATACTTTATTTGAGGCTTTAAGTCTGTGCTTTCCATTCAGAAAGTACTGCAGTTTATTATTGCGTATAAATAGTTTGGATAAATGCTGTGTACAATCAAGAAACTTCTGATGGGGAATATTATGAAGTGGCATATGTCAAAGTGCACCAGTTTACAAAGATTTCTTAATTGATCTACATGACTCTCATCTCCATCTGTCCATAAGTAGCTGAGGCAGTTTCCATCAAACTCTTGCTTTTGTACAGAGCTGTTGACTAAGATAGTCTCTGTGAGTGTAAAATAACTTGATGAGTAGCTGAGGCTGAAGGAAACCATTGAGATCATCTAGTACAATCTCCTCTGCTCTAAACAGTGTCAGCTAGGGCAGATTGCTCATTGTGTCCACTTGGGTTTTGAATGTCTCCAAGCAGACTCCACAACCTCTCTGGGCAACCTGTTTCACCTTTTGAAGACAGCCCTACTTTTTGCAGGATCCTCCACTCAGGATCCTCATCTCCACCATCAAAAGGTCGTGGCAATCAAAATTGTCCCTGACCTTCAAATTCTTGACCAGTTCTTCCTTTTTTTCTAGGTATGACATTACTGCATGTGACTTCAGAAAGACATCTGCATGTGATTTCAAAAAAAAAAGTCTAAGAGCTTCCACCATCATTCTGTCCTCTTGGCATCTCCTTATCCATGTGCATAGACTTGAGGCAGACTGCTTTAAACCTTAAATCCTGTTTTGTTTTTGTCAAGGTCTTAAAAAAGAGATAGATAAAACTCAACTTATGTATTATCTCTGCCACAGTAAAATGCTGCTTATTTGCATCAAGATCCAATACTCCTAAAGTAGGTGATTCATGAAAAGCAAAATGAGAAACTAAGTCCAGTTTGTGACTGGAGAAATTGCAATTTTTCAGATTAGGTTGGAAGGTAGAATTGATACCATTCAGAGCTTGGTTAATGCTATTAAAAGACATATTCAAACACAATATCCTCTAAATGCCTTCAACTTTCTGTTGAAGTGAAGAAAAGCATTGTTTGAACTTTGAAGAATTTATCGAGATATTGCACTGAATTTTTAACAAATGTATATCATTGCTGGACTTATCTTCTGGGAAGGGCATATTATTTACTCCAGGCCTGTATTGGGTTTTGACTGATTTTCTACTACTAGCATTCCTGTTGCTACGCTGCGATAAAGGTGATATTCTGGTGCCAGACAAAGAAATTTTGCTTAGCTTAGTGAAAGACTGAAATCAACTTGTGTGATAAATAAGACTCCAAAACTGCAGTTAGGAAGATTTTTCACATTTCTGAAGGGCTTTAGCTGTTCATCATAAAGTCCTTGAACATTGAATCTCTTAAATATGGTTACTGGAGGGAAGCAGTAGTCAGACACGTTTACACACTTGAGTTTGCACTTTTCTTCTGTGATTAAATGATAGTCAAGAAGCTTTAAAAACATGGAATAAAAACCTGACCCCAGGCCATTGTCTTTTGTTGAGTAGTTGAATTCAAGAAGAGCAGGTTTTAGACATAAATAGAGATGGTAGCTGTAGTTGGTGGGAGGCTTCCATGTCAGCTCTGTCCTGGGTATGAGTGAGCCACGATCTGGATTTTAGGAGCAGCACCCCTCCCACTCTGCCCAGCAGACACTGCACTGCCCTGCTGCCTGGTTCTGGCCCCCAGGCACACGTTCTCCAGCGAGGGAGCAGTTTGCTTCAAGAGCCTCTTCACAGAGAGTTTGGTTACAGGGTGTGGAAGAAGCAATGCTGGGTGAAGAAAGGGTTGGGATTTTAAGGGGGTTCATTTATTTTGGGGGGTGTTGAAGTTTTTGGTTCTTTTTCTACAGGGAAGAATCTCCTCCAATAGTTCTGTCACCGTGTAAGTACTAAAAGAAGTATTTCTGATGGCAAATGTTCAGTTATTTCTCAAATACAGAGCAGTTGAAAGAAATGAAGACCCAGCTGGTATTTTACATAAATGGTTTTCATCAGCCAGCAATTCCCTGGGATTTGCAAAGTTAGCAAAAGATTCATCTTAAGTTTTCACCATTTTCTTGCATCAATCATGAGGCATTTCTAACGCCTTTGGATAGTGGTTCCTGTGTAGATTTATGTTCATCAACTTGTTCAGGCCCTGAAAAGAATCTTCTAAAAGTTTCTTCTTGCAGTTGTCTGAGAGTTTCATCAGTTATATCTCCACGTTCTTCTTTCAAATGATGTATACTACAGCTAAGAATGACAGAGGAATTGTTCATTACAGTGTTAAATGGCAGCATTCTGGATATTTAAATACAGCCAGAATTTTGGAAATATCAAAGTTCAATTTGTAACAGATTTGCGACTGAGGCATTCAGGTTTTCTTTAAAAAGCTAGACTTTTATTTTTATGCTAACAGGTACTTAACACTAGCTTTAAGAAAGTCACAACATAAATACACACATTAATGGACTGGTTTTTATAGTGACATTAGTATACCTTGGTTTTGCTCTTCAATACAAACCAATTGAAAAGAGACACTAGCATTTGAATTTGAATTCATGGAGGGTCTTTGCATAGTAAGGACTGCAAAGTTCATCTGGCTTTTCATTGCTATTTAGAGAAATTAGATGTCTTTCTAAATAAATGCCAACAGCACAGACAATAGAGACTACTTAACTGCGCTAGAAATCTTTTATCTGAAAGGCTGATCGGACTTTTGTCACTTTAATATATTTGCACATGGGAATGTGTTTGCATTGCTAATAAAATATTCCAAAGATGGATGAAGACAAGAAAAAGGCTCACGTTGAATGTGCAGGATCAGGCTTGTAGCACCAGCATTCAGGCATCTTTATCTCCCTTGTCAGCTTTGTTCCTTTCCTTTTTTTTTTTTTGGAAGGAAGATTAAATATCATAAAAAGAGAAATGTACTAGTCTCAAAATGACAGTAATATTTTGAAGTACGATAATATTTATAAGGAAAGAAGAAACAAAAATATAACAAATGTTTAAGGATGCTGTTATACAAAATAATACATGCATATGGTTAGAAAGAAGCTATTAAAATGTTGCAGACAATATTCAGGTAAGGAAACATACAAAGAAGAAGAAAAAAGGGGAAGAATGTGAGATGAAGAAGATGAAAGGGCTGTCTTGAGTGCCCTACACAATGCTTGTGTAGTCAGGAGTGTTTTGTGTGGCCATGGACATACAGCCAGGCCTCTTCCTGGGCAGGACCAGTGGGTGTAGTGGACATCCTAGAAAATACATGTTTTGTGATTTCTCTTACAATAATGCTAATAAGTAGAAAATCAAACCAATCTCTGCAGACCAGCTCAGTCTTTGTTTGGCACCAGGACATCCTGGTTCTTTTTGGATCTCAGAAGGAAACACAAAAGCACTGTCAGAAAAGCTAACCATATTATTAATATCCCATGAAAGGGTACAATTTATAGCATCTTATCCTCCCTCCAATGCTGGGAACCCCAAAATGATACTCTGGCCATGACACATCACACTGCTCAGACTTCACATTTGTGGTGAGGTCCACCAGCACTGCTGTCTTCAGAGTTTTTATAGGATTTTCTTAGAAGCAAAGCAACTCTATTCATCATATTTACTGTGGTAAAAAAGGAATGTTTAGAGGAAAATATGATGCTTCACTTCAAGATAAAGTCAGGAACATGGTTTTGACATCATAATTGGGAACAAATAGGTAACTGTCTATGGCTCTTTGGTTTCAACAAGTTGGCTGTAAGGGACATGGGCAGCAGAGTACTGTCCTTACAGCCAAGTCCTATGTAGTACAACAAGGCTCAGCACAGGCCTGCACTGCTCAGGTCAGCTGTAACCTCGATCATTATCTGCTCCATGTGCAATAATCTGCCTTGTAGGACATTTCCCCTCCTTGGGTTATTGTACAGGGGGTTGTTGTTGCCTGTGGTATAAAGGTGTCAGCAGTCTGTGTCCATCTGATGAAGGCAGGATTTTGTCCATCTGCCTATTTGCTACTTGTCTTTTCAAGTCCTGCAGGTTGACTGGCTCTCTTAGCATGCTGAAACTCAGATCAAAGTACCAAGGACATCCCATTTCAACAGCACATCGTACATAAATCTCTGAAATGCTGTTAAAACTTTTCAGCAGGGTGAGACAGAAATCTCCAGGAGAAGCATCAACAGTCATGCTAATGCCAAAACTTCGTTCATTCTGTTTCACAGGAGTAAATGCTCTAAAAGGTGTTAAGTCAAAGGCTTTCACTTTGTTGCTTCTCACAACTATCATAGTAAATATGCTTCAGTGGGGATTGTTACCTGTTTAATGTGCAATATACTGAGATGTGTTAGGCTGTGGATATTGAAAAATGCATATCTTTCCCATATCTATCTGTTGACCCCTAAAACTTTAAAGTAGTTTCCTTAGAACACTGATTCCTCAGGAGGATTAATGCTTAGATGGTTGTCTCGACATGCAGAAAATGCATTCCAGCACAAGCTAAAAACCTTCAGGCAAGGGAGATTTTCAGAAAATGGTAGCTGAGATGTGAGTCTTGCCTATTGCATCTCAACTCTAACAGTTCTAGATTTCTAATTTTTTTTTTAATGCAAAACTACAAGTGACATTCAATATACTGTTCGATAGATTTAAATATTTGAAGTCACATAGATGGAATTCAGTGACATTCACAGCCTGACTATTGCAATTCATAGCAGATTCAATCAGGTAATTTCCCTACAGCTTATTAACTGATCTGAGTTTAAACTGCTCTGAATTAATGAATGTGAGGCTTTTGAAGCTCAGATCCAGTGTTTTTCTAGGTCAGGCACTCTGGGTCTTAGAGCAGCTAAAATAAATAGTCCATGCTTTTGTCCTAGCAGTGCATGAAAGGGTCAAGTAGACATGTTTTCACAAAGTCAGTGTAACAGACTAGGCTTACCTTGTCCTCTAGGTGACATCTTAAAAATTAATTTGTGGGAGACTATTAACACTTTGAAAGATTATGAAGTTAGGTTGTTTTATAAAGTTTATACCATAAAAAAACCCTACTATTTTAGAGCAACAGTTTTTGAGTGATGTTCAGATAGCTCTTCAAACATACCATGGAAGATTTAATCATTTTGAAGATATTAGAGAAGAAAAAGACTGTGGAAGGTTTAGATACCATCAGTGTATTTTTTTCCCGTCAGAATTTAAAGATAACTTCATCCAGAAAGGTCAAACTCTGCAAGAATTTTTCAAAGCTATTTCATTCCTGAAATAATTAAATGTAGGTTATACAACTGTTCAGTGGGGTATGCTATGATGATGGCAGGTACAACAATTAGAGAAGGGTTGGTAGTAACTCAAGTGTTTAATTTGTTAAAGGTTTTGCAAAACCAGCAAGTGTTGGGATGGAAGTGTTATCCATGCAGGGCTCACATACAAAATGAGCATTATACTACCTCAGATAATGCCTGCTTGGATCAAGAGATTCCACATTAAACAGTATATTTGAATCCCACCTAAGAATGCTCTTTATTTAGTTAAGAAAAGGTATCATTCTGTCCCTGGTGAGAGCAGATGGGGAGTTGCTCCGGTAAAGCTGCTGAAGAGGAAAGAATGTTTGAATCAGTGAGACCTGCAAAAGCCTTATCTCCTGAAATAAATTTTTTTCCATGAGGGTTGCTTTAGTAGCAGTTCTTGGTCATACAATTCTGTATGAGCAATAAATAGAATTTAAATATTCTGTAAATAGAATTGCCAGAGCAAGCTCCTGGTAGTGTGAGCTGCATTGCTGACACTTGGTCTTAGTGCAGCAAGAAAACATGAAAAACCCTTGGATACTTCGTGTGGCTTGCTACTGAGATGGAATTTCCCTAATTCCATTAAGTTGGGGGGGAGGAAAGGGGGAATGTAATGGGAATGACCTGACATATTATGATTATAGTGATATTCTTTAAGATTTGTGAACTTCTGTAAGATGTCGTCAGAAACTGCTTGGGTTTGAATATAGGCAAATATCAAAGTGACCACATTATCATTTATTTCCATTTGCTGTTAAAACCTTCAAGCTTCAATGAAGGCCTATGAAAAAACTGATGATTTCTGCTTCTAAAGTAGATGGTAGTTTTCTGGGGTAGTAAAAGATTTCTGGTCCATGACAATCATGAAGAACAAGCAGAACAAATAATCTTGGATGCAGACGTTTTATTTCAAGGGAAAACCAGCTTGAACAGATTTTCTTAGGAGAGAACAGCTGGATGAGTGGCCCATTAATAAAAGCAGTAATATGATAGTTTTGTCCTATAGTTCTCATAATCACATTCTAGATCATTTTTAATTACACAGAGCATGCTTTTATGAAAAGGTCACAAGAAAAAACTGTTAGCTACTTCATAAATATCATGGTTTCTAGTTGTTTATGGGCTTAATAAGTGTTTCCCTCCCAAGGTTAAAGAAATTACATTAAAGGAAGGGATATTATATTGGGCTGGTTTTGTGGGCAGTATTGAACATTGCTTACACTGCCTGATAAGTCACACTGGCATGTAGTCTGGCACAACAGGAATAATTTGGAGGGCAAAACAGCTGATGGTGAGGGCCCACTGCCAACATTATATACATTTCAAGGTTGTTTATTTTAGAGAGGTATTATAGTCTAGTCCTTTGAATGAATGGCTGTGAGCTGTGCTTCTGCATAACATTCAGCTTTGTTTCAGCTTGGAGGAAAACAAAAGATGTGCTTCAAGACCATTCCACATGATGAACCAAAGCACAACAAGGTCAAAAAAGGGGGAGAGTTGCTTTCAATTGCATTCACTCCGTGTCTAAACAAATACGCCACTGCAAATACAGCCTGTGGCAAAAAATGAGCGTATTAGTGGCTTTTTGTCCTAAAAAAAGCCTCACATGTTGGCCTCATGTGTTCAGCCTCACATAGGATGCCTAATATGAAGAATGATGTCTGCTTGCTGGGCACAATCTGCTGAAGCAGACCAATAATTAAGGTATCTCTGGAGGAGTATCTTAAGCTTTATCTTATTCCTTTGTTTTTGAGGACATGGTATTTCATTTAGTTGCAATGGGCACTAGCCAGAAAAAAACTTGTTAGGGCTTTCTCCAAAGGCTGTTTAAGAAAGTGTAAACCCCTCTGAAACTGTATATACCAAGGGTCTTACACATTGTGTTACCTGCATCAGTGAAATTACTCTGTGATAGTTGTTTATGCCATTGTTAGGGACACCTGAAATACTGGGATATCTTCTGGAGCCTTAGGTTTATCCAGATTGTTAATAAGAACTTTTAAAAGTCTTATTGATGGGCTTAATTGGATAACACCCTGTATTCAGTATAGTAAACATTAAAAACAAACAAACAAAAAAAACAAAACAAAAAAAACCCCACATCAAGTATTTTAATCCTGTTAAAGAGAATGAAACTTTGTTTAGAGATTTTTGGAACATAAATTGCAGCTCTTTCCGTTATCAGATAGATGAACTGAGTAGTACATCAAACAATATTAATCTTTGTAAGCACAGCTAAAATATCCTCATGAAAAAAATTATATGCTTACATGTTTTTAGAATAATAATGTACTTTTCAGTTGTATTTAATTTTTAGATTTGCTCTGAGAAGTGGTTTTGTATTAATGAATAAAAGTTGCATTTATTAAAGGAATTCCTTTATTAAAGCAATGAGTAAAGTAAAAATTATCAGAAAAGACACCAAAAGTAATTCCTCTAGATGATTTCTAAAAACATAGGTAAAAAGATGGGAGCACATAAACTCTTCTAGTCCTAAAACTCTTCAAATGCTGATAGTAAAAGCTGGGAAATAAATTAATGATGAATGACAGTGGAGAAAGAGAGCAATAGGAAGCCAAAGGAGGAATAAGAAAAGAAAATAAATAAAAACATTGTTTTAGATACTTGCACAGCAAGAATGAACTGATGGAAGAATATAATCTCCACTCAAAATCCTATAAGATCTATAAAAAAGTGCATTTGGTGCATTAAAACAGATGAGTAGAAGTGTCCTATTTACAGAATGGTCTGTAGAATAGGTGACAGAAAAGCAGCATTCAGTCTGAGTTCAGAGCTATCTAATCAAGCCATAACAAAACACACAAACAATTCTTATTCTCTTCACTACCACCAAATTACCTGGATAACTTGCTCAGGACTCACTAGCAGGATTGATTCTTGAATATTTGCTCACTGAGGTGAAGGCTTTTCTAAATATAGCTGTGGGGATGATGTAAACTCTACTTACCCAGCAGTACAGTTCACAGTAAGCATGGTTGCTGTTGGGCTCAGCAATGTCTCACATTCCTGGCATCACTGAACAGGCTCTTGGAAAACAGACACTGATCCCTTGAGCCACTGCTGCTGGTGGTGTCCTTCCCCAGGCAGTGTTTTGAAAGAAGGGTCAGAAGCACATGCAAAACACCTGCAGGCAGCCCCCCTGCATCTGGCCGTGGTTTAGTGCCACCTGCTCAAGGTGACTCATCGGTCATGCTGGCTCTGGCATCAGCCTTCATTGAGTTGCCACAAGAAGAGACAGGTGGGGTGTAAAGTGAGGGAGGTTCTGTCAGAGATGAATATTCTGGTAAACTGCTCAGAGATACAGTATAAAGCACTGCAAAGGCAGACGAGGTCACTCACTGCATGTGCCTCTCACTGTGGTTATCATTTGACAGCCACAGGCTTTGTTACATTTGTGCGTGACTTTACTGATTCCCTGCTAGAGCAGAGGAATCTCAGAAGAGATTTAAAGGGCCACTTTTTGAGCTCAAATACTTGCAAGTATTTTCAAGATGCATAAATTCACTTTTCAGAGGGAGAAGTGTAATGAGTTGGGCATTTAAATTCCAGCTGTAATGTAAGCACCAAATTTGGCACAGAGATCCAAAATAATCTCTCCCCACTCCCAAATACACCTCTGGCATCTCAGGTTTTGAATGAAAGAAATCTTGTGTGCTGAGGCACATTGCCTTGGATGGACAGTCTCTGTGCTGAACTCCTCTCCAAGGCTATCAAGGAGAAAGAATCTCAGAACCGTCGTGTTTTTGTCTCTTTGCATCTATTCACTCAGTGCACTTTGACCGCATTTTAGGAGAGTAGTGTGGTGCTGGTGGTAGGCTTTTTTTTTTTTTCCAAATACAGCATCCTTCCCATCTGACAGCTGCAGAGCTGTCTTAAGCAGGAAGTGTTGCTCTGTGTCAATACATTCTGGGGTGGTTTGTAAGCAGCACTTGGTGACTCACAACCTCCGTGTGGATGGCAAAGAGTGAGCAGAGCTGTTCTTCGTGAGATGGCACACTCTTTGTTTTCCTAAAGGAAGAATGACAGTTGCCTAAAAAATTCATTAACCTACATGAAGCTGTTCTAATTTTAATGTAAAAGGGCAGACTTAATTATTTGAGCAGTCAGGCATTCTGACTGATTCAAATTTGCTACTTAGTTTAGCAAAGAGAGAAAAAGATCCACTTCCCCTTATTTCTGTCCAGAGTCAGGGTTTGAAGTCAGTAACAGAGTTGATAATACAGTTGGGTTGGGGTGACCAGAATGCAGTTCCCTCCTCTGCATATGTGTATCTCAACGCAGCTCTCAGAAGTGAAGGGTACAGGATATTCTGAATTGTTCCTGAATAGCTACTTCTGCCCCCCTTTACACTGAGTAATCTAATATGACATATTTACTGGAACAGTAACAGCAGTTTGGGAGTTGTTTCCCATTCTGTACAGACAATTTCAAGATGAAAAGTTAGAATGTTTAATTTCAAAATTGTCACAACAAAATGTTTTCGCTCATTCAAATTTTTATCTTTAGCTTACTGAACAAGGTTCATAGACCTGATGGGCAGATAGAAGTTCTAAATATTTAACCAAATCCTCAGCTGCTATACTAACCAGGCTTACTCCTGCCCTTTCTCATTTCAGAAAAATTAAGGAAGTCACACTGAAGCAGAAACTCAAAGCAGTTCCACTGTACTTGCATTCTGATGGGCGGAGTTTTAGCACTTTCTTGCTTTCTGCGAGCACAAGATAGTATTTTTATACAATTAAAAGTATTCTGTGTTGCTGATGTAATCAGACAGGTTTGAACATGAGCTGTGGTCTGACAAAAATGAGGTAAAAAATTGCTTTTCAATATTTGCTAAGGATGTGAAGGGAATATTTATGGCAACAGGAGCATCTCAGCAGCAATGGTCTAGCTGAACAGAAAATCAGAAGGAATTTAAGGGATTCTTCTATTGAGCTTATTTCTGTTTTTATTTTTCTGGGTTTGGGGTAGTATCACAAATTCTGTTACAAAATGAGATGCCATTAAATAATGTGTCTGAGCTTGTAATTTATTTCCTATATTGATAAGTACTCATCATTTGAGTTGGGAAAAGTATATACCATGTTAAAGCAGGAAATGCCTGTGATTTCATGTGACATACACATTTGCAATTTATAAGTGATCCTGGATTCATGGATATGAGCTATGGGATGAAACTTGAAAGATTGTTCAACCAGGGCAGTCATCATGTGCCCTTAAACAGGGCACATTTTAAATAAAAAAGCCCCCTGACATCAGGTTTTAAATCCATAAATTGTGGAGCTTAGTTCATTTAGAGGCACATTTCAAACAGTATTTAGAGATATAAATTTATCTGGGCTTATAGAAGCATTTGACAGCTGCCAGTGCAATTCACTTTGGAACATCTTGAAGGTCTATTTCATGCCAACAAAAATCATGAACCTCATCAAAGTTGTATGCCAAAGTTCTGCTTGAACAGTTAAAGTAGATGGGAACTTGCATAAATAGGTTAATGAAACCCGCCTGTCAAACACACACCCCCTCGTTCATTCAAATTCCCAATGTCAGACACTGATTTTATTACAACGGGAAAAAAGAAGGTTAAAATTATATGAAACAGGAATGACAAAACAGAAGAGCACTGTGCCAGAATATTAAAAAGATATTGTCAGCTCAAGCTTCCAAATTACCAGTACAAACAAAAGCCTTAAGGATTGTCCCTGCAAAAATAGACAGAGATACCAACCACCCAGGGTAAAACATCCTCCAAGAGTGAACCTACTGAGCAACTGCTCCCACTGTATTACAGTAGGAAGCAATGACATGCAAGAGGTAGCTGAACTCACAGGAGTATGCCAGCCAAGAGTGGACACCTGAAGCAAAAAATATCATCAAGTACCACAGCAGTTCCTGGCCTTCAACAGCTTAAACAAATTTTCTTCACCAATGGTCTAGACCATATGTGTCCCAGGTTGTCACTACCTACAACCAGTAACAGATGTGTGTAGTGTATCATGTACCTTTTGCCCTCCACATCTGGGGACCTGCTGGAGGGCATCAATCCTCCCTGTCTGTTTGAAGTTCTGGAGTTCCTCACAGTGGGAGGCCACAGATGTCATGTGTACTCAAATATTTTCTCCTCCTATGCATTCAGGATATGGCCATGGAGATTTCATGAAGACAGAGAATACCATACTCAGACAAAGTGTGGCTCTCAGAACAGGGACTGCCTACATGTCCCCTGTTCAACTGTACACATTGAGAACACACCAAAGGCAGAAGCAAGTGTCTAAATGACCTTGAAAGCAAATGCTTCAGTAAAGATCTAGGAATTCACAGATCAACTGTATAAAGAACACTGAAACTCAAAGGAGATAGCAACATCTGTTCTCCAAAGTTATATAGAAAAGAAAAAGTAAGAAAGTGTACTGTAACTGTATTGCAGATGAAGACACATCAGCTGCTAGAAAAGGAAATGACTGGACAAACAAACCTTTTATTAGACACTGCATTGGCAAAATACATGCAATTCTTAATCCAAACAGCTAGCCAGAGATTAAAGCTTTGTAGATTACTCTGCATAACTGGAGAACCTGAGGTTTGAGTCAGATATTTTTCTTACTCTGTTCTGCAAGTGTTTATTCATAATAATGGACAAGGTATTGTTTTCTTGTCCACAACAAAGATTGTCTCAGCCACTGTAAATATTTTTATTTTCTAAGTACAAAGGTTCTCTTGGCCAGGAACTACAAAGACTCTTGCTGGCTCCTTCCCCATCCCACAATGCTGTCCTTGCTGCTTTTTCAGGCTTCTCCTACAAGCTGTCTCACACCACCCAGCTCTCCATCTCCCCATCACACGTGCATGTGGAAACACCTACCTGCATAGGACTATGCTCAGCAAAACTTCTATTTCCAAGTACTTTGAAATTCCTGAACTGCCTTTGCCTTTCATGTAGAAATCAGTGATGGGTGGTTAAAGAGTACTGTATGCCTTCTGACTTTCAAGGAAGTGTTTAATGACTTCTCACAATCACTTTAAGTAAAGTGGTGGCGCCCAACAGCTTCAAAAATGTGTAGCACAGACTGCAGTAGCAGATACATCTGACCTTGTCTGAGACATAAGGATATCTGATAGTGTAGGATTTCACTACTATTCAGCTATCTAAACATGGAGATAGGTATGAAGTGGGATTTACAAAATCGCTGGCTCCTGCATTATTTTATAAAGCTGCCCCTCCACACCTGATTCATAGCCATTGCAGTCACAGAGCAATTACCATTGACTTTATTAGGATTCAGTTCAGATTAATGTTGCACACTTCTTTGCTGCCCTTTGCTGTCTCTGTTCCTGTGATTTGAATTGTTCCCTCAAGGCATTGCAAAAAAAAGGATGGAAATGTTAGCAGCAATGCATGGGAAATTCAATACTTGTCTGCCTGGTTTTGACAGTGTCTGTTTAATACAAAATGAGAAATGTTTTCTTAAAACTTTAATAAAATTGTTCTGTTCATACTTTAAAATATCACTACATTTTAAAAAAAAATCTAAAACAATAGTGAAATATTCTGACTTTTGGGAAAAGGAATAAAACACATAAGCCACTTATTTGCAATCTCACTAACTGGAGTAGGATGACTGAAAAACTAGCCCATGTTCCTACAACTAACATGTCCATGCAAATCATGTGCAAGTACTTGATTTTTACATCACTGTAAAATATATAAAATTTGCCTTCAGTAAATCTTTTCCAATATATCAAAATGTCTGATGACAAGCAGTTAATGCCAAATCTCCTTCTCTATCTGTCCTAGGCACCAACACAAATAGATTAATTAAAACATGACAGTATCAAGCCACCTGCAGAATAAATAAGGGGACAAGTTTTTTGTGTGGGTTTTTTGTTTACTTGTGTTTTTGTTGCTTTGCTTTTTTTCTTTTAAGAGTATGTGATTGGATAATGTCTGAATTGGAAGCAAAAGAAAGATTAAAAGGAAGATGAAATCAAAGACTAAGAAACAGGAGCCAGTTATTTTACAATTTTATAGTGTTGGAGAGAGGAGAAGGAAGATTAATTGAAAGCAAGTGTAGTGGTGCATGATTGGTCTGCAAAGGTGAAGAGATAATTTTGAATTTAAAGAGCTTAAACATATGATTGTTAAAGAAGAATACTGTATACAGAACTGCTCTGCATCAGACCCAATGTCTGTCACAAGCTTGTTGCTATCTATGGACAGGTGACTAGCCTGACTGAAGACCTGCTTTCAGCATCACCTCTACTTGCTGTTGCCGTAGGCCTTTCATGAATTTGTAGATTTTTATACTTCTAGGTATATTTCTTACATATAGCATAGCTAACAACCTCTGACCCTGTGTTAGCTGTCTTAAGAGTCAGATAATAGCTAGAACACTGTGCTAAGAAAACATGTACCAGAGCTAAGGCAACTAGATACCATGTTAGTCAAAACAACTAACAAAGCCCAGCAACCTTGGAGAAGCTGCAATAAGGCCAAGGGGTCTTAAGACCTCCAACTCAATTCTAAGAGAGGTGTACCATGAGGCGGAACCAAGGGAAGTTCTGAGCATGGACATATCTTAGATTGGATGGGACCTTTAGATATGATAATTGAGTATAGTTACAAAATTAGCATGATGCCACATAGATGAGGTTTTTCCCTGCTTTNACAGCCGGGTATTAAATGAAAGAGACGTCTTTCGGATTAATTTACTCTGCATGTTTTGAAGCAGTGGTGCTTAGAGAAGAGCTATGGTATTGCTGAGGCCATGAGTTCATCCTAGCACCGGTCTTTTCTATCTGTTACTTATCAACATGTGTTGTACTGTTTTATACTTTTTATACTTTATATACTCTTTTATACTCCTTTATATTCTGTACCCCGAAACCCTATAAGTAAAGAACTCTTCTCTGCTTTACCCATATAAAGTTGTCTTGGAAAAGTTTTTTTCCCTTTCCTTAAGGCAAAAGGAGAACTGGCTGCAGAATGTCGATCAGAGCATGTTAGTGATGCGTGTGGCTTGGTTTTCTACTTCCAGCTGCAAAGGTAATCTGTCAAGTTGTCCTCTTTTCATATATTTAAGAAAAATACAGTTTCCTTTGTGCAAGCCTCTAGTGTCAGGGATAGATCTGTGAGATTATTAATTTCTTCAAAGACAGACATGTCAAATTTTCTAGTAAAGTTTGGACCAAGATCAAGAACATTCAGCTTTTTAAGGTAAAGAGAAGTTTGTTTGTTCTTTGCTCTTTGGAAACAGGCTTTAACGTACAATGTTAATAGCAACAATTATAACTTCCTCTAACTACAGTGATATTAGAGATTATAAGTGTTGAGAAAGGTTTCAATACCCTGACTAGATTGTCCTCTGGTAACTGAAAGACAAATCCTGTTCTTCGAGAGCAGATGAACTCTGTGTAACCTCTCCAGAGGCTATGACCTGATTGAAGAAATCAGATGCAAAAGGGGTTCACTTGCAGCTCTGGCATTTTTTGAAAGCAGACAGAAGGTATTTTTTGGAGTCAGAATTAAAGTATGCTTTATTAAGGATGCATTTGAACAGGGGATTTTCCACAGCAAGGTCCAAAGGGAAAAGTATGATTGAGGCACTTTGCCTCAGGTCAAGATGCTGTAGAGGTACAGGTAGGCAGGACCACACCAAGTCAGGTTACTGGGGGACAGTGACAACATTGTCAGGTTGGTGAGAGCAGGACAGGCCCAAGTTCTGTGGGAAGATGTTTTCCATAGGATTCACTAAAGTCCCAGTTGTAATCCCCCCCAATTTCCACCAAGATAGTGTTGTAATGCAAAAAGTGCTGATGGACATGAGCCTTAGCCAGGTAAAGTAGGTGAAAGGTACTCTTTGTTAATCATTACCATTAAGATGTGGCAGAGAATGTGCAGTATCAGAAATGGGAAAAGTCATGTCAGAAATGGGTTTCTGAGGAAAGTGAAGAAACCAACCAGGGTGATTCAAAAACTGAAGCTCTTACTGTGTTGTAAAATGGTTTCCTTGTCTTTTTTACTTAGTCACCCTTCTTCTTCCCAAGACCCCTTATCTATGTAGCTAAGCACCAAGGAATTCGTCCTTGAAGGTGTCTGTTTTAGTTTCTCAATTGGCTCTTAGTTAACCCTTTCCCATTGGTCCTTATCCTTTGATTTCTATTGGTAGTAATTTGGATTCCCCTAAAACCTATATATATACCCCAGCTATGTTAATAAACTCTCTCTCTGCTTCCCCACGTGTGGTCTCTGTGTGTCTCTCTGGGGTGCCCCGGGGGCCGTGAACAGGGGGGGCTAAAAGGGGGAGCATCTCCCACCATCTGTTGCATTAAGATAGAATTCCTTAACTTTTTTAAACTTGATAAAATTGCATTTAATCTATACACAGGCTGGAGACCTCTCCTGGTTAGATTCTTTGAGCTTAATGTGCTGATTCCTGCCCAGTATCAAAATTTAAAGTTTCTCAGAACCAGTAAAATCTCAAAATAGAATGATTTTAGGATGCACTGTTTCTCTAGTCCTCCCAAACCTCACTTGAACTCCAAGCTTGCTGATGATACTTTTCATGTACTAAAATAAGGCATTAATCCTGTAGTATAGACCAAGCGGTGTGCTCATAGTCTATATTAAAGTGACCGAGGTGAAACTAAATTGCACTCTGGTCATTTACTTGAGGGCAAACACCTTCACATGAATAAAACATGTAGGAAGTGTTGGCATATAAGCTGTTACAAGCCTTCAAACTCTCTCCAATAAGTTAAGAATTAACCTGAAGGACAAGCTTAAGTGATAAAAATGTTATGAAATCCTCTACACTGATAATTCAAAAATTATTTGCATTAATAGCTGGATCACATGCAGCAACAAACCTGAAACATAATGCAGTTCTCTAGCACAGATATTTCTACACAACACTGTGACACATAACCATGCAAATTAAAAATTACTTACACCACTTGCATAATTAACAACAAAAAAAAGATTAAGTATTAACTTCTGTAGAAGGAGATAACTGTTGTAGGAATGAAAGAGAGATGCTGGCAACTAATGAAGTGGTTTTATGGGAGTGTGATGAAGAAATGTGTCTGAATATACAATTTGGATGTCTTTCTTCTGCATCATTGTAGACTGATGTGAAGTTATTTCCTGGGTATGCTTTATTTAATTCATATGCACACAGACTATGTCATAGTGAATAGTTAGCATGAGTTTTCTCATCTAAAATGAGAATAAAACATAATGGTTAAAGAGAATATAGATATTTGAGATTAATGTCTGTTTGCTTTGCAGAAAAAGCTCCCCATAAAATAGGAATTGAAAGTGAAATAAGGGAGGAGAACAATGAAATATGTTAAGAAAATCAAGAAACAAAATTATTATGTCCACATGATGAATGGGTGGGCATATGGTGATGAGCAAGCAGAGGAATGTGAGGATTTATGAAGAACTAACTGTCTCAACAATATCCTTCCTCAAGTACTGAAGGACATCAAATTCAGGTTCCCATCACAGAACAGATCTGTAAAATAGCTTGAGTTGGAAGTGGCCTTAAAGATCATCTAGTTCCAACTCTCCTAACATGGGCAGGGACACCTTTCACTAGCCCAGGCTGCTCAGAGCCTCATCCAACCTGGCCTTGCACACTGCCAGTGATGGTGTTTGATAAAGATTTCTTCCCAACGTCTCAATTAAACCCACTCTCTTTCAGAGTGAAGCCATTCCCCCTTGTGCTGTCACTACATGCCCCCGTAAAAACTCTCTCTCCATCTTTCCTGTAGGCTCCCTTCAGGTTGTGGAAGGCTGCAATTAGGTAATCCTGAAGCCTTCTCTTCTCCAGGCTGAACAATCACAATTCTCTCAGACTTTTCTTTGTAGGAAAGGTGCTTCATCCCTCTAAAAGTATTTTGGCATCCCTCATCTGGACTCACTCCAACAGGTCAATGTCCTTCCTGTTCTGAGGACACCAGAGCTGGATGCAGCACTGCAGGTGGGGTCCCACGAGAGCAAAGCAGAGGGAGAAAATCCCCTCCTTTGACCTGCTGGCTACTCTGCTTTTGATGCAGTCCAGGTATGTTTGGCTTTCTGGGCTGCAAGTGCACATTGTTGGCTCATTTTCAGCCTTTCATCCACCAGCACCCACAAGTTCTTCTTGGCAGAGCTGCTCTTGATTCATTCATTCCCCAGCCTGTATTAATACTGGGAATTGCCCTGTCCCAGGTTCAGCATCTTACACTTGGTCTTGTTAAACCTCAAGAGTTTCCCATGGAGTCACTTCTCAAGCTTGTCCAGGTTCCTCTGGATGGCCCTGTTCTTCAGAAGTGTGAACCATACACTCAGCTCAGTGTCATCTGCAGATTTGCTGAGGGTGCACTCAATCCCTTCATCTCATGCTCCAATTTGCATTATTTCATTTGGCCAACATGAATTTTCCATTCAGTTATATTACAAGAAGTTTTCCAATTCTGTTCCTGAAAAATAGTTGCATTGTAAAATTAAGGTGCAACAGCTACTGTGCTCTGCTGTAGGCATAACAGCATATTGACACTGAGAGACAACAAGAGAGACAGAGGGAGAGAAGTTTTAAATTATTTTAGTTACCAGGAATTTAAGAACAGGAGTTAATATAATTTTAGACTTTTTTTTCCCCCTGCACATTATTGAGAATAAAACAAATCACAACAAATCACAGCTAATGACAGTTAGAGGAAGACTTGGAAATGAGAGAGAAAGAACATAATAAATTCACAAGGCAATGAAGTATTAAGTGCTCTTTGCATGCTATCCTGATTAGTTTGCCTTTAATTAAAGTGGTCTTTGGGTCTGTAGAATTTCCCTTTTCTTTCAGTCAGTCTCTGCTCATCCTTCTCAAGCTTATACTCAATGAAATCTGAAGCCTATCTCCAGACAAAGAGGACTAGTTAGAAGGATTGCCAATGAGGCTTAGACTATACTGTGCCAAGTTGGCCTTTAATCTCCTTACTGAACCCCCTGTCCTGCAGCAGAATCAGAGAAGTCTGTGTAAATAGGTACGAGAAAATGGGTGAACCTGGAGGCCAAAGCATGAGCTTTTCTTCCCCCAATGAAACAATATTAGACAACATTTGTGAGACTGCAGCAAGCTGTCTTGTGAAAGGATGATCTAAACTGGAGAGTTTGACAAGGTGGAGGCATTCACAGTACTCCTTTCTAGCATCATCACACTCCACCCCCTGTATGGGATCATACAGAAGAAAGGCATCTCCCTTGGGACTCCCTTGGGGCAGCCTGGCTCCTTCTGGGTTAAGAGGGAGCTGCTTGAAGCAGGATTTGCATTTTGGTACGCTGAGCTGCTCCCTCTTAATTTTGGCTTGCAAGCCAGCTGTCCACAGAGCGGGCAAGCAAAGCATCTGCTCTTTTCCTTTTTTGTTCCTCCAGTCCTGGTATCACTTACACTAGTTTGAAGTACTTTTCCATGAGATACTAGAAAATGAGAACTGAACTTTTTCTTTTTGAAACGAAGAACTGGCCTACCCAAGGCAAACAAATATCTTATTATTATACACTAGCAATCACTCATTGTGTGTAAAATTACTAATATAAGAAAGCATTTAGAGAACAGTGCCAGACTTGGACCTTCAATTTTATTATTTTTATATGTTTCTTTTGTGCTCTTAGGTTCATCTTTCTTCTCTTCAGAGCTCATTATATATTTAGCTTGTTTTAAAAGTGCTGTTTCTTGAGGGATTTTTTTCCTTTCAATATGTAAACCACATTCTCTCTGTGAGGTTTATTCACTACTTTTAGAGTGCTGTTGACAAGAATTTGGAGCTTTTTGAAGAATCCTGTTGTGGTCCATAACATGAAAAACTTACTCTTTTCTGGGTTTTGTTTGGTTTGGTTTTGGGGGTTTTGTGTTGTTTTTGTTTGTTTGTTTGTTTGTTTGTTTAAATGGAAAGGGTTTTGGCTATATGTCTATATGCATATCTACATATATACACACATATTTATACAAAGTGTATATATGTAACTACTCTGAGATTAGAGTCTTTGATCAAAGGGGACACTGTCAGAAGGTTTCAGCAGCTGCAAAGGAGATCTTGACCACAGCTACTCTTTGCAGAGTTGGTTGCTCCTCTTTCCCTGCCACCTGCAGAGTTTCCCACGTGCTGGTAGGTTCTCTGTGACCAGAGTTAGTGCCAGAGAAGGTGGACATCACACCTCAAAGCCCATGCATATGCACACATAAAACCACATCAATCTCAAGGAAATTCCAACCCAAATATGTTTGTAGTCCAGAAAATTAGCATGTCTGCCAGGCAGTTTCTGTGACTGGATGCCACGTTGAAGCAGGGTTTCATTCACAGTCAGCCATGGATTCTAAAGAGATGTGTCTGGGAGGAAGCAGTACTAAGAAGGAATCTGTTGTCTTTGATTTACTCCTTAAATGCACTTGGCAACTGTGTTAAAGAAGTATCTTATAGACACTGTTTAAAATCCTGAAAAATGCTTTTGAGAAACATTGCCTATGCTTGTAACACGATTCCTTTCTTACTTGGAACAAGCGAGAATATAGGATGTGCATGATGAAAGAGAAGTATTATATAACTGAAGTCATGTCATAACTTATTCTTTATGTGTATCATTTACTCTAGTAGATGCTTCCCAATATTAACAAAACTTATTATTCTTCAAAACGCAGCATGTCCCTCTCCCAGCCACCACTGAGCTAAGTCAACACTCACACCTAAAATCCATGCCACCATGCTCACTCTTCCATCTCCCTTTCCAGAACTAACTGAGGCGCACATCAAAACCAAAAAGCAAGATGACCACCCACGAGGGACTTCATCTTTTCTCATGCCAGATGGTTGAAGGAGTCTTGTGTAGAATTGCAGAAGATATCCAGGGTGAAACAACAGAAAATGTGGTTCCAGACATATCATAAAGGTGGATGCTACAGCCACTAGCTGCTACTCCCTTTTTCAGCACCACTTTGACACACTGTGTCTTAAGTTTCCTGGAGTTAAGTAGGCTATGCATCACTTCTTCCACTTCTTGCAGCAGCCCAAATTTCTGATTGGTTTTTAAAAACAAATAGTCCAGCTCTGGGATTTTGATGAGCTGATACCACTGCTGCATGAAGTGGATTTTAGGACATTAAAACACAATCTGCCACAGTGAAGTGTGGAACTTCTGAGGGGAACATGCAAGGTGAGGAATCATAGGGAATTATGGAAAGATTTTGACATTTGTTTTTTCCAAAGTAACAAGGGTAAATACAATTCTTATTGTGAAAGTTTTTGCTTTTACATCATTAATGGAAGTTCAGGATAGATAAACAAGAGTACATCTTAGTGACTGGGGTTTTTTTTAAGTTAATATGAGAACTAAAAAGAAGTCTTAGATCAAGGTATATAGGTAATTAGGTTAAGAAACTTTATTATGAACAAAATACAGCATTCAGGTGCAATGTTTAAGAGCATAGTCTTGTATAATTCTTTTATAGAGATATGTGGATCTCAAATATTCTGGGTAAACTATGGGAATGAATCTGCAAAAAAGAAAACAAGATTACAGGCTAAAACTTCTTTTGTTCAATGTTTCAGGAAATTTTCCTTTGTTCTACTAATGTGTCATTTTGAATTATCAGTTAAATATCAGTTTCAATTATTTCTTTCATTAGCAAAACAAAAGTGTTAAAAATTAGGGTAGGAAAAGAAGGCATATTCAAAAGGAGGACTCATTGACAGTTTTGCTCTTTAATCGAAAATTCATCTGTAGAAAAATACAAGACAGCATATTTGTTCTAAGCAGTACATACCTCCAGAACCTCTCACTCTTGTGGAATCTTGCCTATTAATAACCTATTAATAACCTATTAATAATTAATAACCTATTAATGTAGGTTATTAAAATATTAATAACCTATATGATACCAAAGTTGCATATATTACTGTGGGACGTATAACAAGATAAACCAAACAGCTGAAACAGTGAAAATAGAACTTGTGAAATAAAAGAAAATATTCAGAAAAAATATTTAGAAACCAAAAGCTGAAACCTTCCATTTTATGGTTTACCAGCTTTTCCATAATTATATAAATCTATTGTTGATCCTCCAATAATGCCATTGCTAGAAAAAGATTGGAACTTTATTTGCTCAAATGTTTCTGAATTTGCATCAGCAAAGATGGTTTTGATCTTATGGGTGTTTCTCTTTAAAAAACCCTCAAGTTATTCAGAGATGCTTTTGCTCAAAATTTTGCCTTTAGCAATATGTCTCAGAAACATTAAAGGAAAGAAAACAAGAAAGATAAGACCATGGATTTTGTTCACTGGCTATTCTGGTACACTTCTTTGGCTCAGGAAATAATACCTTGAACAAAGATACTCTCCTACCAAAACAAAAATACCCAACCACCTCAGTTTTGCAGAACTTAGTAAGGCTTCCTACTGTCTCATATTTTTCACAGGCAAGTTAAGAATTTCTCACCAGATACACATTTGATTCTCAATTTTGGTCATTTTTTCTGATTAAATAATCCCATGTATAATAAACTCTAAGTGCTCATTAACTAAGGAATGCATGCAGGTT
The DNA here is from genome assembly GCA_013396655.1 of Campylorhamphus procurvoides. Lineage (NCBI taxonomy): Eukaryota > Metazoa > Chordata > Aves > Passeriformes > Dendrocolaptidae > Campylorhamphus > Campylorhamphus procurvoides. The sequence continues at coordinate 4,176 of WBMV01000294.1, read as the reverse complement.
TCTTTTAGATGTTGGATATGCAGATTCCCTTTTTAGGTGGAGCAGCAGCAGATGGATATAGTAGAAAGGATTTTACTTCTCTGTGCTTTATTTTTATCACTTATACTCCTGGAGATAATGACAGATTAATGCGTATGTCTTTTGCATTTAGGCACACAATTTATCTTCCCAAATTAGGAGGCTAACTTCCATATATATTCAGTGAAGTTGAGCTCTTCTGGAGGCAACTGAGAAGAATTATAACCTAAATGACCTGAATGCCTTCTTCAGAGTAAATGGAGAAATTTGGCCTGTGGCTGATTTTTTTTTCAAATGGACAGCCTACCACAGAGCTAATTTCCACAAGCAGACACTTTCAGAACAAGATTGAGAAACTGAAATGGCAGGGGTTATTCAGGAGACAAATGATTTCACTGTACTGGAGGGCCTATTGACCTACAGTGTGATCTACTACAGATCAAGGGCTTCTGATCTTCATGGATTTCTTTTTTCAAAGATGCTGTTATAAAGCTCCTTTACAGAATATAATGTTCGCTACATAACACCCCGATTTTATTGCAGAACAATAGGCTAAAGAAGCTAATGAGATGTTGAAATCAGACCTGTTCTGACCTCCAGAGGTCCCTTAAAACATAAATTGTTTTCACAGGGAGGCAGCTGCAAGTTCCTCACATGTCAGTTCTTAAAAAAAGGGAAATCAAAGAGACCAAAGATGATGTCACATTCATATAAACCTGTGCTATAAGTAAGGATATTTCTTACTAGCTTTCAGTGATTATTCTTTTTGTGATACATTAATGATAATAATGCGAATAGCATATTTTTTTCTGCCAATTCCACAAGAACTGTACAAACTCAATAAATTTGCAATATTCCTGTTCATTTCTCCTCTTTCTCCTTCTTCCACTGCATGTATGATCTTTCCAGGCCACAAAGACTAAATACCAAGACTAGCCATTGTCTGCTACAATTTCTGTAAGGAAAGAGCAACTGATGAAGAACAGCTTTGGTCATCACAGCTGGTGTTTATAGTACTTCAGATATGTTGATGTTCAGCTGACATGGTTATTCAAGAACAACTTGGTGCACACATAAACTTGGAACAGCAGTCACCTTGCCTAACTGAAAGTGTTCTCAGTGCAAACACTTACATGGTTAGTGGAGAGAAATCCTACTTTTGGGTTGGATTTCTTTTGATCCATCTTAAACTCCAGCATTGGGATGAGATATTCATAAAATGTCTTTATGATCTCATCTGTGTCCATGAAACCCTAATGTATAGAAACCTCAGGACTTCAGTGTTTTGTAATTCAGACACTGTTACACCAACTGGACAAGCAAGCTTCAAGTTCTGCCAGAGAACAAGTGCATGAGAAGCTGGGAGGGAGCACAGTTGGGACAGCTGACCTGAACTGGCCAAAGGGATATGTGTAACATAGTCATGTCCAATATATAGACTGGGAGAGTTACCTGGGAGGGGAACTCATTGAGGTTTGGAGGTGGGTTTTGCATCGTCAGTGGATGAGCAGCTGTTGTGCATCACTTGTCATTCTTGGATTTTATCTTTCTCTCTCCACTTTTTATTATTGTTATTGTTGTTGTTGTTACAATATTGTTTCTTACTTCATTTCAACTACGAAACTTTTCTTATCTCAACCAATAAGTTTTACTTTTCTGATTCTCCTCCCCATCCCACGAGGGTGAGGAAGTGAGTGAGTGATTGCATGGTGCTTAGTTGCCAGTTGAGGTTAAACCACAACATCCTTCCAGGTCACCGAACCTTCCCTCCCAAGTCACCGAACCTTGCTTCCAGTGGCCATACACTTTGTTGTTTCCACCTTAGTTATGGAAAAAGATCCCTGGACACCCAAGTTGGCCGCCTGCCTTTTCAGCTTGACTTCCAACATTTTGGAATTGTATGCTTCTGTGCCCTTATGAGATGGTGTTTAAAATGTGACTGCACTGATGGATCCCAGCTTTTTCAAAACTGTTTTCCTAGGGGACCTTACTAAGTGGTTCCCCAAGCAGCCTGAATTCTACTCTCCTCTTAAACACAGTTTTTCTGGCAATTTTCCTTCTGTCAACAGATATTTTAAACTCAGCTACTTCATGGTCCAAAATGTCTACCAATCACCACTTTGCTCATGAGCCTCTCTTGTTAACAAGCAACAAATCAACAAGGATATCTTTCTTAATCAGCTCCCTTAGTACCCGTACCAATATATAAGCATTGTTACTCATGTCATATGCATCCTTTGGATGCTCTTCAATGGAAGAGGAGAAAATACTTGTCCCCTCAACACCAGAAAGGCTAAGTGACCTTGGGTTCCTGCCCTAATCAACAAGTCTCAGAAAGAGGATCTGCACCAAAATAGGTGTTGTGGGGAGACAGAGGGAGATGGTGTGCAAGTAACTGAGGAACAGAAGTTCCTGTTTCAAGCATTATGTTGTGGAGAGGGTCATATTATAGTCCATGTTATCATATTTAGAGATACAGATCATTTAGGTTTACAAACAGTGCCATCAGAAATACACATTGTTAAAATATAACCATAAAACTCTCATTTTCTTAACCAGGTCTGTCTGTATTTCCTACTTCTGTATTTATCCAATAAAAATTGTGTGACAAATTGAGAGCAAAAATCCCCTTCTTATCTGCAATATTATTACATGAAGTTTCATTTTCTTGTTTCTGTTTGCGTTCTTGTCTGTCTGGTTGCCTACAATTATAAAAAGAGAGGCTATTTAAAGAAAGAGCAAGTCAGAACAGGTAGGTGAGGAATACAGGAGGCACTTGAAAACAGGGTTAAATCAGTTAAGAGTGTCAGTTTCCCATCAGCCAGAGTTGTCACCGAGACTAGTTACCAGAAAAGAAAAAAGGACTTTGAGGAAGAGAGGAGAAGCTGCCCAGACTGCCGAAGGCAGGAGCACCCAGCAAGGTGAGAATGCACTGGCCCTTCCAAAAGGACATCATCACAGAGAACCTGCCCATGTCATACTCAGAGGTTTAAGCTGTCATTACAGAGGACTTCAGTTGAAATACCATCATGTGTTCAGCAAATCTGTTCTGTGAAACAGAGTGGAGGACAGGTGCAAGTGTTTGTGTTTCTGAGCATTGTTTCTTCCCTTTTTCAGGATGTCTCTAAAGCTAGACCCATTCCTTTCTCAGGTGTTTAGTGGTGTCCCATCACCTGCTGTAGGTCAGGGACCTGCTTGAGGAACACGAAGGTGAAGGAGTGCTTGAGGCTGCTCTGGAGCACCACAGCACAGCTAAAGAAACACTGGGATGGAAGCTTTCCTTGAATGACTTGGTCTTATGTGCTTTGAACTTTCAAATTTTGACCAGGTTTTCTTCTGGAGAAAGTCTGGGGAACTGGAGGTGATTCAGTCACTTTATCATGTCCTCAGGCCCCAGCCCTGGCTGGACCAGCTAACGCCATCCCAGTTTGATACAGAAGGGTTTGTAACACAGTACTCAGGTGGAAATGGAGAAGCCAAGCTCCTACAAATGACAATATAACACTGAAGACGAGCGCTGAGTCTTCAGGAAGAAGCCAGCTCAGCCAACAGCCCAGGAGGCAGGTGAAAAGCAGAGTGAAAAGGTTACTTGGAAATAAATGGTAAATGCTTCTTTAACATCTACCATGCCCTATTTTAGCTGCATGTTCCCCTATTACTTCCATTTTTTCAACTTTCTTGTTTATCTTTTAGCCTTCCTTTCCCTGTCACTTCTTACTTCTGCATTGGTTCATTTGATTTTCTCAATCTGCATTGTGCCTTTTCCTCTGTTTCTCTGCTGTTCTGCTCCCCCTCCTTACTTTTGCACAGCAGCCTGAAAGGTTTCTTGCAGGTTTCTGCAAGGTTTCTTCAGAGTTTCATCTCACATACCTTCCTATTTTAGCATCTCCTCTAGCTGTGCAGTAATCAGTGCCAACCAAAGTACATGTCATCTAAACATCTGTTCTGGCAACAGATGCAGTTCAGAATTGTCAAAGCAAAACAAGTGAATTTAAAACTTTGGAACTAACTGTGAATTCCATTTTGAGGCAAAATATCAAAATTAGATTTACCTTCCATGCTTCAATAGTTTTGATAATTGAAGTTGAGAATCTTTTATTAAGTCTTCATCATAGTAATATTTACAGAGAGGATAGAGCTAAACAGTTTCTTGGAGAA
>WBMV01000293.1:0-96759 GCA_013396655.1 Campylorhamphus procurvoides | reverse complement strand
CAGGATCTCTTTTTCAGTTGGGGAACAGCTGGATTCAGATCCTTTGTATGCCTGACTACAGAATCCAGTGGTTGTCCTGGGGTCTCCCCAGACACTTTCTGCCAGAGGCTCCAGGAAAGGCCACTCTCCCTGGCTGCAATGTAGAGCATGTTCTTCATGTTCAAAGGCTTGTTGTTGTTCAGGACCCCACCCCACTAGAAATCATTTTTCTTCCATGTCACAAGGTAGAGAGGACTTGCAGTCTGACTGCACTTAGGGATATGCATCCTCCAAAAGCCCACAGCGCCTAGGAAAGCCCGTGTTTCCTTCTTGCTGGTTGGTGGGGACATAGCTGCTCTTTTGTTAATCACCTCAATTGGAATCTGGTAATGTCCATCTTGCCATCCATCTTGCCACTTCACTCCTAGGAACTGAATTTCCTGAGCAGATCCCTTCACCTTACTTAATTTAATGGCAAAACCAGCTTTTAAGAGAATCTGGATTATCTTCTCTCCTTTCTCAGAAACTTCCCCTGCTGTGTTCTCCCCTGATGTCATCAGTGCCCTGTAGATGTTCTGGAGCTTCACCCTTTTCCAGTGCAGTCTGGACCAGTACATGGCAAATGGTGGGACTGTGTTTCCTCCCATGGGGCAGTCAATTCCAGGTGTACTGCACACTCCTCCAGGTGAAAGCAAATTATGGCCTGTACTCTGCTGTCAAAGGAATGGAGAAAAAGGGATTGGCAATGTCAGTGGTGGCACCACTTGGCTGCCTTGAACTCCACCTCATACTGAAGCTCCAGCACGTCTGGCACAGCAGCACCCAGGGCTGGTGTGACTTCATTGAGGCCACGGTAATGTACCATCAGCCTCCACTCTCCACTGGACTTGCACACTGGCCATACAGGGCTACTAAAGGGTGAGCAAGTCTTGCTGAGTACCCCCTTGTTCTCCAATTCACAGATCATCTTATGCATAGGTGCCACGGAGTCATGGTCAGTGGGGTATTGCTGACAGTGTGGCCATTGGTACCTGTTGTTCTTCATCCCTCCGTAATCCCACAGCAGAAGGGTCCTCTGAGAGACCAAGCAAGGTGTTCAACTGTCTAATTTCCTTTGTCTCCACAGCAGCTATGCCCAAAGCCCAGTGAAGCCCTTTTGGATCTTTGAAATACCCACTCCTATGGTAATCTATAGGGCCTCTGGACCAGTCACGATGGGGTGTCTATGCCATTACTTCGCAGTCAAGTTCACTTCAGCTTCTAGTCCAGTCAGCTGTTGGGATCCCCCTGTCATCCCAGAAATAGAGGTGGATTCTTCCCCTACATATCTCGATGGCATCAAAGTACATTGTGCACCAGTGTCAACTAAAGCCTTATATCTTTGTGGCTCTGATTTGCCAGGCCACCGAATCCACACAGGCCAGTAGACCCGACTGTCCCTCTCCTCTGCCTGGTTGGACGCAGGGTACCCCTTGTTCTGGTCATGGTACTCACTGTGCTTATCTTGTAAATATGACCTGGAGGTCCCTCCAAGAGGATCGGGCATAACATCATCACTCCTATACTATCTGGAGTCTTGCTCACAAGACACCAAAGCAGTATTTATCCTTGAAGAGTTTCTTGTGGTAGTCATTCCTCTTTTCAATTCATATACCTGTGCTGCTAAGGAAGAGGTGGGTTTTTCATCCCACTTCCTCATATCTTCTCCATGCTCATGGAGGCAAAACCATAGATTGCCATGTGGAGTGCTCTTTCTCTTTTTAGCTGGGGGATTCCTGCTTCTAATAGCAGAGACTCTTGTATATCCTGGCAAGATACAGAAGATTCCTTCCTTAATTTCCTCTCTTAGGTCCTGGTGGCCCTCTTCTATCTTCTCTTCCAGGCTTCGGACATGTTTAGCCAGTTTTGTTTCCACAGATGAGACATGGGCTCATAATGGAGCAGTGACAGTGTCTTCTTGAATCCTGAGTTTACTAACCAATGCGCCCACCTTGTCCTCTCTCTCCATTTGTGGAGGTTTGGGTTGGCTCCCTGCTAAGCCCAACTGCCAGCCACACAAATCTCCCCCTCCCAAGAGAGAAGGGAAAAAAAAGTACCCAAAAAGACAATTTTAGTAAAAGTATATATATATATATATTCACATATATTACAATTATGTACAATCAAACTCTATGAATCTACAGAACAAAACCCAGAACAGCCCCCCAAAGGGGAAAAGGGAAAGGGAAATGGGACAACAAATGGGTTAAACCAAACAAAACAAATACACACACACCCGTAAACTCAGGGAAAAGCTCAATAAGTAACTAATACAAGCAATTCTCACCAACACTCCCCTTAAGAGAAAGCAGGTCCTTCCCCTCCGTACGGCTGGGACAGCAGCTTCTCCGAGAGGCCTCAGCTCACAGAGATAAGAGCTGAGCCATCACAGAGAGCTGATGTCCTCCCAGCACCCGAACGGGAGAGAGAAGAGAGCAAAAGAGAGGGAGGAAATCTTCCTCCTGTCTTTATATAGACCTGATTACGTGAAGGAAATGGTGTGGAATACTTCCTTAGTTATGACCTTGCTACCAAGGAAGGCCCAGACCAAAACCAAGAAAACTAAACCACCACACCATTGCAACATTGCTAAGTAGCAAGAATATGTTCCTGTCACGAGCCATGCAAATTTCAATCCCATCTGGGATGTGCACTGTACACTGTCTGGACTTCTAGGTATTCTTTCATCTTCTCAAAATATTATCTCCAGTATGGCTAATTCTCTTAAGCCCTGGATACCTTGTTCCATTGTGTTCCTCTGTCCTTGCTGTACGTGGAGGTCCTCCTTACAAAGATGTCTCTCCCTCACACTTGACAAGAGTTGCCGTCAGTGACTGAGAGTTTTCTGCCTCTTTTCAGTCCCCTGATCGATGACCACATCTCGAGACAGGGATCCCAGTTGCCTTGCTTCACTCCTATCTAGAGTTGTATCATTGGCTGTGGCGTCCCAGATTTGGAGCAGCCAGGTCAGAATGGACTCGTTTGTCTGTCACGTGAACTGTCTCTGCAGCTCATGCAGCTCGACCAGGGATAGGGACAGAGTGATTATTTCTGGCTCTGTTTCTTCTGCTGCTTGGGGAGGTCCTGCCTCTTGTCATTCACTATACGAACTGATTTAGTCTTGGATTTCCTTTTGTGAACAGGGGTGACTGCTATTGTTTTCAGTTGTTCTTCTGGCTTCACAATGGTTTGTGTGGACAAGGTGCCTGTTGATTTATTTCCTTTTCTCTCTGGATCAGCCATGGTTTGGGTGGACATGGTGTCTGTGGGTTTGCTTCTTTTCTCCTCCTCCTGACGGTGCTGTGTCTGATAGGCAGTGGCCAGGGCCCAGCATGTTGCTGTAAGCTGCCCGTCTCTGGAGCTGTCACAGCATTTTCCCTTCGTGTAGCTTATTACTCTAACAGGGTGCTCCAGTTGTTCAGGGGTGAATTACCAGATCACTGGAAGAGAGAAATTCTCCAAATACTGGCCCATGTCCTCCCACTTCCCATGCCACTCAGCATTATCCGCTCCCAGGGCAGGCCTCCAGACAACTTGACTAGAAGGCCCTGTTCTGCCTCTAAGTGTGGTATAGACAGTAGAGGGGAAACACAGCAAAACTAACAACAATGTTATGCTGTCCTTAACATCAAGAGGAAGCTCAGTATTTTCAAAGACTGTTGTAGGAGGTCTGAAGGGGAAGAAGGAGGTGAAAGGCTGAAAACAAGCAGTGTCTCCTATTTGTCCTGCAGGGTCAGTGTAATTATTGATGAGGCCCCTGAGGCAGCAACCCAAACCAGGACAGACAAAAAGACTGAATGCACATTCCAAGTGAAACTCACTGCCTCTGACATTATGATGACATAAACATCATATATCAACAATGCAATTTTGATTCCTCTCCCTGGTCTTAAAATGGGCATCACAATAGGCAAATAGTGTGTGGAGGTTTGGGTTGGCTCCCTGCAAAGCCCAACTGCTGGCCACACAGATTCCCCCCTCCCAAGAGAGAAGGGAAAAAAAAAGTACCCAAAAAGACAATTTTAGTAAAAGTATATATATATATTCACATATATTACAATTACATACAATCAAACACTATGAATCTACAGAACAAATCCCAGAGCAACCCCCAAAGGGAAAAGGGGAAAAGGGAAAGGGAAATGGGACAACAGATGGGTAAAACCAAACAAAACAAATACACACCCTCGTAAACTCAGGGAAAAGCTCAATAAGTAACTAATACAAGCAATTCTCACCAACACTCCCCTTAAGAGAAAGCAGGTCCTTCCCCTCCGTACGGCTGGGACAGCAGCTTCTCCGAGAGGCCTCAGCTCACAGAGATAATCGCTGAGCCGACTCAGGGACCTGATGTCCTCCAAGCACACGAAATGGAGAGAGAGAAGAGATCAAAAAAGAGAGGGAGGAAACCTTCCTCCTGTCTTTATATAGACCTGATTACGTGAAGGAAATGGTGTAGAATACTTCCTTAGTTATGACCTTGCTACCAAGGAAGACCCAGACCAAAACCAAGAAAACTAAACCACCACATAGTGCCCCATATGCAAAAGTATGTACAGGGTTAGGTACAAATCCACATGAATACATCAATGAACATGATGATCAGAGAGTTTCTGTACTGTCTTAGTTCAAGGGAGAACTGAGGTACCTATGTTGGCCAAGAAATAATCCCTCTCCTTTAAATTTAGAAAGCAGAACTTTAATTAGGAAAAATATATATATATAAAAGGATAGCAGTTCTTAACCACAATATATCTATCTATCTATATATCTATATATATCTCTATCTCCAGGAAAGAACCAAACAACAGTTTATAATAAGCTCCTCCCCCCAAACGACAAAACAAACAATTAAAGGGTCTTTTGGCTGCCGCCCCCTAAAACCAAATTGGGGGGGGAATGCAATTATATCTACGGACAGCAGGTGGCGCTGTTGCGCCTCAGCCGCTGGCTTCTCTCTCTCAGGGGTTGCAGTTACATTTACGGACAGCAGGTGGCGATGTCGTGCCCGGCCAGCTGGGCTCTCTCAGGGGAGTGGCAGGAGTACCGTTGCCAGGTCGGCTCCTGTGAGGTCGGTGATAAGAGCACCAGAAACCCAGCCTTTGCAGTGTAGGAAAAACAGGCGTGTTTCTCTTCCTCACAGCGGTCTCTCCTGTGATATTCACGGGTGATCAGTGAAGCCAGAGAGCAAAAGACACAATCCTGGTCTCCCAGCGATGACGGACCTGGTGTGTCTCGGTTCTCTCTCCTCCGCGCCGAGCCGCTGAACTCCTGACCTGCACAGAAAAGCACAGAAACATTGACCCTTTCCCCCACCCGAGCCCGTCTTTGCTCCCCTCCCCAGCCTGGGGAGAGATCAGAGTAAAAGGGCTGTGCCTAAGGCAGATAACATCAGGATATGCACATCCTTTGTGTCCTTTGTTAACCATCTTTACCGACACTAAGGCGTTGGCTCCAAGCTTTTTGGAAGGAATTCCAACTGAGGTTTGAAACTCTAACATGTACCCAAATACACAAATGCTTAATATGAAATTGTTATTCTTACTTCTCTCTCATACACTCCACTGGGTACCAAAAGATGGGCAGGTTTACAGGTAAACCAGTGAGAGAAATGAACCAACTCAAAAGAGATTACAAGTCAGAGTTACAGTTTATGAAAAAGATTACAAAAAGTGCAATGATACAGAGAAAAACTGATTTTAATCCACAAAAATAGCTGTATAACCCAGCCCTCCTTGGACACGAACAGAATGGCGTTTGTTCGTCCCTGTGCTGAGGGCCACATGGGCCCCCTGAATACAAAGTAAAAGGAAAGGAAACCTGCTGGTGATGATGGTTGTAGTCTGGTTGAGAGTGGCAGTCACAGTCCTGTTGAGGTGCTGTTTCTCCTCTGGTTCTGATGAGTGGTACCAGAAGTCTCCACACCCAAAGATTATATATGCTCAGGTTCAGGTGGGAATGCCCAGTACCTCCTTCAAGACAGGGAGTTTCACAATGTGTTTTTTAACTGTGTGAGTCATGGGATATTTTTGGAATCTTTGGTGGTCTAGGTCATTATAGCTGCCTATTGTGCCAGTCCCTAATACCCCATTAGCAGCCTAATGCCTCCCCAGAGGGGAGCTGTCAAAGCTGGGTCATTGGTGTGAAGACGAAGAAACACTCCCCTGTCAAACAGGGTTCTTTAGCGCCCAGATTGTAGCCTGAGGTGTCACATGTGCCCTGGGCAGGTGCTGCCAATGAACCAATATTAACAGTCCATCAGAAATGGCACAGAGTGTGTAGAATACAGTTTTGGTTACACCCACATAGTGGTCCTGGCCCCTGTAACTAGAACGTTGGGAAGGTAGGTTGGATTTGAAAAAAGGTCTGAACCACCTCTTTGAGGCTAAAAATACCATTGTTGAAAGGAACTGACCTTATCAGTAAAAATCCCTTCCCACAGTCTTTTGCCTTCTTAAGAGAATTTATAAAAAGCTCAGAAGCTTCAAGTTGTGTTTTGCAGTGTGTTAAACCGTTTTAGGGGTGAATTATGTCCCCCTAGCTCTTTTCTCACTATGACAGTGATGGGAACTGTGTATGGGTTTTCCCTATTTTGGCAAACTGTTGAGCACAGGTTTTGTCAGCTGGCAGCACGCTTAGAGTTGCTCTGTGTTTTCCATGCCGAGCTGTGTGTTCAGTTTTATTTCCCCACACGGTACTCTGTGGCATGGTGATGGGAATAGTAGTGTGCCTAGTACCTGAGCATCACTGGGTGTGCACTTTTGTGGGTTGCTGCATCTGTAGTGGCTGCTTTCTGGAACATATCCCAGGGAGCAGAGACAGGGATAAATTGAGGAGATTGTGGATAGATGGGGGAAGTTTTCATGATTGTTACTTAAGTATGGTTGTGTTTTCTATATATCAGAAGGTGTCTATGAAGAATTGAATGAAGCCACCAATTATTCTGGTGCCTCCAGGAAAACTAAACTTCTTTGCTGTGATTAGCAAAACAGAGTATCAGCTTAGTTTTGTGGTAGGTCTTCAACTTTCCTACATGAGCGCAAAGCGTGTGACGAAAGAATGTTTTTACAGTAATTAGGTAGGATTCAAGGGGTTAACAATGCTGACAATCAGATTGAAAAATCACACTGGTTTCCTGATAATCCCTCTGAATTTTGGAATATCTCTGTAATTTGACTTACTAATGAAGTATAAAAGTAGCTAAAAAGCAGTGTGCTGATCAAAATGTGATCCAGTTTATGGGTTTTTTTTTCCAGTTGCCTGCTCTCTGTGTATCCACCATTGTGAAAAAAAATGCCTGTAATATGGTGTATTTGATTATTAATCCCTGTAGTGTTTCCACTGAAGGGAGAGGGACACAGAAGTAGTAGATTGAAAAGATCCGTGTGGTATATTTGGCCAGTGATGGTGAGATTTGGAAACTGAGAAAAATGAAGCCTTGACAGCTTAATGACTCATGTAGGAGACCAGGCTGGGTGGGAGCTGTGTGTCCTAAAATTGCACAACCACCAATATTCAGGACAGTATTATTTATATGCGTCTATCTGGTTGCCTTGTAATATGGTATGACATTCTTCCTGCCTGTTCTCCCTCTGACAAAAACCAGCATGAGTTTTAGAGGAGATCATTCATCAAGTCTGCCTTAGAGTTTGATGAACTGATGAGTTCTCAACTCTTGACATTTTCCTGTGGGTTCCACTCTGGAACACAGTTGCCTTTTAAATACCTTGTCCCAGGAATGTCCATGTGTGTTCACCAGCTCTGTGGTGTAAAGTAGGGTTTCCCCTTTAGACCAGCCAAGTCTGGCTCGTATTTTCCTGACTCTTCTGGTAAAGCTACTGTTAATCCATTGTTCTGTTGGTCAGGAGAAAATACAGTTGGTGGTTGTGCTGAAATCAGAGAGAGCTTCATCTAGGTCTGTATCTGCAGTTAAGGGAGGAAATTCTGTACGGAGCAAGTGACACAGGAATAGAAAACATTGAGCTCAAGATGTGTTTATCACATAAGAAGCTGTGCATTACAGGATGGCAGTAGAAGGGTGGCAGAAATAATTGTATACATTTATTCACAAGGATGTAGTTTCAAAATCTTAACAGATTTATTAATGCAGGTGATCTGTCAGGTAACTAGAACAAAGTGTTTGTGTGGATGAAAGGCAGCATGCCAAAATACTTTTTCCCCGCTAAAAAAGGTCTGATTCCTTCCCACTTTTGAAGCATTCTGTCCTATGGATATCTATGAAACTACAGTAAAAAAATATAAGCTTAAATATGGACACCAAAGTTGTGTACATTGGTCTGAGAATGAATATTTAAGTCCCTTTTGATACAGACTCAAAATTCAGTACTCTGGCTTGTCTGATATAAAACTTTTTTGACAACTGGAAGTGGAATAGCTTGAATGGCCTCATTTTTTGACCTCTGTAGTTACTAGATTCAAGTCTTTGGAGTAAGAAATAAGCTGTAAGTACACTTGCTTAACTCTTTCTTAAAAGGCCAAACAGCATCCGGAACGATCTGCAAAAGAGTTGTGGGATTTTCCTAAAAGTGCTGAGATTGTACAAAAACCAGTGAAAATGTGTTCTCTGTCATAGGCAGAAAATTAGATGTTAAAACTATGCCATTTAATCCAGCTGTCCATGTAACACAGGATTGGATTTGGATAACTTCTGTCTTGCAGCCTCAGAAGTAGGATTTATGAGGATGTTTTGCAACACCAGGACTTGTAGAAATGCTGGATTAAGCTAGAGGATTGGCACAATGCCTCCAGACCCAGATAGTTATAGAGACTTGCACCAAAACAACTCCATGTACTCACTGTAAACTTCATCAAACTTCGCTAATTAAGCTTTATGGTACATGGATTTAGATAACTATCAACAGCAGCTACAAACTGCCTTTACCCTTGATGGCTGTGAGAGCTGCTGACCAATCTGTTGAAGAGAAACCATTTTTGGAAGTTACTTTAATGTGGTTTGTGTTGTGTTTTTTTAAACTTGATTTAATATACAAATTTGGGAAGTAATCTTGAACATTTTATTGTGTACTTTTTTTTTCCCCTGAGAGTATCCATGTATTTTAAGGTATAGCCTGTACTGTACTCTGGAGGCACTTGTATGCAAGTGAGCAGTAAAAGCACACTGCATGTTTCAGTTAATGGTAACACAGATTTTACAAGACATGCTCAGTTTTGTTTGTAGTCTGACATGCCCTTCTCCTTGCAGACAAATGGAATGCACGAATTACAGACTTGAGAAAGCAAGTTGAAGAGCTGTTTGAAAAAAAATACGGTATGTGTTACACATCTTTCCAAACCGTTGCCTTTAGTCCTTTGTTGATGTAAGTGACAGTCTTTTGGCTTGCATCATATTGTTGGCTCAGGAGCACAGCAGAACTGACAAGGGTTAATTTTAAAATGGGGTGTCTCTGTTTGGCACTAAAGTGCAAGACTTAATTGTGTTCAGATTCCTGGAGCTCCAGTGTGCTCATGTCTTAGGCATCCACATTTGAGAGAGCTGTCCTTTTTTCTGTAATTACACCGAGTACTTATGTGAAAGAATCTTGTTAGAATGGCTCTAATGAGAGGTTGCCACTCACTCTCTTTCTGATTATGATTGATTTCCAATGAAGCAAAAATTATATGTTAACAACTCTTGGAAAGAAAAAGCATCAGACGTGTTAGACCTTGGAATTTGTTTCCAGATGCTGCATATCAGAGACTAAAACAACTCAGCAAAGATTTCAAAACAAACAGTGGTGCTTATCTGCCACAAAAAGTGGAAGTGCTTTCAGAATGGGCCTTGTGATTTGGAGTTATTACATGTTTGGGGTGTGACTGCCATCTGACATTTAAACAGCCCACTGAAAGCAACTCACACAGAATTAAAACAGTTCTCAGTCTGATTCACCATATTTTAATTGCTCTAAAAAGGAGCATCATTCTTAGTGAATTGCTTTAATTTTGATTTTGGTGTTTGCACATAACCAGCCTAAAAATTTCCTGTGTAGTCTGTTGAATACTGAGCTATCCTTACTTTCCATAGCTGGCCGTATGGTATTAAATGATCCCCTTTTCCCTGTGGATGACAACATTGCATTGATTCACAAACCAATTCCTTACCCGACTCTAGTTCTTTCTATCATGGACATGCAATCTCCCATTTACTGAAATGAGTTACGGATGTCCAGAATGCTCTTTTTGCTTCCGTAACTCCAAAGTATTTTAGCAATGTCAGTCACTGTAACTCAAGTGTCTGAAAATATAGTTTTGTGTCTAGATGAAAACTAAATGAGATTACTTTTTAGTGACTTACATATACATACAAATTTATAGAAATGAAGGCTATATTCAGTAGGATTTCTATGCAAAACCACGTAAGATTACAAATCTAAGAAGCCTTACTGCAGACTGTGATGCTGATGGTGTTCTTAGGCTTTCTGAAATGTATTGACTAAAACGTTTGCTGATTTAAGAGAAATAAAGACTCTCACCTGTTATTAGTAATTTATTTAAACACAGAGGGTTCTTGTTACTATGAAGCTGTTCTTACTTGATGCTAAGTAGTGATCAGTGATGTTGATCTGTTACTCAGGCTTGTCTGCTGCATTTGTTGAGCTTTTCGCCACATGCCACAACAGCCTCCAGGGCTGAGAATAACTTTTTATTAATTTCTTGAGAGAGGTATATGAATACAATAAAAATCTAAATTAATGAAGTACTGGTGTGATACACAGCAGCTCTTTTGATTGTTCTTGAGTGCCTTTGGCACAGGTTTGAATAGGGTTTCATTAGTCTGTTTGCTAAGAGTCATCTTCAGGTTTGTGTCCATCTCCATGATTGTACTCTCTGTCTCCAGTTTTGGTCATCTTCTATTTGCCCGTTGAAACCAAGTCTAATGAAACACTGTTCTTGCAGTTTTCTAAAACTTTTTTACTCTGTTCTGATCAGAATAGAAGACTAAGATACATATAAGACTAAGATGACATATATACAAGACTAATAGAAGACTAAGATATGTACTAAGATATGCACTTGTTTTCAAAGCTTCCCAATTTTTGTGATAAACATCCCTAGAAATATTCTGGTTTCAAGTGGTTGAAAGAGTGTGTTACCCACATACCTTGAAAACCTAAATTGTTTTATTGCATTTAAGAATTTGCGAGTTAATGAGAGCATTTTGCGTACACAATGTCTGAATCACAGGCCACTTTGATGTTACACTAACTTGCTTGGAAAGGTGCCCTGAGAATAGCTTTGTGTTCAGAAGTGCTGCCACAACATCACTGTGCTCTAATTTGGCCTTAGCTTGGTTTTTCTCTCCTCAAATAATTTTTTTTCATCTAATTTCCATAGCAAAACAACACAATGTACCAAAATATTTGCAGTCAGAATTCTTGTTGCGTGGCCTACAAAATTAATGTACCCTTGTGAGTATAAAGAAATCAGCCCTCTTGGTATTTGCGAAGCCTTGTGTCATTCTCCAGTATTTGCCAGTCTGATAGGTGTATTGATATGATTATGGCCCTCATAACTTAAATACACTGAGGTTATTTTTCCAGCTGTGGTTGAGTGAGTTATTTGCTTTTCATTTGCTTCAAAGATTTTATTAGTAGGGCCATGCTTTTTTCAACAGTGTTAGAAGTGTATTGTTTCTTTCATTAGTAGTTCCTTGGATTTCTACAATATACCACAGCTTTAGGAATTCACTGAAGAGAAGGGACATATGCCCCTCCTCCAAGGTATTAATGACTCTTGTAAGCCAATAGTAAAATAAATAATAATAGTAAGAGCTAGTGAACTAAAACATGCCTAGTTTATAATTAAATCTAGGTAACTTCCTCTTTCAAAATGCACTATTAAACAAAACCAAAATAGCGTGAATCTACACTCTAATGGGTGCACTTGTTATTAACTTGTAACTGTTATTAAATGTTAACAGAGTGAAGGGAAAAGATCCTCATATGCAGATCCTTCATCTGCATATATATGCTGGGCTGCAGCTTGTTTACTGTGAATCAGAGTGATTTTGCTGTAAAGCAGAAACAATCCCCCACAACATGAATGCTTGCACGTTTAAATATGATGAGGGGTTATTGTCTGGATGCTAATTATGTTTATCAAAGTAATATCGAATAAGTAATTTGGATAGAGACACAAACTAATCTAATGTTTTTATTCTCCTTTTTCTTTAAAGCTGAAGCTATAAAAGCAAGAGGTCGAGTGTCTATCCCATACTCACTCTTCCAGTCAAGTCAGGAAGACTTACATGTGGAAGGGCTGCCAGAAGGTATCCCCTTCAGGCGTCCATCCACGTATGGCATTCCCCGCATGGAGAGGATACTTCTAGCAAAAGAGCAAATCCGGTTTGTGATTAAAAAGTAAGGAATTTTGCATTTTTGTCTATACATCACTCACTGTTTTCTGCTGGTTTGTCTCTGCTTCATTTTATCTTCAAGAACTTCCAGACTGGTTTCTACTGATGTATTTATTTGCAGTACTAAGAAGGGGTTTTTAGTTGATGTTTACTCTGAGAAACCCAGCTTATCAGACCAGCAGAACACCACAGTTGTGGTAGACAGATCTCTGGACAGATCTCTTCAATATTACTGGCTTCTTGTCACAAGCAGGTATCTTTGTACTGTTCAAATCTCTGCAGCTGCAGTACATTTTGAAAGCCATTGACTTTGGGATATTTGATGCTATCTGAGGATCCTAGCCTAAATTTCAGCTTGTGCTTGTATTTTTCTTTCTTGCTGGAAGGCTGTATCTGTATAGAACATGTCCCAGGGCAGGCTTGAGGCCAAGATACAGCTACTGGTTCCTGTGGTGTAGTTGAATGTGGGTCCTATGTGTGTCTGGAGGTAGATTAGGTAGTGTACATGAAGGAGACCTCAGATGTACAGAGAAACTGCTTGAAGCTTAAAGGAAGCTTCAGTGAGTAACAGCTGATGTTTTCCTGGGGTTCAGTGGTATAGGGCCTAATCCAAGAGTTTTTGCAGTGGATGGGAATCTGCTGATTCCAGTGGTCAGGCTCAGAATTGGCAGTAGTGACAGCCCCTGCCCCTGTGCATGCTTATTTTACCATGGGTACTAGTTGCTCCTGTTTGAGAGGTACATCCTGATGCTTGCAGATAACTAGGAAAGAGAAAGACATGTAGGTCTATCTTTTGTTTCACTTTAAATCAGACACTATACATAGATTTTAATATGCAATGCTGGCACCTTCTCTTGTCAGAATTGTCGTAGTTGTTAACAGAAATTAATTTATGCTGTTTTTCAGTTTTGTAAAGTGTGGTAACCGAATCAGCTCAAAAACCAGTTTCGCTCTGTGCGAACCATCAGAATGTTTAATTTCTTTGTTGTTCAAATGTGGATAAAACTAGATGTATTTGAAAAACAGAAGTGTCTGCTTTGAAGTTTTCCTTTTTAGAGATTAAATTTTTGGTTTGGATCTTTGTTTCTGATGAACTGTACCTTAAAAGCAAGTTTAATGGAACCTATTATGGTATGCTACCATTAAATGTTATGGCTCAGGTGGATATGAATATCAGGCATGAAAAATGCTTTATCAGTAGAGTTCCAACTAGCTTTTATGATACCTTAGTGTAAATTGGAATTTAATGTTGGGGATGATGATGCGCCCTGGGGAGTTCTTTGTTTTCTTCATTTTTTTTCTTTTTTTTTTTTTTTTTTCTGATCCTTCAGTAATATCTTGAGGCTGTAACTGAAGCCTGGTTTCTCAATGTGTCTATCACTGTTAAAGCATGTACCTTAAATTTTTAGGGATGAACTTCTGAATTCAACAGATGTTCCACCGGACAAACCAGCTACAGGAGGTAGGTCTTCAAATGTGTGAGTTGTACAAGTACAGCATGATATTCATATTTGTCAGTGGTGGCTACAATTTACTTTTACTAATAACATGTTGCAAGTAATTCCTGTGGTTTTGAATTTGTTTTAGCTACAGAGGGACACCAGTTTTTCACAGGTTATCTGAGCCAGTGTTACTAAAACACTCTGTTAATGGATTTGATTCAGCTGGTCAGAAGGAAAAACTTTGAGCTAGGTGTTAGTCTGTTGAATTGTAGAGAAAAGGCAGCAGTTTTTATAGTTGGTAGAGTTTACTGGGAACTGTCTGTACTGTGGCATAAGTGCTTATATGTGGTATTTTTCAAAATTAGATTAACTGAAATGCAGTGCTGAACATAGTGGTTACCGTGACATTTCTTATTGTGGAATCTGATTTGCTTGGATAATGGGGCTCCATTTGCACATAGTGGTGCAGAGATAATACATTCCAACCACTTTTCCTATCAGGAACAGTCTTCAGCAGATGCATGCTGTTACATGTCTTGTCTCCATTAAGCACCCATCCAAAGACAGCAAAAATGACCATGGAAATTTAAGACTACAGGAATAGATTTTTGTCCCAATTGCGCTCATGAACTCATTTCTTCTCAAGCTGAGAGAAAAAAGTTTAGCTTTGAAAAAGAATCATACCTCTGCATGGGCACTAGTTAGTAAATTCCTTTCCCTGATTTGTTTTTCCATTCAGTTGAATTCCATTGTCTCATAGGCTTCGGGGCTTTTTTTTTTTTTTTAAATGACCAATTAAACCAAGTGTTGAAAGCTTGTATGCCTGAAACAACAGTTGCAAACAAATTGCTCCCAAACCTAAAATGCTAACGGGCACCCTTAACCTGGTTGAACTGTGAATTTTCAGTAATATCAGAGAAGTCCTTAGTTCTGACAGTAACACAAGCATATAGACAACAGTATTTGCGCTAGTGCAGCACCATTATGCTGTGTTAAATACTCATAGTCTTCTGTTGTATAGAGTTTATCAGTCTGTACTAAGGTGAATATTAAGCATCTAAATTAAGCAAAGCAATTATGTCATAAGAATGTGTCTTTAATATGTCTGCAGGAATTAAACTTCTCCTGAAGTATAAATTAACCTAGTGTTTTGAGTTTTCATAACCTACTGTTCTTCAAGCACCACATTTGGCTACAAAAATAATAGATAGGCTAATAACTGTGCCTTAGCCTTAACTGTACTTGTATGTGGGTTAAGTTAGCCCTTTTCGCTGTTGTTTTAGTCATATTTAATATGGTTGTACTGATTATGAAGGCAAAGCAAGTACATTATGTAGCTACAGGGGTTTTATGAGATAAGAAAACCAGTGGTAACCAATTTTTATGGCACAGCATTATGAACAGTTCCTTATATTGCTTGTCATCACCAATTTGTAGTGATAGTCATGTGTGATCTCTGCATCTTTTCTAAGAGAAGAGAGCATCTGTGGAAGCTTACCAACAACATCTCAGGGAACACAGAAGACAGCAGATTTCTGAGCCTGCTTTTATTCATTTTTTTTTCTTCCTGTTTGGATTTCCTCTTTCCCAGTATTTTACTGTCTCCTCTGCTACTCCATGTGTCCATGGAGTAAGCTGCCGTCTTAAAAGACACAGCTATGGAGCACCAGCCCCTACTGTCTCTGCTTGTTGTGGCTCCATGTCCAATGTTCTGCTCTATCATAACCCCAGATAGCTTGTGTCCCCAGCACGAGAGGAATGGGATGAGTATGGAACCTGTATTTTGATTAGCAGAGGAAATAATGATTTGTATTTGCATTCCTGTGGGAAGCAGGCTGGTCAGAAAGGTTTTATGGAATGGCCTCAGTCCTGAAACCCCAAGAAGATTGATACTGCAAGACAAAACAGTCAGGCAGTGATGGTTTGGCCCAGGAACGGATGGAGAAGCGTGAACTGGTGCTTATGCTGGTAGCCCAGCCTGGTGCAGTGCAGTTAGAGAGCACAAGTTGTTGCTTTTGCATGCTGGCTTAAACCCATGGTGTGGCAGCTGGCCGGTGTCTCGTTTGAGCGTTACAAAAAGCTTTGACAACAAGCTTCACTTATTGGTCACAAAGACATATTCAGAAGAAAAAAAGTGAGTTTTTTATATATCCTTTCATCCCTTGAAAGCAGGTTTTCATCCCATGTGCATGGCTAATTCTGCACTGAATATCAAGGTAGTTCACCAGAAAATGATACTAGCAAAAATCTAACCCCATCTCCAAATGGGACTGCCGATTGGAGGTGGATGATGAAAGCACTTCAGTTCTTCAGTAAAAGGCACTGCATGTATTTTGTAGGTAGAGTGATGTCACTGGTTCAGTGGATTTTTGTTCAGTTTTAATATTCTGTTATTCTTTTATGATTCTTTTTTTCTGTTTCCAAGTTGAATCCATACTTCTTCCGCGTGGCATTTTCTGTGTTACCTGAAAATGCAGGATGATATGCGTGATGTAAACTGAACAACTGAAAATATAACCCAAATAATTAGGGAATGTTGGTTTTGTTCTATGTCAATTTCAAATACAGCAAAGGAGGATTGGCATGCCAAAGTCAGCAAACTGAGAAAGATGGTGGATCAACTCTTCTGTAAAAAGTTTGGTGAGTACATTATTTTCTTTTCCTTACAGCTTTGGATTTCTTGAAGGTTGTTTTCATTCGTTCCTTTGAACATCTACATGAACGAGACCTTTGAGCAGTTTTTTTTTTTCAAATATTTAAAATCCTGGCAATTGAGTGAAAAAGAATGTTTTAGCTTACTGCTTATACAAGTAAAGTCATAGGTTTTTTTCTTTTTAAAAAAAGTCTTATATATACAGTTCTTCTTATTGCTCTCAATTCCTTCCTGTTTGGATATTTTTCCTTTGATGGTGAGTAAACCAGCCATTTACTTATTTATATCCATTGCAGTATCATTAAAATTAGTATTAGGACATTTCTGGGTGAATTTTTATGTTCTCTCCAATATGAAAAAGCAGTCAGCTTCCTAAGAGCTAGAATAAAACCTTGCATGATGTTCTATTACAGACTAAAAGCTTTGGATAAAACCACTGGTTTATGCCCCAGTGAGCAATCTAGCAATCTTCAGTCTGGTATTGTGACTGCGCAGCAGGAACATCATACAATATGGCAAATTTTATATATTTTTGGTGTGCTGAGACTTGAATTCTGTTGTTTTTAGATGTCCTGCATTCTCCTAGGTTCTAAGATCACAACTGCAACAGCCTGAAGAATTGGTATCAGCTAGCTTTTAATGAACGTTGATTGGCCAATCTGTCCAGTTACTGAATGTATTTTGTTCCAACAGCCAAGGCCTTGGGGAGCACTGAGCCCAGAGCTGTTCCATACAAAAAATTTGAAGCTCATCCAACTGACCTCTGTGTTGAAGGCCTGCCAGAGAACATCCCCTTTAGGAGTCCCTCCTGGTATGGAATCCCTTGCCTTGAAAAAATAATTCAAGTGGGCAAGAGAATAAAATTTGTGATCAAAAGGTAAGTCTGTTTAATGCCTAAAAATGAAGGTTTTCTTAAGAGGCCAAACAAACACTCTGTGTGTAATCAAGCACTTGATTTTGTGAAGTCATGAGGTAGCTGGTTTCTGGTTATCAAATAGGCGAATTGAATATTCTGCATTATAAAGTGGGTCTTTGCAATCCAGGTAAGTATTCCAAAATACCTCTGTAGCATGTTTACAAGTGTGAAAAATATAATAGAAAAATTCAAACTCTTCAATTCATGTCATAATAGGTAGTGGTATTTAATTTATGTCAGGAATAAGCAAATTATTTGTGTCCTGGTTGCAGGCCAGAGCTGCTAACTTCAGCCGAAGTTATTCAGCCCGGGTCGAACACAACAGGTAAGACAGGTGGTGTCTCCAAGTGGGAATGGAAGGGTTTGGTGGGAAAACACATGTGGATCCATGCAGCACTTTTCAAGAAGTAACCCTTGTGTGATGAGTGTGCTGGCATGTTCTTCCTGAGGGCTGCAAGGAATAAATTGATCACTGCGAACTGGATGGCTTCCTGGATTGTGGGATCATGGTGCAGTCCAGCTGCCATTGAATAACTATGCTGGGTCACCTTCACAGCCTCAGGGAAATGAAGTTACTGTCCTGGCCTGAATCAAAGCTCGGGAGCCCTTTGGCATTTCACAGCTGATCCTGGGCTCTTTTTAGGCCTCTTGTCATAAGGAGATGTAGGAACTTCTTCAAAGCCTTTAACATGGGAGAAGAATCATTTTGGGGTTTATTTTGGAATGCCCTGAATTGGAGTGTTTTGGCTGTTTCTTGCTAGAGGAGTATGTAATCCAGATATCTTTGGGTGTTTCAGGACCATGAATCTGCTTGTAATAAAAAAAACAAACCAGTATCCAGGGCTTCCTATGTTTTTCCACACACATGGTTCACATGCAGGAGAAAAAAAAGAAGGAATATGATTTAATGTTCCTGTAAGCAGTAGTTGTCTTACATAATCACAACGTATTGTGGATTTTATTTGGATTTCAGGAAAAAACCTCATACTCAGGGTAGCTCAGCAGACAAGTCTGTGCTCTTTGTGAAGCAGAGGAAAAGGCAGCATTGAGTTTGTGTTTTTTTCAAAGTCATAACAGCAGCTGCCAATGCTGGCAGTAAAAAACCAGCTACTAAAATCCTCTTTCTGAAAGAACAGGCAAGTAGTGATGAAGATTCTTAAACCTCAGACTGTTTGTTCAAAATAATTTATTTTTTAACGAGTAGTTTCACTATATTTTTCACTACCTTGTAAGTGATTCTGGAATTAGCAGTTTCCAGAAAAATTACCAGGGTCCAGGGTTTGATGTCAGACAGGCAAACACAGCATATGTTCTCCTGGGCTTAGAGACCAGTGAAAACCACCCTCCCAGGCAAAGACCAAGGATCTTCTTAGGGCAGATACAAATTTAAATGCTGCTAAAGAATATTAGACTTCTTTTAAGAAAAATACTATTCTTTTGCAAAATGGTAATTTGTGATCTCAACAAATAGGCTGTGAATAATACTTCAATTTTTTAAGGTAAATTAGTCAATCTGATTTCTTTGCCACTGAGATGACAACATGTGAACAAGTACAAACACGCACACAGGTGTTAAATACCTATGAAATCTATCAAATAAGTAGGCCAGACTGCAAAAAATAATAATGCATCTTGCTATGGAAGTATAAGACACTAGAAATAAGCAAGGTAGGTAATTTCTGAGTCAGAAATATAATTTGGAAACAAAAAATTTCTTTATAGCTTCCTCCCTGCATGCGTTCCACAGCTCGGAATGGGTTTGGCTCAGTAGCAGTTATTTGTTGGGTTGTGATGAAAAGTAGTGAAGTATGATGCCATTTGTTAGAAAATAAGTGCTTTTTATACCACATCCCATGCTTTCTTCTCTATCTAAGCTATAAACTGTCTACAGTGGCTACCACTTCTATAATTGGCTTTTATTTATGATAGAGAATGCGACTGAAGATGTTATTTTTTATGCTAATCAAAATGTTTAGCAAAACAGTCTTTAAATCGTCATCCTCTGCTCTAAAAAGTGTTATTTATTATAAACTATGATTAATTAATTCCAGCTTTCTAAGAGCCACTAAAATAATTTCTTCCTGCATCTAAAGGCTCTGAAGAACAAGTTCTCTTACTTAGGTCAGTGTTTGAAATTAGTAACTACATTTAAATAGATTGTCCATTATGTAGAAGGAATTATATGTATCATTTAAACTGCTATTAGTGATCATTACTCATTGTGTGTCCTTGTCCTCTCAGATGTGATTGTGTTGATAGTTTTCAAATTCTTATGTGGGAAGAAATGTGTACAAATGTGCCTCTGTGTCTAGAACTGAGTGATTCTCTGACATATCTATTTCTGGT
Organism: Campylorhamphus procurvoides; assembly: GCA_013396655.1. Classification (NCBI taxonomy): domain Eukaryota; kingdom Metazoa; phylum Chordata; class Aves; order Passeriformes; family Dendrocolaptidae; genus Campylorhamphus; species Campylorhamphus procurvoides. Next base: position 77,011 of record WBMV01000293.1, on the reverse strand, counting down.
TTTCAGGGAAAGAAGATTGGAGTGCCAAGATCACAAAGCTAAGAGAGCAAGTAGAAGAGATATTTAATATAAAGTTTGGTAAGTTAAATTTTAAATGAACTTTTCTATAGCATTGCTGCATTTTAATACTCGTTTAAATGTTGCTGTACTTAAGCATCAGAAGTGTACCAGGACAGATGGAAATCTTGACTCCTCTCACCTATGTTATACTGACTCTTTCCTAAAACTGACATAAATGTTTTTATAACAGAATACTAGGCCATAATTTTTCTAGTCGTGTGACAAGAGATGACAGTATGTGCACACAAGTTTTTGGATGAAAAAAGTTCTCAAAAGAAAATATTAGGCACTGCAGGTTTAGATGTTATCTGTTACGACATGGACCAAGTCCCTATTTGCAGTTATTCTACAGAAAATAATAGGAAATCTGTTTAAATCTATTTAGATATTTCTATTGTTTGGGTTTTTCTATTATCTCTGAGTAGCAGAGCTTCTGTAAACCAAGATTTTTAAAGTCACTTGAGATAAAATTTCACCCATTTGAGTGTGTAATCTATCCTTTCATCTTGTTTTCAGCCAAAGCACTGGGGCTTCCAGAGACAGTGAAAGTTCCCTATTCTGTATTTGAATCACATCCTGAATACTTGCATGTTGAAGGCTTGCCAGAAGGAATCCCCTTCCGCAGTCCCACGTGGTTTGGAATTCCACGCCTTGAAAGAATTGTCCGTGCAAGTGACAAAATCAAATTTGTTATTAAAAAGTATGTTTGCAATTCAGTTATTTTTACTCATGAGTTTGAAGTTATTTGATTTTATTCCCAGCAACTTTAGGCTTTAAATGCTACTTAAATTCTGTTTCCACGAAACAGAAAGAATATTTTGCACATATGTTTTATCTCATAAAAGGATATATGTTCCTAAGTAAATTTCCATAGATGTATAAATTACATGGTTCATGCATCAGGGATCTGGGGTGGGGAGGATAGTCTTGTACCTGGAGGCTTTTATACTTCTTTTTTTAATTTTTTTTCTTTATTTTTTTTTGCTTAAATCTAGAAGAAAATTACATAGTAGAAAATGTAATTTTATATTGTTTTGGGTTTTTTTTTTTGCTTATAGTAGATGGTGAGTCATCTATGTTTCTAGCAGAATTTTATTGTAAAGAGCCGATGTTATATGCATTGGAACTCAATTGAATTCCAAGAAATTTTAATATTTTGCTATATTGGCTTGTGTTCTGTTCAACTTCTAGGCCTGAGCTTGTCGCTTCCCATTTGCCTCGAAAAGTGGCTAGGAAAATAAACACAAAAGGTAAACAATTTGCTGCCATAATTTCATAAATATTTAGTTTCTGCTTCCATAGCAGATTGAGAGATCTTAGTGGTTGAAAAATTCATGTGTTGCAAATAAATGGCATTATTTAAGATGATCTAGCATAGAAGCCTGTAAATCTGCTATTATTTGAAAAAGATACTCAAACCATAAATTTATCTGTTTTTTTTACTTGACTGTTCTAGTACAGAAAATGGAATTTATCCAATTTTGACAACTTTTATTTTACTTTTAATGGTTTAAACCATATTTAGCTTAGAGCAGTGAACTGCAGTAAATAAAAATGATGTTTTATAAGAAAAGAATAAAATGTCTGTTAAGTTGCCTATAGAAAATTCAGGTGCTAATAATTTTTTGTAATTTAGATAATAAAAAGTACCAAAACTCCCCTTCATACTTAGAAACAACAAAGTTTTCTGAATTACTGGAGTAATTGTGATACCTGCCTTTTTCAAGATCACTAAACCTACTTTTTAAGGCTGTGAGCATCACTGTATTGTTCAGGTTTTATAATGCAGACTGTGTTTAGTTCAGTCTGTTGGAATTTTTGGAAAACAGCTGGTTTTTTTCATTAGCTGTCCATGATATATGTTGTAGAGGGTTTGTGTTTTACATCTTCTGTTCTCTTGGCTTCCAGCAATGAGTCCAAAGAGTTCCAAAAGGTCAGAAAGTCCTGCACGCAGTTCAAGTGTCCCAGAGATTGAAGTTACTATTGATGAAAGTATGGACGAAATACGATTAAGTATTCTTCTGATGCTCTTCTATTTTATTCTTCTCAGCTTTTGTAGACCATAAGTAACTTATACACCTGCCTTATGTAGCAAACTGTTTCATTTGAAGGCTTCAGATACATTTTAATGTAGAAACAGTTTTATTTTTCGTTTCTGAATAATACTGGGTTCTGCGTAGATGATGCTTAGGTAGAATGTTGGAGTCTGACAGCTTGCTTGGGCCCATTATTCCAAGCAGAGATGTGGGAACTGACTTAGCCCAAAGAAGAGAAATAACAGATGCTGTCAATAGTATCAAATGCTTAAATACAACCCTAGAAGAACTTCTTAAAGGCTAATTTTTTTTATTGTACTCTTGAGTAAGAAGTTAAGATTTCTCTAGTAATCAAGTTTGATGCATTTTTCTTTTCATATGATATCTTACTTCTGCTCTCTGCATGTATATGTATAATTTCTCTTCACAGGTCCTAATAAGGCACAAACAGCAAGTGCTCAAGCTAATTTGCAAACCAATGGCTCTAATACAAGTTCCAAGCAACAAGGGAAATACTTCTCTTTTCGTAAGTGTTGTGGGAATTTGCACAGACGCATTCTTTTAATATGAGTATGGAACATTCTGATTACATACCAGATATTTTGAATGCATGTTTTGAATTCAGTTAGTGAATGACTGAAGTTCTTGCTTTCATGTATGTTCAGTTCATCACGTGGAATAATCTGTGTCAGAGAAATCCTGAGCAATGTATGAAGAATGCTGTATAAACGAAGCACAGGTTCATTAGATCTTTGGGTTCAATCAGTCCCTTCAGATTTTTGCTGGTCTGTTACTGCATAATGCTTCAGACCCTTGAAGGACTTTTCTGGTGCAAAGTACCACCAAAATACATAAACCCAGCTGAGATCTGATATTGTGCATTAATTTCATAAGCACTCAACAAATTTGAAATATTGACATCACTGTGCACACATACCTAATGGGATGAAGGGATCAGGAAGGATTTGAACTAACATTGGTAAGCCATAATCTGTCAGAGCTCGTTATTCCTGATTGTCATTACATACCTCTCCAGTCTGGAAAATGAGTAAAGGAGAAGCTGGACAGGACTGGAAGCCATGTAGTCGTGTTCACAAGTGTTGGCCAGAACTTTTTGGGCTTGGAGGCCTGGGCCTGTCTATCCAGTTCTCTGGCACAGAAATCTCTGTATTGAAAGCAGAATCAATTTGCAACTGAGATAAATTCTTCATAGTCAAGTGAGTTGAGTGACTGCATTCAGAGTAACTGTAAGCAGTTCTATGTCTCAGTTATCCTTTTTTTCAGCATCCTTATATTCTGAGTGTATTTGCTTATATGTATATAGTTCATGGTTACTTGCTTTTTCTTTTTTGTCCCCCATACTTTCTTTATAGCCTTGTAGTCATAAAAATGTGAAAGAAATGAATTCTCTACTCCTACTGAGCCAGTTGAGAAGGAATATAAGATACTAATATGGAATAACTGCTCCTTTTGTCATGGGTGATATTCGAACTCAGAGTTGTGTTTAGTTTTCTTGGACTTGCTTGCTGTTGTTAGACCTAGGGGTTTTTTGTTTGATTTGTGTAGTTTTGGGTTTTTTTTGGATCCACAACTATTTTAAACTTTCAACTGAGTTGTTAGTTTTGGAGACCAGCTGTGAATCACTTAATGCAGGTACAAGTAAACGGGACCTGAGGGAATGGCCTGGAGTTGTGTCAGGGTTATGTTTGATATTAGAAATGGTTCTTCCCCCAGAGGGTGGTGGGCACTGACCAGGCTCGCCAGGGCAGTGGGCACAGCCCCAAGGCTGCCAGAGCTGCAGGAGGGTTTGGATGATCCCCTGGGGCACATGGTGTGACTCTTGGGGATGGGCCTGTGCAGGGCTGAGGGTTGGACTCAATCCTGGTGGGTCCTTTCCAACTCAGCATATTCCTTGATTCTGTAATTTCTCTGATGGCTGTCAGAAACAAAATGCCTATCTAGGTGGACATTTAATCTCACCCACAGAAGTAGAAACTGTGCTAGAGATTATAAATCTCAGCAAAGAGGCCTGTGTTTCAGAGCTGTGTCACTGAATATTTGAAGAGTGTTCTGCCACTGTTTTGGGTGTTGCTTCAGATGAGTAAATATCATGCTGTCTGATACTGTAAATTTCGATCACTCTTGCATTAATTTTAATCACCCTTGCTTTATCTAGTAGCAGTATCTTTCAAAGCTTCAGGAAAATGAGGATTGATGTGGATATAGTTTTACAGAATGAAAGCTATTTTGTGCATTTTACTGCCATAGTAAATCAGTTATCAAGCATAATAATTGATTAAACATTTATTAAAATATTCTTTAGGATTGATTCACTGTGTGAGTATTGATTTAATTCTTTCAATTTCCTCCTGGCAGAGGCATGGAATGCCAAAATTACCTACTTAAAGCAGAAAGTTGAAGATCTTTTTAATGAAAAATGTGGTAGGTTTATTTTTTTTTTTACTGAGAAGTCTTTCTTATCAACATGTAGTTAGGTATATGAGAGATGTTCACGTTTATTCCAGAAGTCCTGCAGTTCTTGTGCACCCCACACAGTTTCCCATTTGAGTGCATTCTCATACACTTGCTTGCAATCCTCTGTCACACTTCCTCTAGTTATTTTCTTTGCGTTTGGAAATGGAGACATTGTAGTTGGATTACGCCTTTTTTAATGACCCACAGAGCAATCCACATCCTGACACATCTTCTTCACTCTGATTATGAATGGGACTTTGTATGACTCTGCATGACTCAATACGTTGTGGATGGTATCTGCAGAGATGTGCTCTGTCATATGCAGAATTTCTTCTAGTTAGTGCAGGCTGTTTGGAAACTAATGGCTTTTGAAAGTAATTGCTCCACATTGCTCTTCTGAGTGCAGGTTTTTGAACAATAGCACTCAGAATATCACCTGCTCTTAGTGCTGTTCTCTAGAAGAGACAAGAGACAGAATGCACCGCTTGTAACAAAGTGGGATAAAGATGGGATAGTCTTGTATATGAACCAAGCCAGTGGCATGAGCTGGTTGCACATTACTAATTTTCATCTTGTCATTATGAGATTTACTGCAACAGAATGAGCTACATTTGAAACTTAATTTTCTTCCTTCATAGCTGTCACCAAAAAAGCCAAACCTGCTGGTTTTGCCTAATCTAGTATGTATGTGCCAAGTATTCTATACCATTTATACCAGAGGTTTTCAGTTTCTATACACATCAGTTACCTAGCTGGTAGCTTCTTTGCTTTCTTGCATTTCAGGGGAAGCGCTGGGACTCACTGAACCGGTGAAGGTGCCATTTTCACTATTTGAATCCTTCCCGGAGGCTTTCCACGTGGAAGGACTACCTGAAGGGGTACCTTTCCGCCAACCTTCAACTTTTGGAATTCCAAGACTAGAGAAGATCTTGAGAAACAAATCTAAAATAAAATTCATTATTAAAAAGTAAGACTCCCATATATCTTTGATAATCTGTTCTTTGAGAATTGAAATGCAGACCAAAAAATGAAATTGTGTTGCCAAGTTGCTAAATTGCTCTATAAAATACACACGGGAATATATCTATTAATTGAGGAAATTGTCAGAAAACACTTGTAGAGATGGAGCAAGGTACAATACACTCTTTGTTCTGAAAGACTCTTACAGCATGTTGTGAGGGGAAGAACAAGTCCAGATTTCTTAGCCCAGTACAATTATCACATCTTTGGTTTAGTTCCTACTGCATGGAGCACTTATGGGTTACTCATAAAGTTTGCTGGCTATATACGAAGAGCTGAGAAGTGGAGATTGGATGTTGAAAGAATTTTTTTTTTCTTGTCTAGAACAGGTTTAGATACCCATGTACCGGTGTAGAAACTGGCAAGAGAAGTTATAAGGGTGTGTAGTGATAGAAAAAGGAGTGGCTTTAAACTTACACAGGGCAGGCTTAGGTTAGATATTGGGAAGAAACTTTTCCCTGGGAGGTTGATGAGGCCCTGGCACAGGTTGTCCAGAGAAGCTGTGGCTCCTCCATTCCCAGAAATGTTCAATACCAGGTTGGACAGGGCTTGGAGCAACCTGGGCTAGTGGAAGGTGTCCCTGCCCATGGAAGGGAGTGGCAGTGGGTGGTCTTTAAGGTCCCCTCCAACGCAAACCATTCTGTGATTCTGTGATTTCATGAAGTTATGGAGCCTCTCACTCATGGCATTCCTGACTGTCTGTTTGGCTGAGAGGGTATCACTTAGTTCCTGTCTTTAATAAAATAATACTAGAAAATGGCATTTTCTTTAATGTTGATAATGCAATTTTATTACTGGATGTGAAATGTTCAATCTCTTTGCAGGCCTGAGATGTTGAAGGCGGCTATTAAAGAAAGTTCTTCCAGAAGCTCCCAAAGTGAGTTTTGCAACTCCTTCATGTTCTAGATAACTGTTTCTTTCAAGGATTAAACACAAATTATGAGAGCTGCATGGTGTTAACAAATTCCTGAAAGAGTCACTCTACATTGTGGTTGTTTGGTTTGTTTGCTTAATTGTTTGTTTTTAAGATGGGAAAAGCACTTAACAATTACAGTTTAAATATAGCTCTAGCACAGGAGTATTAATTTCTTTTAAGTTATTCACTATAATCATGCCTCTAATGTATTCTTTACTGCTTTTGATCAAAATGTAGCCAGTAATGCATTATTCACAGGAGTAACTCAGGTCTAGAGATAAATTGTTTGTTCCTAATATGTAAGTCATGTAAATGGCAAATGCTCAAGAGACAGCAGTGTAGATAGCCAGTAGAAAATTGTGTCAGGTAGGTAAGTAGGTCATGGAATAAATGCTCTCATTTTGAAACTGCATTCTCTTTGAAAACTTTGCCAATATCTGTTGTTTTGCAATATTTTCTTTATATAAGAGATTGAAGATTTTGAACGCACTATAAATGTTTTCTGAATTAATCCTTTCAGGAAGAGCTGATTCACCAGATACAGCCAATACAGTAAGCACCACTGCAAACACAGTGGTGAACGAAACTGCAGGTGCTGAAGACCTTGACATCATTCAAGTAACTGTACCAGGTGTGTATACTGGCATGTTTCACAATCACGCTATTTGTGCTTGTATTATTCATGACATTTGTTTAGTTTGATGAAGGTTTTTCCTACAGTCAAGCTGGTTCACTGAAATACTAGTACAGTCAACAAAGAGCATAATTTAGCATTTGAGTTTTAATGTTAAGTATTTTCTAACACTCATTAATATCTCTTCAGTGACATCTTTAGAATATTCTTTGTCCGACCACTAGTTAAGAAGTATCCACATTTATCTCTTGCAGTAAATTAAATATTGATTTGCAATTCTTGGCAAATTCCAAGAGATCAGTACTCAGACTGAATTGAATAACCATGCAGACTGAACTGCTTTGTCTTAACACTGATTATTACTTTCTCAAGTATGTATTCCATCCATTGGAATTCACTGGAAACCATGAGGAATGTTGTATGCTATGGCCATCTACTGAATGGTCACTTTGCTTTTACCTTTCCCCATCATTCTATGTTCAGTAAGAAAATAAAATACGATTTGTTGGTTTAGATTAAGTTTACAAAATCATCTCTAGACTGTAAACCTAGATTCATCCCTGGACATGTTCAAGGCTAGGTTGGACAGGGCTTAGAGGAACCTGCTCTAGTGGGAGTTGTCCCTGCCTGTTGCAGGAAGTTGGAACTGGATGAGCTTTAAGGCCCCTTCCAAACCACACCATTCTAGGATTTTGTGGTTTCTTAGTAACCATGTATTTTTGTATATTTCTACAATTCTGTGTTACTGCTAAAATGTGGAACAAAGACAACACTTGTTTTGAGGCATCTGTGTATATCTGCTTTGAGTAAACATGCAGGGATAAACAAGCTTCAGGGGTAAAAAAAATTGTGCTTAATTCTCATGCTATTCTAACAATTTCTTCCAGATGATGAAAGTGAGCGACTGTCAAAAGTAGAAAAGGCCAGACATTTGAGAGAGCAAGTAAATGATCTTTTTAGCCAGAAATTTGGTAATTGCTTCTTACTCCCCATTTTTACATAGGTGTGGGTGTAATTAATGTTGTTCATACTGAAGTTACTGAATGAGTATTCACTCACAGTGAATTATGTATGTGATTATTACAATGAACAAATTTGAGAAGTGTATATGAATGTTGTGCTTTGACTTCCAAAAGAATCTTTTGTAAGTGATGTAGGTAATTTGGTGTTTTAAACAATAAAATCTTAGGAGTCTAAATTGCTTCATGGTTCTCCTCCCCCTCCCCTTGTCCTATTTCTTTCTGTATCAGCATGGATGAAGTATTTATTTTGCTTGCAGTCTATGGTTCTTCTCAGGAGTTCATAACCCTGACCTCTTAGTTCCCAGAACTAATTTTAAAAATGCAACTTAATCTTTTTGCTGTGTACAGTTTTGTTTGGGCTTTTTTACTTTGCATTGTACAGCAATAATGACCCAAGTTTCTTTAATCTGAAATTCCTTCACTAGTGTTCTGTTGAATTACTTTTCACGGCATTGCAGGAAACACTTTGTTTTCCTTCATGTAGTTATTTCCTTTTATACCCCATTCTATACTTTTTTTAGTTAAAGCAGAGTCTATGTTCTTCATATGGTGGGCGGTCAGAGTTGGAGTTAGGACTAACGCTCTAATAGTAATGTTCATGAAGGTAATCCAACACCTCTCTTTCGAACACAGTAATGTTTTCATGGTTAAGTGAATTTTCATAGTTTCAGATCTGATAGAAATCTTGGGTTTGCATTTTGTTTCTCAATTGTCTGAGTACTTTTTCTTCAGTGTAATCGTAAATATTATAGGCTTGAAAATAAACGTGACCTCTCTCATTTAGGTGAAGCCACTGGTATGACTTGTCCTGTGAAAGTTCCATACAGAAAATTCACTACTTACCCTGGCTGTGTGGTGGTTGAGGGATTGCCTCCCGGCGTGACATTTAAAGCACCCAGTTATCTGGAAATCAGCTCGATGAAGAAGATTTTGGAATCAGCTGAACTTATCAAGTTTACTGTCATTCGGTATGTAGTTGCCATGGATTAGATTGTGTAGGTGTTGTGAGCTGGAATAAATTGAAATGTAAGACAATAGAAGATGCAGTGAGGCTCTTTTGGATAACAATATAAGAGGTCAAATAAATCCCAGATGTTCCTCACATGACTGAAGGAGGATGTGTCCAACTTAGTATGACAAAGGGTGTATTATTAATACTGCATATTACAGCAAGCTGTCTTTCAAGTTAGAATCTAGTCACATTGTATAACAACGTCCTATTATTTTGTGGGCCTTACTCTCCCGGTTATAATACCAAGTTTTGAGACAAGTCCAAAGCTTGTTGGTTCCTGACAGTAAATATTGTGTTTGTAATACTGTTACTTTTGAGACAAGTCCAAAGCTTGTTGGTTCTTAACAGTAAGTATTGTGTTTGTAATAGTATTGCTATGGGTATTTTTAAATATTTCAGTTGTGTTAAGAATCCTAATTTCAGGTAAACTCTTTGATAATTTTTTTCCTACAAAATTAGTTTATCTACAAGATTTAAAAATGCAATATTGTCCAATTACAATACAGGGGAATTTCGTTTATATGTATGTATTTTCATAGATGTATATAAAACATACATACTTACAAAGTTAATTTGTATGCATGAAGCAGAGTAGATAAAACTCTGGAATCATACTAAGGAGGGGTTGAAAATAAAAATTTATCAGTTTCTGTAACTCCTCAATTTGATGACTTTACAGGAGTCTAAAAGCTTGAGTTTATCTTTAGAGAGAGAAATTTCTTAAGTATATTTTACTAAGGGGTCTGAATTCTCAACCCTTAATCATGACATGTTTTAACCAAAAGACCTTTGATGTGTATTGTTGAATGGAGCTCTGGAGAAGTTACACTTTCTTAACTAGTGGTTACCAAGGGAAGGGCTTAACTCTTCCCATGTATATTATTTTTCAAAATGCTAGTTTTGAACAACCACAGCACCCAAGACCTGCTATTCCTTCTATTTTATTTGACTTTCTTTTAATTTTTAGCATAACCTCTATTGCACAAGTGTGGGGAGGTTGCATTGAGAGGAGACCCCATGCAGTGCATTTTAGAATCAGTAATTTGTTTTTTTTTCAGACCGTTTCCAGGACTTGTGCTTAACAAACGTAAGTATTTATGAGACACTGATGACCACTGTTTTTTTGTAACCTACCAGGACTAGTTTTCTACATTGTGTCTTAGTGGCGGAGACTCCACATTCCTTAAGGTCTCTGTATAACTCTGTCTTTCTCATTAAGATTTCCTGACTAAACATGCATAAACATGAGGGCAAGGGGATAAAATTATATTTAAGCAGCATAAGATTAGCATAACTTTCATATGAAAATGCAAGACACTGATTCTGTATTTTTCAGCTGCTGAGTCCCAAAGAGATTTAGGATCCGGACTGAGCAACGGACTTACATGAGAGTGCAATCACAGTAGCAGTTAGTAAGCAAGAACTTTTCACTGGCTGCACAACCCTGTTTCAGTGAAAAAGTCTGCATTCTGCTGAAACTGTAACTGTTTAGAGAGGCAGAGTTAGCTGAAGTACCATGGTTAGTGGAAAGGAAAGGTAGAGTATTTTCAGCTGGCTAAAATAATTGAGATTTTATTTAAGAGAAAAAACAAACTGCAAAGCACTGTCATTACAGTGTCCTTTGTGTCATGTTCTTTCTCAGTCAGTGTCTGATTAAAAATTCAGAGACCACATAACTTACTCTCATCATTTTGGCCTTACCCAGCCTGAGCCTTAGCAACCTGGCACCCCTTCATGTACATCCAGTCAGTCTATTCCAGCTGACAAGCTAAGTCTGTGCAAGTATGAGTTGTTCTTAGGAAGATATTGTAGCCAATAACTCCCAGTGACCTGTTCACCAGTCTTAGGCACACCTTCTTAGGTGGGAAAGAGATGTCTTTGCAAGAGGCAATCTTCTGAGCAAATAAGTGTGTAATAGCATTTCTAGGGGATTAAATAGAAATGAAAGAATCTACTGAACTGCTGTCAGTTCAGCATAGCTTTGTCAGTGTGTGTTGAGACTGGGGGAGCAGACTGGTCATTGACCACATGGGGTTTGGGTATTATCCATATCTACTAATTATGATCAAAATGATCTGATGCTGATGGACACCAAGGTGAATGAAACGCTCTGAGCCTACTCCTTATAGGTATGGTGCTTTATTCTTCATATGAAGAACATGTGGAAACTTAAAAGGAAATTTTTGGTGCTTGCAGGCAAAATAGGGAACGATTTTTCTGTAATAGAAAATACTGAACTACAGCTCAATCACAAAGGTTAGTAAACTGTTTGTGTGGCAAGTTTCAGGATTTGCAGATTCAAAGTTTGCTTTGTGTTACGTGTGAACCATTTTCACTGTGGAGTTAAATGTTGATTGTGTCTAATCATAGATCTGACGGAAAAAGCTGAAGCAGAAGCAGCACCACCAGCAGCTCCAGTATTACCAGGTGATGCAGAGTGTGACACATGTCTTTGCAGGTGGGGTGGGTTATGGAGTTCTCCATCTCATTGGCAGATGACATTAATAGTCAAGTCCTGGGCATACGCTGCTCATGATGAGCCATATCATTTTGATAGATGGTGTGCAGCAGGGACTTTTATAGCTGTTAAATATTAATAATTTAATGGGAAGAACGTCTGCTTTCTTTGAGCTGTGTCACTGGTGCGTTCATTTTTGCAGATTATGAGTGAGCTGAGAAGAAGGATTAGTATAGGCAATATATAAAGCCAATTCAGTATCCATTTATTAATGTCTGCTTCGCTCAAATGTGTGCATGTCTGAACCAGACAGATGTTCAGCCAAGTGAAGTTTGCCTACATAACTGGCAATGTGGTCTAGATGGAATTTCTGCCTCCTGCAGACCCATAACCCCTGCTAGACTGTGTGTGGGACTGCACACACATCACCTGTCTTAGTCTGAATGGAGAATTCAGCTCTGTGCTATTAGGAACTAGAGTAAACATGGTTGAGCAGCTTCATTTTGATTCAGTATAGCTTCTAAATATTCACAGACATTTTAAAAATGTGTATCACAAGTTGGTGTAGTGCAGGAAAAACTTTCACAATTGACTGAAGAAACCATTACACGAAGAAATTGCAAAACTAAGACAAAACATCAATAAACATTTTAAGAGTAAGAGGCACTTGTATGATGAAAATGATTAAAAAGGAGACTGCTGGCTCATCTGTTTACTTGTGAAGGTGTGGGAGGAAATCAGCTGCTGATGGTCTGTGAGCTTGCTGTAGTCTGTCTGTCCTTAACTCAGCCACAGTGTTAAAAAGATTAAATGGCTTTCCCAGGCCCTGTCCATCTATAATACGTGCAGAGATAACAGAAAACTCATCATGGAATGAAAACATACTTGTCCTGTATTCTGCATCTTCCCACTCTCCCCCAGTACTTTGCCATCAAAGACAATGCTCACCAGGAGAGAAGGCTTTTTTCCACACATTACGTTGTGCTGGGACTTGTTGATATGTCTGCCACAGTAAGCCATTCTTAGAAGAGAAAGTGTTAGGTAGTTGAATGTAATAAATGTTTGAGTTTTTTTATATTTTGATGCAGACTATAGAAAGTTACATGAATTTATCTCAGATAAAGAGCTATGAGTCTGATCATTAAAGAAAAAATGAGGTGGCTTTTCAGGGAAAACTTAATTTCCCTAATCTGATTTATCTTGTTGAAACTATATTCATATTCATTTGATTGTATTTTTTTCATTTAAGAGCCAGCTGAGCCGTGCAAAACAGATGTATCCCTAGGAGGTAAGTGTTCTTCTTCAGTTATCAACAAAAATATTTTTTTAGAGTAATGCCGAACAAAGTTGTATCTTTTTTTAAAGTCAGGTCAATCAAAACCAATAAAAGGACTTGTACTGGTTCCCAGGACATTTTTTCATCTATATTGGTATATCATGCTGCATCATAGGAAAAATACTCTGTGCAAAAGTTATTATTCAAGTAATTTTACATAGGAGTTTTATGAATTGTTGTTCATGGTTAGTGAGTCATGACAATAGATAGGCTCTGAAGTGATTGTTCATATCCTGAGCGAGGCATCTAGTTATTCAGCACAGTCGTTTCCACAACTGATGCAAGTAAGTAATTGCCATCATCAGGAACCCTGAATGCCATATTGGCCTGGATATATCCTATTGAGGACAGGAGAGTGGAATATTGTTCTTCCAGATCTTAAGCTCTGAAAAACATGTAACTTTCCTATTGTCTAAGAATATACTTGAGTTATTTCTTTTTCAGACAGAATCATAGAATCATTTAGACTGGAAAATCCACCTAAGAATATCAAATTCAACTGTTCCCCCAGCACTGCCAAGCCCACCACTAAACCATCTCCCCAAGTGCCACATCTACACAGCTTTTAAATCCCTCCAGGGATGGTGACTCAACCACTTCCCTGGGCAGCCTGTTGGAGAGCTTGACAACCCTTTCGGTGAAGAAATGTTTCCTAATATGTTGATATATGTGAGACTAAGAAGGCTATAGATTTTGTATCCCCCTTTGCTTTTGCATGTGGTCTTCAGGAATACTGAATTGACATGAGAGTTGGGATGCTGGTGTCTGCTGTGTGCTCTGCACCCGTAAATGCTGCCTTTTCTATACCCCAGCCTGTGAGCATGGCCCTGGATGGCCTGGCTGGCACAGGGGATCTGAGGTGCTGTGGTAGTTTGCCAGGGTACTGCCTTCATGTCACGTGGTCCTGAGAGAGGCTTGCTGATGTCTCCATGGTAACTTGATGGCAATATAGCAAACAGCCCTGGGATTGAGGCTGCTGTGCATCAGCATTTGTCATTTTAAGACTCTCAGCTTCAGGTCATTCTCTAATCCTGCTTATGGCCCCCAAAGAGAAAGCATCAAACCTCAACACTTCTGTTCTTCTGTACTTTTTTCCATGGAAATGCACTTTCCAGTATCCATTGCTTCAGTTTCCCTGTTGTGTCACTGAATTCTGAGCCAAGCCAACATGCTCTACCAGAATGACACTGACAAGCTCAGTTACAGGTTCACTCCAAGGGTTTTAAGTCAGTCTTTCTTGGAGTACAGATCAGCCCTGTTGCAGCAGTCAGACAGAAAAAAGGCAAGCATTAGAGTCACAGCAGAGCTGAGCTGCAGATTTTAAGCTCAAAGTTACTAAAAGCTGAAGCATCAGGTGACTTAATAATGCCAAAACTGTGGGATTACCAAAGTTAGATGATGAAGGAGAAAGACAGTTGTTCCTGAATACTGTCATGTGGAGGTAATCTAGCTGTGGGCCTTCAAAGTGATGGTTTGGAAGTGATAGACAGGCATCACCACAGCTTGGCTTTGTAGTGAATTATCCTCACCCCAAGCCTTCCAAACAACTTCAGGGAAAAACCAGTTTCCTTCCAACATCATATTCTCTGTTTATAAAAAGAGCAGAATCAGGCTCCAGGTCACATAAACAGTGATATACAGGCACTCAATTCCTTTGATTTACCTCCAAGCATCCCTTAAATGAAGAAAACTATCAAGAGATGATGAATGCTTTAGCCAACAAGATAAAAATTGCAGTTTTTTTAAAACATATCATAATGCCTTCCTGTGGGGTAGTGTGCTTTGAAAAAGAAAATTAGCTGGGGTCAGAATTTGTTTTGGGCAGATTGAAATAGAAAATGCAGAAGTCTTATTTCTAGTTGAGAGAGAAGCAATCCTATTAATGCCAATTTTATTTCCATTGTTTAAAACTAGAGTTCTCCAAAATCCCAGGCTGCTTTACATTTAAATGGAAATGGTAATATCCACAGAATCAGATTGCTCTGAATACATTTTTATTTATCATTAATAATTAAAAAGATAATTAATGCTTTTCATGTTTATTTCATAAAGTTTTACTTATTAAGTACAGCAGTAACAAAATTGGTGGGGAAGTTCCCCTTTTCTTTATTCATTACTGCTTTTTCAACAGATGATACAGAAACAGAAGAAAATTCTCAAATAAAGCAAGAACCGGACCCGATGTTGTGAACATCACCAATACTGGGTAAAAGAATTTAGTGTTTTGTGAAGTAAACACCTGTCAGTGAATAGTATTTTTATATATTTTGGTGGGAAGAGGGATGAGGTACAATACTGAATGTCAGAAGGTGTCAGTCCTTTACATGTGAATTATTTTATCTGTCTCAGTTCTCACATATAAAATATAGGATGTTTTCACTTCCTCATCCAAATAAAATGTAAAGAACACTGTTCAAATTTCAGGGGCAGTCAGTCATAGGAAAATGTGGCCTAAAGATAAAAATGTGTAATGGTAATTACATACCTTGGGGGCAGAACAACTGAAAGCTGAGGGACTTAACGTTTATGAAGAACTCAGACATGGTTGTGTGAAAGAGCATTGTTCTTGGTAATACCCCTATATTTCCAAACCGTAATTGAACAGGAAGGCTCGTCACTATTATTGCAGTATTATCTGAGCCTGGAACACTCAGAAAAGCTGTTAGCTGTGATGACAGACAAAATTACTTTAGAAGTTTTCTTTCTTTTCTGTTAACTTTTATGAAAAGCCTAGTTTATTTACAGTGCCAAAATGCCGAAGTCTGTCTCTTATGCTATTTTTAACTTCATTTGGTCCTAAAAATGACATTTTTGTGGCAATGGAGAACAGCAATAGCAATGCTATCGCATCACCAAATCTCAAATGCTGACCCATGTGTTTTTGACTCTCTGTGCTTTGTTTGGAGAAAATGGTAGTACTTCTTCCCATTTCAGTTTTTTGATAATACTTGAAATGAGATATTTTCCTCATTGTGCAGTATTTGATGCATCAGCAATTTGATTTGATTGGTATAGAGAAGCAGTGGCTGGGTGAGTCTGGAGCCTGTGGGTTTCACTCCTGGTACCATCCAGCTTTTTGGAGACTAGGGACAGCCTTGGCCATGGCCCTTCATCTGTGCAGCATGAACACAGTCTGGGACATGGAAGGCTGCTGGAGGCATTGGGACGATGAAATGATGTGGTAGAAAGTGGCAGGCACTGACAAATCAGCATCCCAATTGTCTGTGCTCTGAGCATTTCAGGCACAGCAGTAGTGGTCTTATTAAATCAGTGAAGTCTGCTTTGGGGGTATTTATCATAAAACTGCATGTGGCAGGAGAAAATATAGTAAAGAAAAATTTTTGATTTGTCATGGAAAGCACTGCAGCCAGTGAGATATATAAAACTATCTTACTTGTCCATTAAAGGTCACGGAAATGTCATCTGAGCAATGGCTGCACAATTTGATGCTGCAGTGATTTGGATTTTAGATGCTTTAGGCCATCCACTGAATTTATACTGAAGTAAATATTTGTCCTAAATTCTTACAGAAACCACTCAAGCACACATTAATCTCATATTTATTGAGAGCAATATTCAGCTTCTGCATGTTTGCTGATTCTAGGCCTAAAGAACTGGGCAATGCAACACAAACTGCACATAGTTGTAATAAGATACAAAGCTGCAATGAACCTAACTCACTTTTGTCATTTTTCTTACCTAGTCAGAAGCATCCGGTTCTGAGAAGAGCCACCTGGGCCCATCTAGAGCTGTGTAATATAAGAGAGTATGAGAAGTACCTTCTATACAAATCCTTTTGTATAAGAGAAGTACCTTCTATACAAACCTTTTTGTATTTTTAAATAGAAATGTTTACTTTTTCAGCAGTTCTGTGAATTGACTTAAAGAAAAGAATGACTGTAGATTTGGAATGGCTAGTTTTACTTTGGAATATATTTTAAGGACTAAATTCGATGCAGCAATGCTGGGGAGATTACAGGGATTAAAATCATCAGGGATTTAGCTGAGACTGTCTACATTTCCCAATACAGCTGAATTTCACCGTACCTGAATGCATCTCAGCTTTTGTAATGAGGAAAAATTCCTGCAAAGAGTTCACTTTGTTTACTTTGGAAGAAAAAAAAACCCATTAATTTTCAGTAACTACTTCAACGGTTAATTGGACAATATATCTGTATATTTGAAGTAATTTTTTCTGTTATATCTGTCATGATTCATACGTTTTTCCTAAATAAAAGATAAACTGGTTAACTTGATGATTAGTATGCATTAATGAGATGAACTGTGAAATGGTCAGTATTTCAGTGCGTGGATTAGGAACCAATTCAAATTAAACCCTGTTATAGTTTGTTCCATTAATTCAAAGTAGTAAGTGCATGCTTTATCAGAGCATCACACAGTTTATATATGATGGGTTTGGTCTTGCAGTCCTACTGTAGGCAATAGTTGCGTAGTCCTACGTGAGAGCTTTTCTGCTGAAGGCTGTGAGGGATGCCCTTCTGATCCTCTAGTTATGGAAACATGCTACAAGCTGCTCTAAGTCCTACTATTTCAAAAGCTCAGGATATTCTGTGATTCTGTGAATACAACAGTTATTTTAAGTCCCCTCTAGTCCTGGTTACACTTCACATTGTGTAAGATACTCATGTACATTTATTTTTTTAAAGTTTCACAAGCCATAAGAGACATACAGTTCTGACTATATGACAATCTCTAAAAATGCAGATGATTGTAAAGGTTTCTCTTTTACTGGCATGAGCTTGGGATGGCTGCATTTTATGCACAAATGATAAATCTTATTCCCTGATGAAAAAATAAAGACCTTCCTGATGGTCCATGCAGTATCCATTCATGTATTTTACAACAAATCAGGTCCTAGCTGTAATTCTGTAAGCAGGTAGAACATGCTGCAGTGTAATTACTTCCCTGCAGCGAAGGGGTAAGGTCCTTTCGTGCCTTTGAGATAGAAATCCAGTTCTGTGTGGCTGAGGTGGTTGTATCTTCAAGGTAAATTTTGAAACCTTAAATTCAGTTGAGTGCAGTGTCTATTCCCTGGGAGCAACCTGAAATTCAGCAGATGAATTCAGAGCATCACATGCTTTCTCATTCTGAAGTGCTGCAGGACACATGCTTGTGTTGTCACAGTTGCTCCATGCAGATCTAGGTGCTCCCTTGATCTTCAGTATGGGAACCTTGTGCCAATGATGTCAGCAGGGGCAGGGTCAGCTCCATGCTGAGGCATTTTCAAAACACACATCCTGTTCTGCTCTGCAGCTGGTGCCTCTCCAGCAGGCAGCCCCTCCCAGCCCCATGGAATGAGCTCATTGGTGCACCTTACCTGCTAACCCAGCATATGGGTATTGTGCATATTATAACCACTGACACATTTGCCTGCTGATTACTTGGACACCTCAGTTAATGAACCTGCAGCAACAGGTCAGTAGCAGATTTCACACTTGCTAATGGACATGTTTAGAATGGGGAAATGAGCTAGTGCAGTTTTCTCCAGTTTCAGCTGGCTTGACTTCCCCTTCTGAAAAAGCAGAAGGACAGTCTATCCCTTCTTCAGTCACAGCCCTCTTTAGGAGGCACTTTTTGCACAGCTGCCTGCACAACAAGGTTGTCTATTACTGGTGGAGTTGTCAGTGCTCGCTTTAAATGAGGGCAAAGTATCACAGCAAAGGAACTGGGAAAATAAATAATTCCAGGGTATTGTTTTGTGAAGTGTATAATAGCAGAATGTCCTCCTGCAATTTTCTATGCAGGAGCTAAAAAAAATTAAGTGAAAGAGGATGCCATGGTTTTACTGAAAGGACTGGAGTCCTTACATGATACTGAGTTGGGGTGGTAGTACGCTTCAGGTTGCAGCCTGCTGCAGGGCATGCAGTAATGCTTACAGGTGCGTCGGCACTCAACAGAGGCATTTTGGTCTCAGACATCTTGAGTTACATCCTCTAGAGGTAAATTAGACTGGCAAAATAATTTACCAATATTTATACCTTCTGAATATCAATTTTATATTAAGAAATTATCTATCTCTAGTCCTAACAGGTCCTAACTTTTGAGATGTTGACTGCATATGAAAATCTCACTTGCTTTCAAACTCATAATACATGAGATGTGTCACCCTTTAGATGTTGAATGATAATGCCCTAAAAAACCTTGGTTGTACTAATAAACAACTAAATAAAATTTCAGAGACTCACCAACACTCTGACTAGCTTTTCTTCCGGCATGAAAGGTTTGTGTTGACAAAGAAGCAAACAAGTATTTATTCCCCATGTTTTATTGAACCTTAAAAGCCTGTCCTGTGCAATGGGCTGGCTCCTTTCTCTTAAATGGGAATTTTGGATCCAAATAGTGTAGGATCCATGGTGGAACTGGGCATTCCTCGGTGAGGGCACCCCAGCTTTTCTCACAGTGTAACAACCAGTTGAGGTCCAGCATTGCTGTGGTGTAGCTGCTGGCCAGTGTTTTTCCCTTGGGAATTGAAGTTTTCCACATAAAAACTTGAACATTTTCTCCTCTGTTTCTTTTGTACCTGTCCTGTCAGAGACCCACTGTCAAGGAAGAGGATAAGCTCTCATTTCTCTGTGTAACAGCTGTATGCCATCAGTGACATAAACAAGGCCTCCCTAAGCTCTATTGAATTAGGATGAAATTTAAGCTATCAAAACTCCAAAATGACATTTTGAACAAAGATTAGAGTGGCATTCCTTTTATCAGCTCAATTCATTAGAGGTTTTGATACTAGTTTTGGGTGAAGCAGTGCAGAAAAGAGGATAGTCCATTTGCCTAAGAAACTTGACCTTCAGCACTCCATCTTCAACAATCTTGATTGAAATCGATTCCCTGGAGTCCCATGTGTGCTGTTCCCACTCCAAAGCAGTGGGGCCTTACTGAGAGCACTGCTACCAGCTTGGTCTGGAGGCCATGGATCTTCATCTTTCTCAAAATCAAGTCCTGCATTGAGATGCCAGCCTTGTTTCCCAAAGCATGAATCAGCTCATGAACTCAGTAAACTCAGCCTATGCAGATGGGTCATTCCCCTTCTAAGATTTTTCGTCTAAAGTGATACTTCTTTGACAGCTATTAGCTGTGAGACAGTTGGCAGAACACTCAGCAGTATATCACACTGAGTAACAGGTGCTGTCTCCCTGCAAACTAACACATCACTGGCAGCAGGATCTACCAGCTGTTTCATTTCTTACAAGATATGGAATGAGGAAACAGGAAGAAACATGTAAATTGCGTGGTTTCCAGTAATGTCCTGTCTGTAATGCAGTTTTAAATTTAGTACAAACAATTGTAATTATGAAATAAGTGTTCATAAGCAGTAGCTATCTGGTGACTAACAGAGCAGAATGCAAACAGCCCTGGAGGGATCTTTTGTAGTATCTGGTTGTATAATTTTGTCTTGCATATAGGGAAGTCCTCATGTTAAAATAATAAGAAACCAAATGTAAATTACCATGTTTCTGAACTCCACAGCTGCAAAGCACCATACCCAAGAGCCAGGGGAAAATTATGGTTAATACTTGATGGTTTTAATGCAGCCAGAGTAAGCTTTTTTCTTTACAGCTAACAAGGGCATTGGGCTGATCCTGTGCCAGGGTTTGCTTCTGGTGGTCAGTGGGAAGAGCCTCTGACAGTTCAGCCACGATTTGGAGCTGTTGCCTGCCAGGATCAGGGGACAGGGCTGCTGCCTCATTGCCCAAAGCAACTCTGCTCCCGGCTCATCGTGGGGCTGGATTTGCTCTGGTGCTCAGCTCATGGTAAAGCGCTGGCCTGCCGGGGACACGAGCTGCACCCGGGCACGGGCTCTCGGGAGAGATGGAGCACCGGGAATCAGGGATGGGGCTGAGGGCTCACGGCTGGCTGGAGCTGGGCTCCTCCGAGCATCCTGTGGAGAGTAGGGCCCGGCTGTGTCGGGGGACTGCTCAGCACTGATGCCCGTTGTAATCCAGGGTGCCCTAGCTGGGAACAAAAGTACTCCTGGGTGCACCTTTGCCTGCAAGCAGTGGAGGATTGATCCGTGCAGCTCTCACATCCATTCAGGCCTTTCTGCCCAGGGCTGGGGAGGAAGAATAAGGTGGATGCAGATAGTGCGCTGGCATATCAGAGGGGCTTAGCAAGGGACCCTCCCGCCCTCCCCGCGGGAAGTGCGGGTCTGTCTCCAGAGCGGCTTCCCCGTGCCTGCGGTCCTCTCCCATTCAGCCCTATGCTCGGGTAAGGTGGTGAGCAGGGCTAGGACTGGCGTAGGGTCTCGGGGGCTGCTCAGGGGAGTCTTCTGGTGGCAGACTTTAGGGAAGATGCAGGTAACTTAAAGGAAACGGTGATGCAAGGGCACGAGAAGCTCCTGCACACATCCCGTGTGCGCTACCCCTGCCTGCGCTGTGCCCAGCTTTTCTAAGTGCCCTTCCCAGCCATACAGAGGACGGTGCCGCCATCCCTGGGCTCAGGGAGTGCGTTACATGCAGCCCTTCGAGCTCTGCTAGAGAGGGTGAAGGCTCCTCTGGCTGCCATTGCTAAGGCACCTGTCCGTCTTTGACCCTCTGCTGCAGCACCCTGTACAATCACTGGGCAGCATCAGCAGTCAGAGGCGTCACTTGGATATCAGGGCAGCCACCTGGCCCTTGCCCTTCACTGTGCTCTGATTCCAGAGGTGCTTCCAGTATATTCCCGAGGCCTCCCAGCCCACCTCCTCCCTCTCCCCGGAGGCTCCGGAGGGGCTGGGCTGGAAACTCGCCATGAGAAACAGTGACTCAATACAAACCACAGTGGGTAAACGATTACGGATGCGACTGCAGCGCAAGTTCCGCTTCCCCAGCTCTTCAACGGCGTAGCTGAGCCGTACGAGGGGAGAGGGGAAGGGAGGGGAGGGGAAGGGAGACGAGAGGGGAGGGGAAGAGAAGGGAGGGGTCCAGACGCCCAGGGAAGCAGGAGAAGGGTCCGGAGCAGGACGCCGCGGGCAGGAGCTGCAATGGGGGACGCCTTCATCCGGCACATCGAGCTGCTGGGCTACGAGAAAAGGTTTTTCCCCAGCCAGCACTATGTGAGTACACAGCGACCTTTTGGCAAGTGAGGAACGAGGACTGGCCAGGGCAAAAAGCCTGTCCAGCAAATTTCCTGAGATAAATGTGACTGATGGCCTAAGAGCATCCTTTTTGGGGTGATCATGGCTGATGGCATGAGCTGGAGGCAGCCAGTGACTTAAATGTCCCGAACACACAAGATTTTGGGCACTTCCTTTGCAAGCTGTTGATTACTGTGCAGGCTTGGAAGGGGCTTTTTCTTCTGATTGCCACCCATAGGCATGTTTTCATCTCCCCTGTCTGTCCATGCCAAGTTTCCCTAGTGCCCAGCTTGCTCGCTGACAGGGCAGAGCTATTTGCATTGGGGTGGGGGAAGTGAAACATGCAGTTTTTCTGACACTAAAACATCCCTGGACCTCCCCGGGTGCAACACGTTGTGGGGTCCCACTCGTCTGCAGAGCTGCAACTTCTGCTTTGCCCTTCAGGTCTACATGTTCCTAGTGAAGTGGAACGACCTCTCCGAAAAGGTCATCTACCGTCGGTTTACTGAGATATACGAGTTCCATGTGAGTCCTCCCAGGACAGACACAGCACACCAGGGCTCAGGGGGGACAGAGAGGAGGGTGAATTTCATCTGAAATTGCCCCAAGGCCAACCTGGTTCAAAAGAGGCTTCTGTGTCCAGTCCTGCAAGCTCTTTTGCCCCTTGAGGTGGGAGCCATCGAGACTCTGTGTGACTGGGCAGGTTTCTCCCAGTGCTGAGGTGTGGGATCCAGCCAGCACATACTAGTGGCAGCGGGGCGAGCATCAGGAAGGGAGGCAAGCTGCAGGCAGGGTGGTGGGTATCACAGAGGGTTCCCCTGGCACCATCCTCACACCGTGTCTGGCTCTGCTCCACAGAAAACCCTGAAGGAAATGTTCCCCATTGAATCCGGGGACATCAACATAGAGAGCCGGATCATCCCACACTTGCCAGGTGAGGGACAAGCAGTGGGGTTGGGAGGTGAAATAGAAATTGCAGCTGGTTGGGAAATTCCTTGGTGGGTCAAACTGTGCTGGCTGCCTCCCGGGCAGGTGCATGGTGTGATCATTCCAGTCCACCAGGCTTGAAATCTAAACCCTGGAAAGATCTGAGCAGTGGCAGCAGTTCCTCCCAACATTCAGCAGCCCTACAGATCCCATCCTTCATCTCCAAAGGCTGAGCACCCCAGAGGCATGTCCCGTAGCATCAGCTGTGACCCCTTGGCTGGTGCAAAGCACCTGGCTTTGGGGAGGCTAAGCTGAGCTGAGCTGATCCCTCTTTTGGTGATACCATTACTGGAGTTGGTTTAATGCCCATATGGCAACACTGATACTTTGTAAGCGTTGCAGTATATAACTGGGAGTGAACTGATCCAAACAGCTGACGGTTTGTTCCCAGGCAAGGTGCAGGTCAGCAAACTTCCCTCTCTTATTTAGTTTCTTGCATTAAAGGAGGCAGGAGAGAGCCTGAGAAAGAAGTGCAGATTGTGGCTGACACCTCTCGAACAGGAATAAGTCTGCACTATGTAGTGGTGTGGGTGCCATGTCTGGGGGGAGGCTCCATTGGGGCTGAACTGATACCACCATGCTGGGCCTGTTCCCATGTGCTGCCCCCACAGTGCTGGGGCTGTTCAAAGCGTCCTTGTTCCGTTTGGGGAACTGAGAGCACTGGGGACCAGGCAGGTGTCAGACTGCTGGGGGGGGGGCACAGGGTTGCCACTGACCACACAAGTGCACCCCCTGTCATGCAGTTCAGCATTGCTGGGGTTGGAGCTGCCAGTTGCATTTTGGAGCTCTGGGCTCAAGGGCGCTATGGCCAGTGGGACAGCGGGACAAGCATAAGCATGTCTCCCCTGTCCACAGGCTGGTCCCCTAAGCGCTTCCTGGTGCCCCAGTGCAGCTGCTGTATTTGTGGTCCAGAAGGTGAGCTTGGTTTGAACACACATGGCAATTATACTAAAGCTGAAATGGGGTCAAACCATGTCTTTTCTGGCTTGCATGAGCTGTGCTCCCCCAGAGCTTCACATTATGGGCACCATGGAGCCATGCAGCACCCTCGGGCCAGACCGACTTGTTTGCAGGGCAAAATTAATGCTTCAGAGCAGCCTCCTTGGGAAAGTATTAAAAACAAGGCTCTCTGCTTTTTCTGAGCCCTTTTCCCTCTCCCCCAGCCCCAAAGTGGTTTGATGGGCAGCGCTCGACTGAAAATAGGCAGGGCACACTGGCTGAGTACTGCTACACTCTGGTCAACCTGCCCCACAAGATCTCTCGGTGCCTGCATGTGGTCAACTTCTTCAAGGTCCGTCATGATGACATGAACCCTGTCACAGACAGCCTGTGAGTCCAGATGCCTGTCATTCTGGGGGAAATCCTGCTTCCATGGCCTTTAGGTGCTGGCAGTAGCCCACAGGGAAGACATCACTGCTGATGAATAGGGGTGGTTAGCATTAAGCTGCCTTTGCTCTGACCTGTCTAGGATCAAGAAGCCTGAGGTCTTCCTCCTGCCAAAGGATTCCAAGAAAAACCCCACAGGTAAGAGGTCTCAGATGGGTGCAAGCAGCTGCCTCGGTAGCAGCAAAGCCCACCTGGGAGGGGGACTGCCATCCTACAGCAGATACCCTCACCAAGAGCACAGTCTGTGCCAGAGTTGCAGCTCGGGGGAAGCCAAAGCCTCACAGGGAATAAGTCACTGTCCTGAGATTCTGCTGGTTTGGGAAAGAAGGAGGCTGGGAGAGCACTTTGGGCTGTCCTGGGGCTGCTTCTGGCCTGCCTGAAATAGGGTGTTTCTGTGCTGGGGGCTGGGAGAGGGAACATCTCTCACTTCTCCCATGCAGACATTACAGGCCCCATTGTCCTGCAAACCTACCGAGCCATTGCTGACTATGAGAAAAGCTCCACGTCTGAGATGACTCTAAAAGCTGGGGACATGGTGGACGTCGTGGAGAAGAGTGAGAATGGTATGTATCTACCCCCCTGGAGAGACCTGAAGGGCCAGCCCCCTCCCTGCTACCATTTCAGTAGGGATTAGGACTATTCTTGCATCTTGAGTCCAAATGCAGCATATAAGTTAATTATGACAGTGAGGGTGAGGGGCAGTTCTAGAAAACTCTGCAACCTCCTGGTGTGCCTCAGGTACAGGATGAACTGGTAAAGCTCTCTGGTTGTACCATGCCAGCAGAGACCAGCCTCAGCACTGTCCCTCAGTCCAGGACATGAGGATGCCTCTGCACCTGGCCCAGCCAGAAGAGACTCGGTGCCAGTGCCCCCACAGTGCCCCCCTTACTATTTTCTGCTCTTCCCCATGGCTGCTTTCCTTGCAGGCTGGTGGTTTTGCCAGTTGAAGAATAAACGGGGCTGGGTGCCTGCTGCCTATCTGGAGCCGATGGATGGTCCTGATGAGTCTGAAGAGCAGGAGCCCAACTATGCAGGTAAAATGATGGGGTGACCAGAGTGTGCATCAGTGCGCAGCCCACTGCAGCTCCCCACTGGGATGGCTCTCTGCAAGACTGGGCAATCCACACTGAGCAGGATCACTGGACAGGGAGATGCTACTGGACAGGGAGATGCAGGAACTGCCAGGAGGAATAAATCTCATGGCTTGGTGCCTCAGCATCAATCTTGGGAGCTTTCCATGACCCACAGCTCATCATTAGACACATGTTTTGGCTGATCACAGATGCTTGTCTTCATCCAGCAGCTGTGCTGAGCTGGCTGGGTTAATGCTGAAGTGCTGGGCTGGCAGAGGAGTGCTGTGCTCCAGTGTCATGCTGCTGTGACAAGTGGGGCCTTACTGCACAGAGCAGAGAAAGAGTCCCACAGGGTCATGCTGATTGCTCACGAGGCTTCAGGTTCATGAGTATTACAACACTGCAACGGGCTCTATTAGCACAGCACTTCCTTCTGCCTCATTTCGTCAACCAAATTCTGAACACACTTTCCAGCAGCGATAGTTGTGCTTCCACTGCTTGCACCCAACAGCTTGCTTCTGGAGAGATGATTGAGTGGCAGGGATGAGCCATGGACACTGACAAGGCAGGGAAAAGTCTGAAAATAAACTTGAAGCACGCTGGGTCTTGCCTAAAATGTAGGGTATATGTTCTGGTGCCTTTTCTCCTCAGCAGCTGGGGAGGTTGAGCCCCATCCCTGGGGTGGCAGCATACAATCTGCCATCCCCATTTTGTGTGCAGGTGAGTCATATGTGGTCCAGAAAAGCTACACAGCTGTGGAGGAGGACGAGCTGACCCTCAGAGAGGGTGATGCCATCGAAGTCATCCACAAGCTCCTTGATGGCTGGTGGGTCATCAGGTGAGAGATGCCAAAAACAGTTCGGGCAAGCAGGATTTAGGCAGAGAGAAGGGATGCACCCATGGTTCTCCACATCAGGGCTGTGAAAGCTGTGGGCTGTTTGATGCCACTGTTCAGCACTTCCTTTTGCAGGGCTACTTCTCAGAGTCTGTTCTTTGACAAATACTAAATGTTGCAGCTGGAGATTCCTCTGCTGGTGACTTCAGAAATACCCAAGAGGGAGGCAGATGGAAAAAAAAGAACTATCTGTTACTCTACCTCTAATTGCTCTGGCACATTTTGCTTTACAAAATCTCAATTTTCATCCTATCTGCAAGGAACATTAAGAGATAACCCAGTGACACCAGTAGGGGACAGCCATGAACCATGAATCATGGGATATCCTCAGTTGGAGGTGTTCAAGACCAGGTTGGATGGGGCTTGGAGCAACCTGCTCTAATGGAAGGTGTACCTGCCCATGGCAGGGGGTTGGAGCAAGATGATCTTTAAGGTCCCTTCCAACCCAAACCACGTGGGATTCTGTGATCACCCACAAGGATCATCAAGTCTCTCTCCTGGACTGAAGAGGCATTTCCAGAGCCATGATTGCAAGTGATGTTGCTTTGTGTTGCACTGCAGGAAGGATGAAACCACAGGTTATTACCCCTCCATGTACCTGCAGAAAGCTGGGGAGGTGAACATTTCCATGAAGCGTGAGCTGAGGAAGTGGGATGCTCCTCCACGAAGGTAGGAGAAGCCTTGGGTGGTGGGGAGGATGGCTATAAGTCTTCCTTGAGCAAGATGAAATTAAACCAGACTATGGGTTATGGTGTCCCCTGCTTGCCCTGTCAATGAGGAACCGCCTGAGGATATGTGAGCAGACCAGGGCTGCAGCAAAATGCTCTGTGCTCCCCAACTTCCACAGGCATATTAGCATTGCTGATGCCAGACTGCATGATCCTTGCTCCAACAGGTCCTCCAGCTGCAGGCATTTCTCCTTGTCCTTCTGAAAATCTTCTTTTCTGGGCTAATCCCCTTTAATTTTCAAATTGACCATTTTCTTATTTCCTAAGTGCATGTGTTGAATCTTTGAGAAGAAAGAAGAGATTTGACTAAATGAAGCTGCCAAATGGTCTGATCTGACGGGAGGACTTGAGCTAATGTAGGGCATTTTATTTTGATTAAAAAGATAAAAAGCAATAATAACTGATTAATTCTGATCCAAAGAGAATGGCTAGGAAGAGCAGAAGTTGCTGCTGTCTTTTCTTCCCTGCAAGAAAACACATCAGTCCTGCTCTAAAGTCTCTCCAAATACAGTTCTGATGGAGCATGATTTGAATGTGGGACAGTGTAAAGTGATCAGATCCACCTATTTGAGCACAGTGATGCTGGCTGATACCCTTGGAGGAGGTGAGGTGGCCTGTTCCAAGGACAGTGGCTTGTACCCCCACCATGGTGACGGCTGCCCCTGCGGTGCTGGTGCTGGCACCCAGTCTGAGCCCTGCTGTTGTGGGTGAGAGCTTTGCTATGACATGGGGCATGTGCTTAGATCAGGAAAGGGCTGAAACATTAACTTGAGAAGAGCAGGAGGACAATGCCAAGGGTTGGACTTCAGGAGACACTTCACTCCTGCCATGGTAGTGAAGGCAAAGCAGTGGTGTCTGTCTGCCTGCCTGGGGGTGGTCCTGATGCTGTGGGTTCCCCTGTAGCGGCACCATGCTATTCAGCCTTTAACTTATCTCAGTAGTTTCTCTGCTGCGGGTTCAACACACACATCCAGGTGCACACTGACACATGCCCCACACTCCATTCCTCTGCATCTGATCGTTGGGTGCTGGGGAACCATGCCAAACCCTACACCAGAGACCTCAGCTTTGCAGCCAGGATAGGTGCTGTCTGCCCATTCATCAAAGAGCTATAGATCACTTTTGGGGCTTTCCTGGATGAACATCATGCCCATCTAATCCTCCCAGCCTTATGCCAAATCTTCCTTACCATCCCCATCATTATTTTCCAGACTTGTGCTCAGGGTTCAACCTTCAGTGTTTCCTTCCAAAGTACCATCCAGCTACCTCTGAACACATCATACATTGTGTCTCGTTCATGGCTGTCCTCAAGGGCTGGCATCCACCACGCAAAACCCAAAATCAGAAATTGGGGGTTCAGTGAAGCAGAGGAGGAAGCACCAGGAAAGAAGTGTGTGGTGTGTGAGATCTGCCAGCATTAAATTGAAAGCTTTGTTTCTCACTCCCTGCAGATCCACCATCCGAAATGCGAAGAGCATTCACAAACAGGGCCGGAAGCAGATCAGCCAGGAGACTTACAGGAGGAACAGCAAGAAGTACATCCAGACCCAGAACAAGACCAATGCCATCAGTAAGTCTCAACAGGACCGGAATCCTGTAGGCATGGACCATGCCCCCTAGAACTGGCAGCTGGAGCAGGATGGCACATTGAGGTCACACTATGCCCAGCTGCCCTTTTCCTATAGGGAAAGTGTGTGCAGGGAGGTGTTTCTTTCAGTGAGGTTTCTTACCCCTGGCTATAGGTCAGACAGAGTACAGTATGGACCTGGAGGGAGGCCAGCCCACATCTGGGACCTGTGCTTTCCTCCATGGACCCAGCCTTCCCTGTTCTGCCATTACCATTGCCATTGCATTTGTACATGTACATTAGCTATCAGCAGAGCCCCCAGAGGGAAGTGTTGCATGAAGAATCATAGAATGGTTTCAGTAGGAAGTGATCTTAAAGAACATCTTGATCCAATACCCCACCTTCCACTAAACCAGGTTGCTCCAAGCCCCATCCAACCTGCCTTTGAACACTTCAAAGAAGAGGGCAGCTACAGCTTCCCTGGGCAGCTTGTGCCAGGGCCTTACCATCCTCACAGGCAAGGTTTTTTTCCTAATATTTAAACTAAGCCTGCTCTCCATCACTGTGAAGCCATTCCTCCTTGTCCTGTCACTCCAGCCCCTCATAAAAAGCCTCTCTCCATGAGAAAGGGTGCTGCTATTGAGGTAGACCCTTTAGATCCAGCAGTCCCCCTGCATTACCCCTGACCTTCCCAAGGGAGAGCAGCTCCTTGTGGAGACCTAAAGCTGGACCTCCCCTGAGAAGAGTTCCCACCTGGACACCGGTGGGCTTATCCCGCCACCAGGACCTACAGGAAGACCATTGCATGCAGGAGGGAGGAGAGGCAAAAACTTTGGTGGCCATCACACAGGAAGCTGTTGAAATGAATGTGGTGGGCGGTG
This sequence comes from Campylorhamphus procurvoides, assembly GCA_013396655.1. NCBI lineage: Eukaryota > Metazoa > Chordata > Aves > Passeriformes > Dendrocolaptidae > Campylorhamphus > Campylorhamphus procurvoides. Next base: position 47,449 of record WBMV01000293.1, on the reverse strand, counting down.
GAGTGCTCTGACCCATCTGACTTTCTGCTTTGCTCACAGTTGAGAAAAACGAGCCCCAGGAGAACAAGGCCAAGGCTCAACCTGCTGTTCCTCCCCGTCCCAGCAAAGACATCATCCTGAACCGCTGCACCGAGAGCACGCGGAGAAAGATCCTGTGAGGATCTTCTGAGCCCCCCAGGCCCCCAGGCCCCCAGTGCTTCATCTCCTGCAGCCCCTGCACAGCCAGGGCTCGGAGCCAGACCAGTGATCCCAGTGGTTCTGTGGCCACTGTGGACCCACCATCGCCCTCCCTCCTGAAGGCACCATGAGGAGGGACCAGCCCTGCCCTACCACCTCCGAGGGGCTGAGGCCACGCAGCCACCAGGACCCCTCATCTCTAGACCCCCTTTTATCACCTCTTTGTATTTTGAATGATTTTGTGATTTTCATTAATAAAGGAGAGAGTCTCGATAGACATCTCAGTGTCCATCTGGACAGTGAATCAGGCAGGCCTTGGGGAGTGGTGCGGCTGTGGCAGCAGCGAAGGTGTTCCTGCTTGGGGATATTGGGCAAGGATCTCCTGCAAAAGATGCTGGCAGGGAAGAAATTTAGCTGGGGATGAAAGGATGGCAGCTTCCTCTTCAAAGGCGGCTGCTTTGCTCCCTGAAAAGTGAGGGCTGGGCTGGGGGCACAGGGATTCCAGGGGTGTGTGGTGGCAGGCTCTGGGCGCCACTGCAGCCGGCCTAGCGGGCTGGGGCTGGATTTCAGTTTAGGTTTGGCGTGGGGGCTGGGTCTACGTGTAGGTTTGCGCCTGAGTTCGAGATGTGATCTTGGTTTGGGTCTGGGACCGGCTCTAAATCCATATTAGGGTCTGGATTTAGGTCTGGGGATACGTTTAGATTTAGATCAAGGTCTGGGTGTAGGTTTAGATTTGGGTCGGCGTCCGGGCGCGGGCGGTGTGGGCCACACCCTCTGCGGGGGGCGGCGTAGCCCCTTTAAGACGAGGGCGCCGCGGCAGGGCGCGTGCGCGCAGGGGCAGTGGTTCTCGCGCGGTGCCGCGGGTGAGAGAGCGGCAAGATGGCGGCGGCCTGAGGGTGGCCATGGCGGGGGCAGTGAGGGCGGCGCGGCCGCTCCTCCTCCTGCTCCTCCGCAGGGGCCTGCGCGGGACGGCGGGGCCGCCGAGCGCCCGTCAGCTGCGGGAGGCCGAGGAGGCCGCCCCAGTGTTCCAGTACGCGGGGAAGGCGGCCAGGCGGAAGGACCGCGTGTTCGTGTGGGGCTTCAGCTACTCGGGCGCCCTGGGCGTCCCCAGCTTCGTGAAGCCGGACGTGGGCTGGAAGAAGCCGCGGCGTATCCAGCCCACGCCGTACCGCCTGGAGACGGAGGAGAAGGTGGGCCGGGCCTGGCGCGGCCCCCGCGACCCCCTTCCTGCGCAACCGAGCACGGCGTCACGGGTTGGGGTTTAAAGGCTTTGCCGTGACTCACGGCTTTTTATCGGTGTAGTTGTGTTACTCGGGATGATTATTGGTATAACTGCAGCAACATACAGTTTGGAAAATATATATCTGCAATTTTGTCAGAGGTGTGAGAGAACCAGGGTGTGAAAAGCATTTGCCAGAGAAAATGGGCCTCGCTTCCAGTGGCTCCGTGGCTGCTCCCACACGACAAATGGGAAACTTGTCTTGAAAATCGTGTTATTCTTTTGTCTACATGTTTCACTCGTTGTGCTCTGCTGTCCAATACAGAAAAAGTCAGAGCATTCATGGAATATCTGTAACTGGAAGCAACCCACATGGATCATCGACTCCAACTCCAGCCCCTGCACAGACACGCCCACAATCCGCCCCGTCCCTGTGAGCGTTGTCCAAACGTTCCTAGAACTCTCAGCCTGGGGGCCGTGACCACTGCCCTGGGGGGCCTGTTCAGTGCCCCACCACCCTCTGGGGGAAGAACCGTTTCCTGAGATCCAGCCAGCCTAACCCTGCCCTGACATAACCTCAGGGCATTCCCTGTGCGCTGTCCCTGGTCACACAGAGCAGAAATCGGAGCTGCCCCTCGGGAGGAAGCCGCAGACCCCGATGAGCTTTGCCCTCAGTCTTCTTCAGGCTGAACAAACTAAGGGACCTCAGCTGCTCCTCACGTGGCTGTGGTTGGCATTTTTTGGCAAAAGGAGTAAAATACAGGAATGTTACTCTTTTAATGTATCTGTTTTTTTGTTTGTATTTTAGTCTGCTGATGCAGGTCAGCAGAAAATAATGCAAAAATATAGACGTATGCACACGAAAACAAAACTCAAAGGCAAAAAACTTGGACTTGAATTTGTGCCGTTTTGCTTATTACCGAAGAATGTTTCTGATAATTTTTCCATGATCATATATGCCATGAATTTGGGCCATATACGGATGTAGCTTAATGAAGGATGAATGCTGATGAACAAATAGCATGGAGTGAAACTTGCTTTTCTAAGCCACAATTTCTAACTGAATGGTGTGGGTTTTGTTTGTCTTCAAAGATATCCTCTGCTGCCTGCGGTTATGGATTCACACTGCTGGCCTCTAATACCACAGACATCACCAAAGTGTGGGGTATGGGGCTCAACAAGGATTCCCAGCTTGGATTCCAGAGAAGCAGAAGAGATCAAAGTAAGGATTGAAGTGTTTTAGAGATGGATAGGGGGCACTGCAGGATACCTGTGGTACAGGAGACTTCAGTTTTGAAGGTGTGAAAAATGTCAGGAGTCTTTGATGTAGTGCCGAGCTGTGCTTTGGGTTTTTTTTAAAGCAGTATTTTTCTGGAACTTAACTGTGTTTTTTTGTGCTTTTTAATTGGTCAGGGTGTGCCTCTGTTCTATGTACTGCACTTACAGAGTTCAGTTACATTCAGGCAGGAGCGGAATTGTTTATTCTGCACAGTGTGGGTGTTGGCTAATGTGTGGCTTTGAATCTAGTTCGATAGTAGACAATTTTGGGGGCTAGTTAATTAAACGATTTGGGCAGGGCAGTTTGCTCACATCTGCTGCCTTTGCACTTATGAACTAAATTCCTTTCCCACAGAGCTCAATTTATACAGTCAGTGATTCTTTTTGTGTGTGAGTGGGAAACTATAGGGTTTTTATTTTAATAGCAGTTTGAACTTTGAAGGAAAAACATGTTATTCAGTCATCCTGTCTTATAGTAGGCACTCAAGCCATTTAGGATGATAATTTCTATGCAGAATCTTGACACCTTTCACCAAAGGCAGATAGAAGAAAAACAAACGTTCAGAATGGCTGTCTCTGAAGTAATTTCTGCATAAACAATTGAGGAAAATCACGTTAAAAGCAGTTTTTCTCTTTATAGTGTGTAAGAATGTAATGCATGAAGGTAGGGTGATATGGGCAAAAGATTCAACTTTGTGGAGAAGCAAAAGAAAATTGCAGCTTCAGTGCAGCATGCTGAGGTTTCCAGCATTGCTGTTCTGTGCTGGCACGATGGGTACATCCCCAGGAGTGTGTGTGCACGTAGCAAGTGTGTGCTTAAACGGCAGCAGCAAAATGCAGGGGCTACAAAAGCCTCTCCTCACTACAGCTTTTAAAGGTTTCAGCTCTTGCCGTGTCTTAGTTCTGTGCGTTCTGATGTCTCAGCTGTGTATTGCTTCATCTGACTTGGAGATTATTTTTGCCAGAGAATCATGAAATAGGTTAAATAGATTTGCAGTTCAAGCCCTGCTAAGAAAGAGGGTTTGGTGGGATCTGTTTAAAGTGTGGTGCAGATCAGTGGGATTGGTGCTGCTCTTTGTTTTACTTCCTGCAGACAAAATTCCTTTTGGTATGTGCTGCTCATTACTTTTCAACAAACTTGGTACCTGCTGGTTCCAACACTGTTTTCTCTGTAGAGGCTTCATTTCCAGGGGAATTTGCAAACTTCTGACTTTTAGGTGGTTGTATTTAAACTACTAATATTTTATTCTCACCCTCCTTTTCCTTATCCACCTCATGGCCTTTTTGCTCCAAAATCCCTCCGCTATCAGTGATATTTACCACAGATCCCAGTAGCTTGTGTTGCACGATTGGAAGGAACAGAGAGAGAGGAGAGATGGTTTTTTGGATTTGTTACTTCCACATGTCTTTAGACAGAGACTTGGCTGCCTTTCAGCTCCGCTCTATTGTATGGCAGGCATCTGCCATTCACAAGCATCCTGTTGTGCTGCCTGTCCTCTCATCCACTAGTGTCTTACTGCAAAAGGGCATGTGTAGATTTTTCTAGGGGTTTTTTAATTCTTATTTTTATTGAAGGTAGTGAGAACCGGTTAAAGCACTACTGCATGTGAGCAGAAGACTGCTTTGAGTCATCTGGGATTTGATTTATCTTGTTATAGTGACTTTCTTTGATATCCAAGCTTTTTATCTCCCCTTAACCTTTTCCCTAGTACTGATTTATGTTTTACTGTTCTTTTTTTCTCCCCCAGTCGACTGTAACTGATGACATACTCTTCAAGTTACTAAATCTTTTTCAAGTACAATGTGTCATTTTGTTTCATGAGATCTTTTATTCCCTGTGGAGCTAGCCTAGATAGTTTTTCTTGCATTGCTTTTTTCTGAAAGGGCCTTTAATCTCCTGTTCTTTAAATATGAAGCCCTAAGATTTTTTTTTTGTTCACTTTTCCTCCTTTTTTTTTTTGGTGATCATTGCTCTTGTACCTTTTTTTGCAGTAATCTCCACTTTCACAGAGTGTTCAGTTTGTGTTTGGTGTTAAGCTCTAGTAATCCAGCCTTATTCACCAAAGTGGTTGAACATATGGCAGAAAGCCCCAGTGTCTCACTTGTGGCACCTGAAGCCTTAATTCAGCCTCAGGGTGTGGTGGATTTTTGATTAGTCAGTGATTATTGGCTTCAGCCATTGCCACGTTACCTTTGATCTCTCTCCCTCTGTGATAGATTTCTGTCAGCCTCCTTGGTTAGTGTCTTGGCTTTCTAAAATGTATCTGCTTTTGTAACAAAGCAGAAGTGAGCCCGTGAATGTACCACAGGATCAGCAAATATATGCTGAATTTACTTTGTGGAAGCTACTGACTTAACATTTTTCTCTCTTCATCAAGCCAAGGGCTATGAGTACGTCTTGGAACCGTCTCCAATTCCATTACCGCTGGAGAAGCCACAACAGACTCGAGTCTTGCAGGTGTCCTGTGGGAGAGCTCATTCCCTGGTCCTGACAGATAGTGAAGGAGGTATAATGTTGCCTGTGGTGGTGACAAGGGATGCCTGACTATGCTTTTATTAAAAAGTTGAGAAAGGTTTGTTTTCTGTCCTTTAGAGCTAGACCCCAGGCAGTCTGTCTGTGCTGTAAATGGGATACAGGCAGCTGTTGGCCTTTGTGGGATTGCACCTGCAAGGGAGAGATGTGATTCTGCTTGGCTCAAACTGTAAATCTGTTGGGATCTTTTTCACTGTGAGGTTTGCTTGTCTAGCACCAGGCCTGGCTGAAGTGTAACCCATTTGTTGTGTTCACTCAAACATTTTTGAATGCAGCTGTGGATGACTATGCCAATACTCCTGTCTTACTTTTCCCTTGAAGCCCCAGAGTGCTACATTTATTAAAAAAAATGAATTAATATCCCTTTATGGAGAAGATCCTGTTTGTGAATGGTCTTTCCATGTCTTTGGGAATTCTCTGGTGCAGTGGCCTTAGTCCTGCGCTGAGCGAAACAGTGTGAGCAGCTTCAGTGTGGGTGAGCTGGTTGGTTGGTTCGTTGATTTACCACTTTAGTGGGAATGCTGATCTATTTCTGAGTCTCCTTGACAACACAGGATGATCTAGCTAATTCCTGACAAACTGCCAATGGGCTCCAGGTACCCCTGCTGTGCTCACAGCAATATCACTGGGTATTCTTGGTGAAAATTAATTCAGTCATTTGAATTAAAGTGGACTTGCTTTGAGGAAAGCTTGTGTCATTTTTATATTACTCTGATCCACCTTTCAGACTGAGAATAGCATGAAAATATTTTGTTGATCTGAAAAGAGGCTTTCAGGGGATTGGACAGTAATAAAACTGATGCATTTTATCATTGATTTTCAGTTTTCACAATGGGAAACAATTCTTACGGACAGTGTGGCCGGAAGGTTGTTGAAGATGAAATTTACAGGTGAGAATTTGAAGATCCTGAACCTTCTTAATGTTAAAAACATAATTACTTAAAAGCAACCCTGCAGAAAAGCCTGGTAGTATAAACATGCCATTTAAGATTAGGGAGTCTGAGAACAGTGTGTTGTGCTGCAGGGGTCATACAGGCCTGTGGGCTTTGAACCCAGACTGGGCACTAGCATTCTGCTGACCGCAGTCACAGAAGACAGAGGTTCTCACGCGGCATAGTGAGAAAATCTAGCCTTCATAAGTTGCTTGAGGTAACTGGTATTAGTAGTTGGACTTCGTCCCTTTAGATGCTCAGAGCCCAGGTGCTGTTCCTGAGGGTGTTAGAAAAGCTGTTTAGTTATGAAAGAGGTGTCCTTTTGTTGAGTCTCTACTGTAACTCCCTCTGAGTCTGTAGTTCTTGTCCTTCACAATGCCTTTCCTTTTTCTGGATCGCACCAAAGCATATGCTCAAAATGCTCTGTAAGATAGTGAGTAAGTGGATAGTGGGAATGTGTAAATGGAAATTCTGATTCTCTGGCAGGACCTAGGAGAAATCTTCATTGCCCTCTCTGTGGTCCACAACACTTGGACTGTAGAGTGTGAGAAAATAGCTGTGATTAGGTAGCTTTTGTTAGCCTTGATACTGCAAGTCAGTCATTGGATTGTTCATAATTCCCAGTATTATGAAAGAATGACAGGAATGTTAGCGCTACACTTTGCTCTGGGATATTCGGTTAATCTCTAGTTAAGTGTAGTGTTTATATAGGTTCTTCAGTATTATGAAGTGTCTGGGCTCATTGTAGACTAGGGACCATCTTTGAGGATTGCTCCTACTGCCACTTCCCATGAAAGGTTATATTTAAAAAGTGACAGTTCTTAACTTCTGAAGTAAGAGAATGCAAAATTATGTTCCTTCTTCACGCAGCTACTTTGCAGTGAAACTACATGTGAATGAATCTCTTGTGTATAAAGTGGCTTTCACTTTCAGCTGCAGTCCTCTGAAATCCTCTGTGTGTTGTCTTTTCTCTTCTCGGTGGTTCTTTGGTGTCCAGTGAAAGCCATCTGATTCATCAGCTGAATGAGTTTGACAGCAGAGTTGTCCAGGTAAGAGGATAATCTGAACTCCGTTCTGAAGGTTGATTTTGAGCCAGCTGAACAGCCAAGCTCAGAGGGTGCAGTCATTGGCATGAAGCCAAGTTGAAACCAGTAATGAGTGTTGTATCCTGGGGCTTAATACTGTGTTGAATCCTATTTACATTTTCACTAGTGTTCTGGATCATTGAGTGTACCTCAGCAGGTTAGCAGATGTCATAAACTGTGAGGAGAGACTGATAAACCAGAGGGTGGTGCTGCCATCCAGAGGCTGGAGGAAGGGGCCTGTGCGAACCTTACCGAGTTCAGCAAGGGGAAGGGCCGAGTGCTGCCACTGGAGAGGAGCAGCCCTAGACACCTGCTGGGGGTGACTGGCTGGGAGGCAGCCCTGCAGAAAAGGCCCTGGGGTTCCTGGTGGACACCATGTTGACCATGAGCCTGCAGTGTGCCCTTGCTATAGAGAAGGCAAGTGATACTCTGGGCTGCATTAGGAGTATTACCTGCAGGTCAAGGGATGTGGTTCTTCCCTTCTGCTCGCCATTGGTGAAGCCATGCTCAGAGTACAGTGTCCATTTCTGGGCTCACCAGTACAGGGAGGTCATTCTGACACCTCATCCCTTCCTGTCCTGATTTCTTGTTCCCCTTGTCAATTTTATATTGCTTGGAAATTGTTTTAGTTTAAATGTTCTCTTTCGCTTTTCAAAAGTGAGCTGTGACACCATCACTTAAGACTAGCCAGCATTTCTCTGGGGCAGGTTCCTAGGAGACCAAGGATGTGCAGAGCAGCAGAAATGCCACTGTGCCTGCCATGGCTGCAACATTCCTAGGAGCAGTTTATTAGTATGTCTGTGCCCCCATAGCCATGGGCTAGGGGCAAACTGCTCCTCTTCCATCATTCATTTAGGTCCACCCTGATGAGACTCTGGCATGGTACATCCTGAAAATGTTTAGAATTAGGCTTGTAAACTTCTGTTTGGGCTTTTCATGATTTTATTTTTTGAGGGGGTTGAATACTTGATACCTGTTTGCATGTTGATAACAACAGTTATGTGCTTAATATTGGTAGTCATTCTTTTAACTTGTTGATTAAATCCCTTTAACCTTTGGCTAATTTTTAATGTCTGCTTTTGAATGCCTTTTTGCTTGGCTTTTAATTCATACCAAGCCTGTGACAGACATGACTGCTAGTTCAACATAAATGTAGATTCGAGAACAGCTGTGTGCCTAGATCACTTACATGGCAAGGAATCAATAGCAGTTTGTAGCTGGCATCAAGAGCCATGTGGTTAGCACTCTGGGAAGGGAGAGCGCTTATTTACTCTGTTGTTTTATTGTATTGTGCTGCTGAATTGAGCTTTCTTTCCTTGTTTTGGATCTCAGAACAAATCAACTACAACACCACTTTCCATCAAAAAAAATGCTGCTGTTTTCAGTGTTGTATCATGCTGTTCTTGGTCTTCTCTGTAGAGCCATTTGATCAGGAAAGAAAAATCAAAATCTGAACTGATGGTCATTGTAGAGGCTTATCGCTCAAATTATCTGCAGGTAATGCTTCATTACATTGAGTCTGAACATATGACCTTTCCTGACCTGCTCTGACTTTTTGTTTGTGTGCAGGTAGTGTGTGGGCAGGACCACAGTCTGTTTAGAACCAAGAAAGGTGCAGTCTATGCATGTGGATGGGGAGCTGATGGACAAACAGGTAGGAGCTCAACCCCACTTGCTTTTCAGGGGATTGATGGATATAACAAGTTTCTAATTCAGAGCTTATGCTGTGCATTTGTCATGCATGTGTAGACAGAAAGAGGCTGATATGTTTCCAGCTGTGTGTAGATGTGCTCGGTACTCTTGTGTAACCAAACAGAGGCAATCCAGTTCATTTTTGGAGTAGCTTTAGATTCCATGCTGGCAACCCAAGCATGCAGTCTGAGGAGAGTGTGTCTGATGGTTAAAACTTCTGAGAGGATGTGGAAGTGACATGGTCAGCTTAGCTCCTTCGTTCTGTGCAGGCTTTGCCTTCCTGATTGTTGTTTCAGGCTCTGTTTTGCTTCTTGCTCTTTTAAACTGACTGAGACCTTCAGCAGCCTCTGCTGTCTTAGCATGGGATCTTTAGCTGGGCCCTTTTTCTGATGGCTTTTGTTGTCAGAGAACTTCCTTACAGTCATTCCTACTGTTTAGTCCTTCTGCTGCTCCCAAAACTGTGTTCTTCCCATGTTGTTTTGTGCCAGGATACAGTAGCCCATCTTTCTTACATCTACGCTCTGGTCTCCTTTCCAGGCAGCAATTTGGCATGGGCATGTAAAACATTTGCTTCCCAGCCTTCTTTGCCACTTCCTTGCTGTTGTCTGATTGCAGCATGCTGTGACTCATGGCTCTCCTTACAAGAGACAGGATGCAGCCAGTTTGTGAAACTCTCATCTCTGTCCAGTTGTCTTCCTGGCTTAGTTACTGTTCTTCAAAAATTTTGGTCCATGCACACAAGAGAGATGAGAGTGTTTTCCAGATGTGATTGTATAAAGTTGTGTACTCCAGAGAGGTAGTATTGGCTAGTGGACATGGTGTTTGTGGCTGCTTGTCCGCTGAAGTTAAGTAGTATGGATAAAAAGATGTCTTTTGGAGGATGGGTGATTTTGTTACATGACAAAATGGTCCTATCCAGGTGTTATGTGTCTGGAAAAAAATTATTCATTATCTCTCAACTTTCTGTTCTTTCAGGTCTTGGACACCACAACATCACCAGTGTTCCTACTAAGCTACATGGGGACATTGCTGGAGTAAACATTATCCAGGTCTCTTCTTACGGGGACTGTTGTCTGGCTGTTTCAGATGAAGGAGAAGTCTTTGGTTGGGGAAATTCAGAATACTTGCAGTTGGCGTCTATCACAGAAACCACACAGGTCAGTTGGCCTGGGAGTGTGTTTTCACATGTTTCAGTTCGGCTGCTGTGCACAGAGTTAAAAATTACACGCTTCTCCCTGTTCTGGGTCCTTCTGGCATCAATATAAATGGATATAAACTAATACTACTAGCAGGCTGCTTTTACCTATGCTTATAAAACCAACCTGTCTGACATGTTTGTATAGCTTTAGGGCAGTATGTTTCCCAGGTTTGATAGGCAAAGGCTTGTGTCGCCTCACCCCAGTTTGTTAGTCTAAAAACCTGATGTTCTTTCTTCAACCCTTGGACTTCGCACCAAATTGAGACGCAACTCAGGTGCTTTTGTGAATTTCAGGACAGGAATTAGTCTTTTGGCTGGTTAATCTAGAATTTTGAGTGGATATTCTTAGTAAGTTTATAACTGAGTCTTAGACAAATTCCAGTGTCTCACAGAAAAAAAGTTTTTTTGCAGCATACGTACATGTGGCAAAAATACAGCACTGACTTCACAGTAGACATTGTAGTACTGAGCTCATTAGGCATATGGTCATCTTACAGTTAGTTTAGGAGGTGGAGTCAGGGAATTTATTAATAATGAAGCTACTCTTAGCAGAAGACTAAAAGCAGATAATTAAAGTAGAATGGCTTTAGCAAAATCTTAGAAACTTTGGTGTCCCGTGCCTCTCTTGATGCATCCTCAATGTAGAGCTAAATACTGAGACCCATAAGGCCTGTAAACAGTGATCAGGTTATGCTGTGTAGTAGTTTTCCTGGCTGGGTGCTTGGTGGAGGTCAGAGGGGTCTGAAATGGATGAGAATCTTAGCTATAATACAGATAAAGTCCAAATTGTGGAATAGCAGAACTGTGAAATCAGGGATCACTTGTTATATCTGTCAAGCTGTATACGTTTCTGTTGTGTTGGACTGAACCAAGTAAGTGTAATTTTCATGGAGTGATTTTTTTTTTCCCTGGTATGTTCAAAAATGCCACTGCACACCAAATTTTAGTGATTTAGTCCACTGTGAAAATTTGCAAATATGCTCACCCTATTGACTTCCCTGTTGTATCTGACTTGAAGAGCCAGGGATAGAAGCAGACATTAGGCATTCCCAACCTTGTTGCCTTTCATGTAAAGCTTTTCAGTGGGTGACCTTTTCCACCTTGTCCTTACCTTAATGAACTTCATGTAGTTTTTTTTTAATTTTTGGGACTTGTACTTATTCTGTTATTCAAGCAATAAAGGTTGTATCAGGAATCCAGTGTAGGCAGGCTTGAACCAGAACTAGAGAATAAGTTAAAATATGTGCCTGGTTTGCAGTTTACCTTGTCTCTAACAACTCTTCTGCAATCTCATACAGGTGAATGTTCCCAGACATTTGCCATTCAAGATTGGGAAGATAAAGGAGGCTGCCTGTGGAGGGACTGGCAATGCTGTGCTAACAGGTGAGTTCGCTTCTAGGATCATCCACTTCTGTGCAAGGCCATGCAGTAGGTGGATTGTAACATCATGGAACAAGCATGTTTTCAGGAAAGAGGGAAGTACTGTCTGTTATGAGGAAGGCTGTGAGACTGAGAAACCTGTAATTTAAGAATGTATTAGAGGAGTTGTTTTCACTAGTGCAGAGCATTGCTTCCAGTGTGTGCTGTTTTGAGAACTTCTGCAGACTAGAGCAAGAGCCTTGCTGCTGTTGGCTGTTCTGATCTCCTTTGCTGGTCACACAGGCCATGTGTGGCCTATGATGAGTGTGGATATAGGGAGGAAGGCAACACTTGAAAGAAAGAAGAGCCCTTTAGACTCAATATGAATCCGACATATTTATAAATCATTATAAAGTAGGACAGAAAGTAGAGAACAGTGAAACTGCAGCAGGTTCTTAGTGACCTTTGGATTGTCAGTGGCTGGGGAGCACAGCTGGAGGGTTGCTGAGTCAAGGAGAGGGAGAGGGGATTGTACTACTTTTATGAAGGATTGTCTCAAGGAAGATGTTTGTATTTTTGATGGGGTTGTTGTGATGACAAGACATTTGAGCTTCTAGTGTGAAAGAAATAGAACTACCTGACAAACTTTCTCTGTTTTATACTGTCCAGTTGCTGACTTTCCCAGGCACCCAGCTTAAGGCAGAATGCCAGGCAGAGTGATGAGCCTACTGGTAGTTTGGGTGTGCCTCAAAGGAGAAAGCCATGATAATAAACCCTCAACCTCTGTCCCATCAGTCAGTAAGCTGAAGTATTTTATCCAGCCCACACTGTCTTGGCATTATTTCCCTGTGAAAATTTTGCCTGGGAAGCTTGATCTGCTTACTCAGCTTAGGAAAAAAATTGAAGCATTTGGATGGGAATGCATTGTTTGCAGATTTTAAATAATCAAAAGGTGTTAGACTGATCTGGTAGAAAGGAAAATATCCCTTTGGTTCTGATGAACTCTTAGTCGTGGCATGAATTTCTCAAGCACAGACTTTCTTACAGAATGTGTTCTTATTGTAATACAGAAGAAGGAAATATTTTTGTCTGGGGCTATGGAATTCTTGGGAAAGGACCAAACCTAATAGAGACAGCAGTGCCAGAGATGATCCCACCCAGCCTTTTTGGCTGGTCAGACTTCAATTCGGACATCCGTGTTGCTCATGTTCGCTGTGGACTCAGCCAGTTTGCAGCACTTACAAGTAAGTTTCTCATCCTACTGTCATGGAGAAGTCACCTTGCTGTGTTATTAGCAGAAAAAAAAAGAAAAAAAGGAGAAAAAAACAAAACCAAACAACAAAAAAGCACCCATCTGTCTTGAAACTGAAAGCACACTGGAATGCACTAGAGTGGCGGGCAGCAGGTTTACAGGTGTCAGCATGTTTTGTGGCATACGTACTTCTCTAATTTATATTTTGATTAAGAAAGTGTTATTTATTTAAAGCAAAAAACTTTTCTCAAACAAGAAATCTGGAAGGTTATTTCCTTTCTCTGTATAGAATGAGTCAGTCTGATGCACTTTAGTAGGAGCAGAAATTTATGTGATAAATGAACGAACTAAAACAGAGTCTAACTGGAGCTACATGTCAGGGTTTCTTGGTACTTCTGGCCAATTGAGTTAACAGCCTGAGGTGGGCAGGCCCAGACATTTAATATGCAAAGGGTATGATACTGTGCTCTACACCTGATGTGGGTTCCCAGTCTTTGAAGGGTTTGGAATTTGAAAGTCATTTAACATCGAGCAGCAGAGGGCAGCAGCGCAGAGAATCACAGCGAGCGTTTGCAGGCTGGGGAGCAGGGCGTGGTGGGCAGTGGCGGGGGGAGGAAGTACCAGTGCCGGGTCCTTTGGGGCAACCGGGATGTGTGACACTGTCAGACTGGTTGCAGAGTGCTTGTAAGTGGCGTCCCCTTGGTGTTCAGGAAGCATTAGAAACAGTGTTCCGATGAAGTTGTACATACGTTATAGATTTTTATTGTCTCTGCAATGGGGCTGATCCAAACACTTCCGAGACCATGTTTTCCTGGGGAGCCTAAAACTCTTCAACTCTGTTGAACACAAGTTTTTGCTTTTCCCCAGCTGTCATTAGAATGACACTTATGTCAGGCAGCAGAACAAGCAGTCCCCTGGTGATGGCTTGGGACAAATCTTACTGCCTTGCTTACTGGATTTGCTCTGCTGATAGCTGATATGGATCAGTGACTTTCAGAACAAATGATTTATTTCACAAATGATTCTCTGGAATTTCTTCTGCTGCACTCCTTCTTCAAATAAAATTACAAAACAAGAGCTGTAAGAGGGGGAAACAAAGACTTGTGCACAGAACTTTTTGCTTGTCCTGCTCATTAGGCATCATTTCCCCCAGACACAAGTACATTTATTGTACCTTGAAGTAAATTTGGTGACTGTCATACTGCTTGTATAACCCCGTATACTCCCAGAAATACTGTAGCCACATTTGCCAACATCACAAATAGAATCCTTCATTTTTTAATGTCTCTTCTATTATTTTCTTCTCCTATATAGACAGAGGAGAACTGTTTGTGTGGGGGAAGAATCTAAGAGGGTGCCTGGGAACTGGAAGAATGGAAGATCAGTATTTCCCATGGAGGGTAAGGATGGTAATATTAAGGCCAAGCGTGTATTCTTTGACTAGTTTTTATTGTCCTGAGGACAAGGACCATCATTTTCTGTGTGGTTTTGTTGAGTAATTCTGAACGAAGTGAAAGGCTAAGATGACTGTAGAAGGGCTTTGTTTTCCAGAGATTCCTGTGTAGCCTGCTTACAGGGATGTAGTTATTCAGTAAACCTGACTTTCCTTACTCATTAAATTAGGTGAACAGTTTGGTCATGGTGGTCAGACTGTCATGGCTTGGGTCCACATGGTGGACTTCCTTCCCAGCTGTGGTGGTGGGTCACTGGACTGACTGTGAGGTTGCAGTAGGAGTTCCTTACTAAGCTGTTTTCATAGCTGTTGCACAGCGCTTCCAGTTCCATTCTCTTCTCTCAGATGGCTCTGAGAGCCAGACTCAATGAATGTAGAAGAGTCCTTGGCTCTAGAGTTCAGCACTTGGCCAAAGAGATGTACCTGGTCTCCACGTAGGCCAAGTAGGAGAGGAGGCCAGCAATCAGTTGGACCACCCTGGAGTCTCTGTCCAGGTGTCTGAGCTTGCAGTGGATGTATTTCTGTAGTATGTTTTCTCCTCCTTTTAAAAATGAACAAAACCAGACCAGCTCTGGAGCATTTGCCTAAAATCACACTGCTGTGACTGAGTGGGATTTCTGAGTTCACCAAGCATGGCATGTCCAGGATTCCCTGAGTGTGAACATTAGGGGTTATGCTCCTTCAAACAGACAGCTCCTGTCTCACAGTACTGTGGCAATGTGCTGGGATCCTTGTCTGTGACCTCCTACTGTCCTAGAACTAGCCAGCTGTCCTCTCTCTTAGCAGTAAGGAAAAACTTGCTTTTTTAGCCTCTGCTTTCCTCAAATTTGAAGTCAACTTTAAGTGAAGAAGCTGTAATTTCAGGAGTGAGGAGCTGGTCTCAGCATCAAGGCACAAATTGCCTAAGGCTGAGTTGAGCATTTGCCTTGTCCCAGTTCTTGTTGAGACAAGAGGCAAATCCTTATGGTGCTTGGGCAGATGCTCTTGCTGCTCTTGATTATGCTCTCTCTTCCAGTCATGCTGCTTTTGCTGTTGAAGAGATGGACTGAGGCTACAGTCTTTGTGGTTTGGTAGTGAGCTGGCTCTCCTGTCCTTCTAAAGCTTTGTGTGCTTCTGTGAAGGAAAAGGAGTATTTCACAGCTCAGTGCACAAGCATGCCTGGTGCTGAATCTTGTTCCTTTTGGGTTTTCAAGTTGCCACTTTTGTTGGTACAAGGCCCTGTGAAACCAGCTGGCATGTTTAGAATAAGGAGGTTGAGAAATGGGAAATACCAGGTGCTAGCTTGATAAATAACCCATTCTCATGTATCTGATCCAGGTGACTGTACCCGGTGAGGTGGTAGATGTGGCATGTGGAGTTGATCATATGGTAAGCATAGTTAAGTCTTTTACCTAGGAATGCTGCTAGGCCTCAGCACTATGCCAGGGCGATGAGAGGACTTGATGACAAGCTTCTTGGAAAGGAAGATTCATTCTGCAAAGCCAAGTGATTGTGAGCAGAGACAGCCATTGCAGTGCCTGGGTGTTTTGTCATCTCTGCATCACCGAAACACTCTGCCCTGGCTGCAGGAAGCACACACGTCCCCATGAAGTGTGCAAATGCAGAGAGTGCTCTGGCTGGTTTATGATGAGCTCATTGGGAATCTGAGGCCCGTACTCAAGCTGGTGAGCCCCTCTGTGCCTGAGGATAAAATATGTCACCCTGAAGGAAGACTGGATGAAATCTACAGCATAGGACATTGATTTATGGATATTCCCTGTGACCAGCTCTGGGGTGTCAGTGTTGAGCAGAGACAAACTGTTTCTCAGGGGAAAGGTTTGGTGTTTTTTATAGCTATTTATGTGGAAGAGAGGTGGTGCTGGCTGTTGAAGCCCAGCACAGCTGTCATGAGTGGCCATCTCCACCTTCAGTGTGCCTGGGCTGCTGTCCCATGTGGAAACTGTATGCACAGCTGGATGCAGAGTGGTGGTCTGGAGGTGCTTTTGTAGGCTTTCTGTGCCAGCACTAAAGGTTGAACACCAGAGGAACACATTTGAAGAGTGAGAACCTGTTTGTAGGGGAAAGTAGTGTTAAATAAGACAGCAGGGAAAGATCAGTCCAGGCTGTCTGCGCTGCTGTTACTGTGGGAGGACAGAGCCGGTGAGAGGAGCCCATCATGGGAGGGAGGCTGGAGACAAAGCCCCTGCTCAGCTACCTGGAGAGTTGGTACTCAGGCATGGATGTCAGTAGTGCTCACTACTCAAGTACTTATGTCTCCTGCTGATCACGCAACTCTGTTTTTGATTTTTTTTGGGCGGCAGTCCCTGCACTCTTTCTGTTTTCAGAGGTAAAGTGGCTCTCAGTTGTGACTGGCTAGAGTTTTCAGGATTGCCTAGCAGGGGAAGGAGTCTTAATGGGTGAGAAGCAGAGCCTCATTTCTTGGTACCTTCTTAGCCAAAAGGTGAGGGAGATGGGATGCAGCAGGTTTATGTACCTGTAGCAGGCACATACCCAATCTCACACCCCAGTGTGGGAAACTGTCTCCTGCGAAACACTCCAAACATCAGGCAGAGTTGTGTCTTTTCTCTCTGCATGGGATACTTCTACTGTGCAAAGTATTTTGTCAAAATCCAAGATCTGTTTTAAATAAAGTGATTATAAAGTCTTAATCGGTAGTAATAGGAATATTCTTTAGCGTAATTTCACACATGAGCCTCTTGCACTCTGCATTTAAACTTCAGCATTTTGGTTCACAGTGATGTGACAGGAAACTGCTTCTGTCAGCTGAGCCACCTCTATACCTGCAGGAATGATACTGTTGTAGTCAGGCTCTACATCTGTGGCCCCAGGAGACACCACATAC
This sequence comes from Campylorhamphus procurvoides, assembly GCA_013396655.1. Lineage (NCBI taxonomy): Eukaryota > Metazoa > Chordata > Aves > Passeriformes > Dendrocolaptidae > Campylorhamphus > Campylorhamphus procurvoides. Next base: position 30,429 of record WBMV01000293.1, on the reverse strand, counting down.
TCACATTTTGGCTTAGTTAGATGAAATACTGTACCAAAACTCAGGGTTTAAACTTTACTTTGATGAAATAAGTCCTGAAGATCTTTGCATAAAATACAGGAAAGGTGAACCAAAGTACACAGAAATAGAGACATCTCTCAGTTCTTACTGATGTTCCTGTGTAACGGGTGTTGCTGGGTGGGTTGAGGCAGAACAAGCAGAATGCTGCTGTGAATTGGCAGACCTTCACTGCTCTTAATTCCCATTTAATTGGCTTTAATTTATACCTGATTCCACAAGTGACTTGGGCAACTTGTCCTGCCCAAGCATGTCTTTGTTAGCCTCATGGGAGTAGCTGTGCCCTTTTAACATGAGGAGGCTTATTAAAGCATTGAAAATAAATGCAAAAACTCTGGTAAGAAAGGTGTTGCAAACAATTTCCTTCATGGATGTTTGCTGTTGAGGAGGGCTGGTACGTGCTGGGCTCTCAGCTGCTCTCATTCACAGCTGTTTCCCAATGCACCTTGGGGCTACACCTTCTTCACAGATGGGATGAGTTGGTGCCATGTCATACCTTGTTGTGTTGCAGTCTGACTATGCAATAAATTTCAGATTCTGTGTGTTAATGAAATGCCAGTGAGGTCTTTAGCCCTAAATAGAAGTGTTGTATGGCTTAGTGCAGCAGGGGGTGTTTGCACTTTCATTACAGTGGCTGTGGGCATCCTCAAACATGCTGCATATTAGTAACAAGGCAGTGGGTCTGCAGTCCAGCATTCACCAGCACTGCCCCTTGTTTTGGCTGCGGTGGAGGACGGGGGCAATTTGACCTTGATCAGGTGCTGCTCAAGCTGCTCTGTTACATCAACAGGACAGAGGGTGAAGATCTGAAGGAAAAGATGTGGGTTGGGACAAGGACAGGGCATCACTCGTGTGTTACCATCATGGGCACAACAGACTCATGTTGGGAAAGTTATTTTGTTGCTGATGAAACAGAGCAGGACAATGAGGAATAAGAAGAAATCTAGAAGTGCCTTTGCTATACCTCTCTCTTCTTCCCAGGCTAAACCTCACTCCTGGCTTTTCTACCTCCTCCCTTTCCTGCACTGACCTTGGTGTCTGGATGGTTGTCTCTCACAGATTCTCACTCCTCTATTCTGACCTCTGCTGTGAAGTAGTTTTTCCCCCTTCTCCAAGAGGTGCTGGCACCATTGTTGATGGGCACAGTCTTGGCCTAGAAAATGAAGATTCCCACTTCCCCCTGTGATACCTTACCTGTTGAAGGCAGCCCCAACCTCCACGGCTTGTACTCCTCCCACAGGATGGAGGGGCAAGGGTCACACAGGAGCCCTGCCATGCTGGCGTAGCCCCACGTCACTACCAGTGTGCACTGCAAGGCAACTTTTTATCATTTTGTCCTTCAACGTATGGCAAAGTAGACAGCCAAAAATTTACCTGCATCCCTAAATATACCTGCAGTGAGAGAGGGTGGGGGCCAGGGATGCACACGGGGAGTGGCTCAGATTAGAGCTAGAATAACCTACTTGATTTGGCATTGATTACACAAGTAATTCACCCTCTGAACAGCACTGTGTTAGTGCGTTTGGCTTAAAATAGCCCCAGAGGGCTTCAGGATGAGTCCCCAGCATAGAGGCCTGTGCATGTACCTCTCTGAGCACTGCAGTGGCCAAGGGCTGAAGGAGCTGCAGGAGCTGCAGGAAGGGTGGTGAAAGATTCAAGCCCAAGTGCCCTGTCTGCACCTCACCATCCCAAGGGGCTGCTGGCAATTCCCTGCTGGAGAGCTGTCCCCAGGATGGGCCCTGGGCAACCTGTGAGCCCCTGCACATCAAGGCTGGGCTCATCAGCAAACTGCTCAGCTGGGGATAGAACACACGAGTGCCTGTAAAACAAAGATTATCTTGGGTACTTGCTGCATTATGGCAGACTCTTTTCTCTACAGGATCTTTCAAAAACAAATGACTTAGGGAACTATTAATTAGCCTGGAGCATTCAAAATAATAGCTCCTAAAATAATATTATTTCATTGTGACTCATTAGAATCTATTTTTGTAACACTTTTTGCAAGGGCCCTACCCTTCCCTACTCCATGCTCCAGCATCTCCTGCTCAAAGGTGTGAACCTGGGCATGTGAAGTAAGACGATGCTAAAAGCCTCTCAGTGTGACCAGTGTCTTTGGGGTCTGAACACCAGTTTAACAGCCTAAATCTTGCTATTTACCCTAAGATGACAGTTGCTTTTGCAGGGAGCAACAGGCAGTGCTGAGACTGTGTGGCCTGTGTTGATTTATTTGTGTTTTGTTATAATGGATTAAACCCTCAATGCAGTGCTCTGCAATAATGCTGCATTCCAGATTAGCAGTCCCACACTAATTTCGTACATGAATGCTCTTACACTTGACTAGAAGAGTGAAAAATGGGTTACACTACATTAAAAGGGAAATACTTTTCTTGACCGCAGTTTATGTAGGTAAGCTGCTTCCCTTTAAACATCCACTATAAAGGGTTACAACTGTGATATGGTGATGATAAGCCTGATTTCACTGTTGTTCTGGCACACTTCAACCAGGTTCTTCAGCTCCTCTTTGCAGGGAAGTGTGCGGCAGTGGTGCTGCGCAGCCACACTGCTGACTGAGACTCAGGACTCAGCAGTGACTGCCCTAAAACAGTCCATGCAGGGGGCTTAGATTGCTCCCTTGTCACTGGGCTGCAGTGCCCTGGGGATGCTCCACCAGGATCTCTCCTGGGGCTCTCCAGGCTCATGGGTGTCTCGCAGCCTGTGGTGAGCAGGTACAACTAAGTCTGGCAAATACACTAGCAGCATCCCACTGACCTTGTATTTTAAGGGAATAGGATGGGGCGGGTTTGGTGGCTCCCAGAGAGCAGCGGGAGGATGGAGATGATGTTGGGTATTACCCGTAGGGGTACAGTACACTTGGTGATAAGTCCTGGACACTGGAGAGCCTTGGGGATGTCTGCTGGCCTTCCTAAACAGTATGCAAGGGAGTGAGGCCCAGAATGGCTATCGGTGAAAGAAATTAGGAGTTACATCTTCCAGACAATGCCAAGCTCTGCTTTATTTTCATCAGTCTGATCAGTACAAAAGCAGACAGCGTGTCACTTTTTATTCTTTTTTCATTTTACTTTACAAAGTACAAAATATACTGTAATTTATTCTGGAACATTAGGATTTTTTCTTTTTTTGTTTTGTTGGTTTTTGTTTTTCATACAGTACATAAATCTCAGCTTTTCAGCATAAGACCGTCAAAAAAAGCAGCATGTGCACTCACTGGGAAAGCAATGCAGCCACTTCTCAGCTCTACACCGTGCCCAGTGCTTGATCCCCAGCTGCCACCACCCCTCACCCCTCCATCTGCCTATGGTGTAACATCCCCTGTCACGCAGAGGCCACAAAGGTGACTGATGCATTCAGGCTCCCCTGTGCCTTGTGCCCCCAAGCTCACAGGAGCTGCTGCCCACCCATGTGCACGGTCTTAGCCCCCTGAGCCCATGGACACTGCCCACATGGCAGTTGTAGCACAGGCCCCTGCACTGGAAGGACTGCCTCCCTGCTCTGTCAGTTTGCATTAATCTGGTAATTAAAGGGAAATAAATACACTTTTTTTTTTTGCACCCTTCCCCTTTCCCCCCTGTTGAAAACCTCAGTGGGGTTTCTGAGAGCTAAGCAGGGAGGAGAGGTTGCAGGAGGTTGGAGTTCCCAATTCCACTTCAGGTCACTTCTATTTGGTGGGTGTCTTGAGGCCAAAAGTGGTATTTCACTTACAGAGCAAATGACACATAAATAACTTATTAAAGTCCTAAAGATTTGAGTTTCCTTCCCAGGGTGTCCAGCACAGCTGTTCCAGGCAGCCAGGGAACAGAGGGGAAGACCCTGATCTGAGCTGGGCAGCTTCTGAACCAGGAGCCTCTCCTCTCTCCATTCCTCAGTTTGAGGAGTTTGGGTTCGTGCCGTGGCCATCCTGAGCATCTTGAGGGAATCCAGGGTCTTTCTTGAGTCCAGACAAAGGGGAGAAAGAGAGAAATGCTCAATCTTGTTCAAGCCACTTGAGGCACTAATAAAGTGGTGCTGCACTATGGCAAGTGAAGGACCGACCCCCTCCTGATGAGCCCTGAACATTCACAGCTCAGTGGGGTTGAGGCCTAATCCTACACTGCGACACTTCAGGGTGATGGCTTACTGCAGCTTAGCCCAGAGGAACCAAACTAGGAATCTGCCCTAAGCACTGATTAGGAGGATGATGCTCCCTTTGTGCAATGCTCCCCCTGAACTGAACCCTCACCAGCAGCCTCACAGTGCCCAAAGAGCAGGAGATGACCAGCCTGAGCCAGACTGATTGCAAGGTGGGGCTGCAGATCCCAGAGCATGTTTCCTGGGCACTGCAACCCAAATCCCAGCAGCACCAAGACCTGCTGGCATGGCTCAGTGGTGGAGCAGGTGAAGGTGTTAACCAAATTTAGGTCATCAACCCCCTCTAATTTTAGCAAAAACAGTGGGAGAATGGACTGTGGGGAGTTAATAAAGAGGGAGTGAGATAGGCTTTTTCAAAGAGCATCGAAAACTGGATCCTACCATTAGTCTCTGCCCAGCAGCGTCCTACTTTGCTTGTCTCAAGAGCCATGCATGTCCTACTGCTCTGGTCACCAGGATGAGTGTCCTTGCTCTGTCAGTGCTGTCCTCAGCTGCTGCAGACACAGCATGGAGAAGGAGGATGCAATAGCAGAAAATGGGACTGTCACAGTGCTAAAATGAATGTCCCACTCCTCAACTTCATGTCTCAAAAGCCCCAAAGCCAAGCTTGGAGCTCATGCACAAGGAAGGGATGACAGAATACCCAGGCACAGGCAGCATGGGGCACAACCATGATGGCTGTGACACTGAGCACAGTCCTGGGCTGGAAAGAAGCAGGTGAGTGCCACTACCCTCTGCCTTTATAGGCACTGACTCAGGCACTTAACAGCACTCAGATGCAATTCTCACACCCCTATGATCAACAGCCATTGGACTGGCAAGATTATTTTTAGCAGCAGTAGCAGGAGGATTTTGGGTGAGAGGCAAGGGCAACCCCAGATCCAGCACAACCAGAAGCACTGCCCTGGGACATTGATCTGCTCCTCTTTCTACCACACTATCGTTGGAGCAGTTCACAATTGCAGAGCAAACAGAAACCTGGAGAAAGGAAGCACTGAGACATGAGGCAGGTAGGGAACCCTGGCAGGCAGAATCTGAAGGAGAGTGAGGACACAATTCTTTAATTCTATGATAAAACTGGAAAAAAAAAAAAGCCCAAGGTCACTGAGCTGGAGCAGACAGTGTCTGTTCCTAATGGCTGAAGGAGTGTGTGCTCCTGCAGAGGCATCATCTTTATACCCCGAACCTTCCTGCACCCTGCACTAGCACAGAAACACACACTGCCAGGAAAAACACAAGAGGTTTGTTCCCAGGAAGCAGATGTTAGAACTCGGGGATTTCTTCAAGAGCATGTCTGGCTCAATAGTCTGTCTACATGTACTGCTCCAGGCTGCAGGAGAACGCCACAGCTGGATGGGAGAGTCCCAAACACGCCAGGGCTGGCCCACGGTGGGGAGGGTCCTGCATCCTGTGCAGGTTCATCCTGCCCCCTGTGCAAGTTCGTCCTGCCTAGAGGCAATGCTGCCGGGTCTGCAGCTCCCAGTTTAAACAGCAGTGCCAGGTCTTTAGGTAATTTTAGTGACCTCAAAAATTGAATCCATCTGAAGGCTGCATTAAAAACAATTGCAAGAAACATCTACAACAAAGGCTGTGTGTTTTTTCTTCTTTGCCCTATGTATGCAACCTCCTGGCCCCTTCCTTCAGTGTCCCACATGGCAAATGCTCTTTTGCTCTTCCCACCAACAAGAAGCCCACAGAGGAGTCTTGCTTTTTTTCAGAAGAGAATTTCCCTTTTTGCCCCTTCCAGATGATGGGAGTGACTCTGTGCGGGCAACAAGGAGACAGAGGGCAAGAGGGTTCTGTTTACTTTGGCTCTCTCCCCCATGTGACCTGTGCCCAGAGCAGCATCCTGCCAGCCTGAGCCTGGGGACTACTCCAGCATTTCAGCAGGCAAATGGGGCTGGACTCCTCTTTTGGGGTCCAAAGGACTAGTAGTGCTCACAGTAGTCACCCTGGCAAGCAAGTCCTTTGAGCAGCATTCCAGCAAGGGCCAGGGAATCAGATAATGGAAAATTATGTTTTTCAAGTTAAAAAAAAACTGGTAGGAATTCTTGGTTTTGGGAAAAATAAAAAGCTTATTACTGTAACTGCAGAAAGCTGGTTTCAAGTCCTCAGGACACTGATCAGATAACAGCAGAAAGCCAGGCAGAGCAGGGGGACCCCTAACAACATCAACCTCCAATGGCTCCCAAAGGTATTGGGCAGGAGACACTGCCTCTGCTGCAGGACCCCAAAGTGAAGGATGAAATGAGCCCTGTTTTTGGCATAATCCTTTAGGGTTGGGAGGACACGGGTAAAACTTCTGGGTCTGTCTAGAGAGGGACATGGCAGCCAGCCAGCTCTCTTATGGTATGGGCAGAGGACAGAGCTTGACACAGGAGAGCAACATGCCCTGCTCCGCTCTCAAACATATTTCAAAATTTCATTCCTGCCAGATGCCTGCTGGGCATCTCCACCCATCTCTGCTCCAAAGTCCATGCATACTTCATTTACAGAATTCTGCAGAAAGCTAAAAATGGATGAAAACCAAACCTCAAGGGAGCCCAGGACATGAAGCAGCTGTTTTGTAACCCTCCCTGCTCTGCACAGATTGGACGGTTCCAAGCTGGGCTGGCCATGGCCACTCTGGAGCTGTGCAGGCTGAACAGGGGGGGTGTGGCTGTCGCCCCTCTGCTACTTGTGCACCTTAGCTGCAAAGCTCAGGTGTTCTCAGCTGGGAGGAAATGCCTGGGATTTGTGTTCCCTCATGACTGGGCCTTCTCCAAATGCAGGGTAGGCAGGAGCATAGGTCATTACTGCAAGAGAATTACGGAGCAGGGAGAAGCTATTCCTGTGATCTGCAATTACAAAGGAAAAGGCTTCGAACCTGAAGAAAACTGGCTGGTGCTGTCTACGGAGACCAAAAGACAATTTTGACTTAGCTATGTTCCAAAGAGGTATAGAACCCTAAAATGAATACCCTAAAATATAAGTACTTTTATATATCCTTCATCCATTTCTCCTTCATATAATGGGCTGTGCATTGCTCTGTGCTCATCAGAGCATCTGCAGGGGCTATTACTGCTGCAGCCAGGATTTGCTGATCAGCCTCCAGTGCATGTACTCTGCCCTGTTCTTTCCTTCACCTGTGCTAACTGGAGCTGGTAGTTCAACGCAGCTGTGCTTCATGAGGGCAGCAGAGTAACTCAAAATTATGTTCACAGTGGACTGTTTCCCTCCCAGGTGCCTTGAGAAGGTCCCGCAGCCCTTGCTGAGCATGCACACAGAGCGTTTCCATACTGGCTCAGTGCTGACATGATGCCTGAGGGACATTGCTGGCCCCTGACAGGGTACAGACAGACAGACGGACAGATAGATGCACTCAAGGGGAGAAGGCATGGAAATCAGAAGGCAGGTTGACAAATTTCAGCCAATGTAAACACACCCCAGCACAAGCTACAGCATGTAAATACTGTAAATACTGTTTGGCAAGCGATTACTGGGATTTACTCTCCCACAGGTAATAAAAGTTCAGTTCAATATTTGCAGGCAGGACTGGAACAGGTAAGTGAGGTGCCTTAAGCTGCTTACTGGAGATGTCCACAACAGTCACAGTAACAAAGAGGGAAGAAATCCTCATCAGAAAATGACTTCTTGGCCATCAACTGAACGCTGTTGGGGGACATCTCTCAGGAGTAAGAAGTGACACATCCTGGGGCTGTACAAAGCATTTCTCCCTTGTCATTATGAAAAATACCAATTATCCAATGCTAAGACCGGAGTGTTTGCCCTCAATGAGTGCTGACTGTGCCAATGCAGGACCCAGAACCTCCTGCTCAAGTCACTGACCTCTAAAGTAGAGAGTTTGAATGCCCCAAAATTTCAAACACTGCATGTGGATACACAGACAGGGAAAATCAGGACGGGAGTAACCTTCAAGGTCACAGTGCCCGACACTAGAGTTGCATCAAAACAGATGGGGATTCTTGGGAGCTTTCCCCACAGGGTAAGGCTGAGCATCAGAAGATTTTCTGACTACTAGGCATTTGGGAGGGGTTGTGCCACCCACCTTTTCTGGGATGGTGGGCCTGTGACAAATGCAACCCCTGGGAGACTGGGCCCGAGCATGGAGGCTGGGCAGGGAAGGGAGATCTGTTTGAGTCAAAGAGGAAGAAAAAGAATGAAAATGCTATGTTCACAACAACAATAAGAAAAACTGCAATACATTCATATGTGCATAACTAAAAAGGAACAAACTGATCCCTTTGCATCCCTTGGCACTCCAACTATCCCTGCCTTTCCCCTGGCCTTCCCATGCCTGTCGCTAACAGGGACCTCCACAGAGCCCACACTGCCACAGCACAGACTTGTAGGATGCTGCCAAGGCAGACCCAGATACCCTCCAGAACAGAGAAGCCTGGGTTTGACTCCATGGCTGCTGCAGGTCAGCATGGCCTGAAGCCCTGGCCCTTCTGCAGTGGGGCAGTGACAGCAACATCGCCTCATACCAGGAAGAGGCCCCCTCTGTAACAGAAGAAAATTCAGGCTTTGTATACAGCAGAGCTGAGAAAAGATGGGAAATGGCTGCTTTCAGAGTCAGGCTCTGATCAAGCACATGTGATTCGGGCTTTATTGTCCCAAATAGCTTCCCAACCTTCATGGGATGTCAGTCACACTATTTAACTCTCATCCGGGAACATGCTGTGAGACAACAGATGCCTGTATGGGGCAGCTAGTGGAGGAACATGTTGGAAGCTCATGCAAACTATATCTTGCAACTGCATCAGGCATAGCAGTGCCAGTTCTGAGCAGAGCTGCTCTCTGCCTTGCTTCTCTCATGGGGTCTGCACATTACTGAGAGCATGAAGAGCAGCAGGAAAAACAAATGAGTACTTAGGGAGCTATGCTGATTCTGAGCGACCTCCTCTGTCACACACTTCCCTGTGCTGCACTGCCTCGTTTCCCGTCCAGTGCCAGCAGGACAAAACATCATGCTTTAGAAAAATTACACCTGAATGCTGTTAAATGCTTTCCTTGGCTAAAGCAGTCATAACCTCCCAGTAAGATTTCTCTTCAAGGGTCAGTCCTAAAAGTCACCACACCCACTTTGCATGGCATGTTTTAAAGAGTAAATCCTTGCTCAGTGCCATGGGCTGCCCGACAGGAGAGTCTGACACCAACAAGCTTTTTGTGAGAGATGAGGAATGACCCATCTCTGACTAGCAGCATTCCCTGCCCGTGCCCTGGGAATGCTAACACTGAGTTTGGAATTTAAAATACATTTAGAAGCAGCAGCATAATATTTTTATGATGAATGTGCTTTATAAATGGCATTGCCGTTAAGTGAGTCTTAATACTAATGTCACTCACTGCAGGTGCCACCATCCAGCATACTCAAACATTTCCATTAAGGTCTCCCCATGCAAGAGGCAGATACATGCCACCTAAAGCACAGCGTTGCAGAAACTTCAAATAGACTTCAGTATCTGGAAAGAAACCAAAGACTGCACAAAGCTGTGCAAGGATGAAGGCAGCCTGAAAAATCAGCAACCTCAAAGTGCTGAAAAGTCAGTGGCAAGACAGAACTCCCTATGCCTTGCATGAAGTGTAACTGAAATAGCAAAATCAGGAATGTTTTAGGTTAAAACTTTTCCCTATCTGAACCCTAACAGAACTCCTGGTCAGCAGAAATCTCTAATGATACAAAGACCACTGATGCACTTCCAGTGACTGGGTTCAAGCAGCTGTTCCTGCTTTTAACAGGAAGAGACCCTCCAACACTGGCATCTATTTAAAAATAACACATTGATTTCAGCTCCTCACAGGCCAACAAATGTGAATTCCCCAACAAATACTAGAGCCTTGCACTAGCCATGGGCTGCCTTCTGAGCACTGGGCAGACACATCCACCAGGAAACCTCGCACCTACCCACAGCCTCGTGCAGAGCTGCTGGGGAAGGCCACCATGAACTGGCTCAGAGGGAATGCTGGTGCCTAGCACAGGCCACCCCAAAGCTTCGGATGCAAGAGAGCTGGGAGAAGCTCCTGCCTCAGCCAAGGGGAAGGGGGGACAGCATCAGCACCAGCTTGGTGCTTGTGGAAGCTGGAAGCTCCACTGGAAACCCAAAGGTCTGGGAGGGCACTGTGCAAACGAACTGGCCCTGCTTATAGGCTGGGGCAATTCAGGGCAGCAACTAGAACGTGTAAAGGAAAAGGAGTGACTTTCCTCCAGTCTCTGTGCTCAAGGCAGCAAAACAGAGAGGAACAGGGAGTTTCTGAAGCAGAGAGGAAAATCAGATGCTCCTCCCAGCAAGCAGAGGAGCCCCAGCTTTGCTCCAGGTCAGCTTCACTGCTGCTCTTCACAAAACATACATAGGGAAATCCTGAGAGCAGAACTGATGTTCCTATTGCCCATTACTTGAATTAAAAACATATGGTGAATAAATGTGTGTATGGATCACTTACTACATAAATATACACAGAGTTTGTGCCTGGAGTATACATACACTGTATATAAATGAGTCTATATTGCTTTAGTCCCCACACCATGTATGACCCTACAGACACAAACATGGGTATGTATATGTGTACAACAGAGACACACTAAGGATTTCTACAGAAACACTATACATGAAGACACACAGTAGAAAGAAACTTGCAGTCAAAATCTAATTGGGGCAGAGGAAAAAGACAAAACTCTACATAGTAACACACACAACTTGGAAAAGTTGAGATTTCTAAGAAAACAAAGGCCTTGGAGAAAGACAGATAGTGTGGGAGGGCCACGCTCTCCCCCACTCTTGCCCACCCTTCCCTGCAGGGCTGGAAACACTTTTGCATTTTGCTGTTCAGTGAATTTTTGTGAAACAAGAGAAGAGAGGGCATGGGAAGGGTCCTGTGGCATTGACATGATCCCTTTAATAGCAGCAGACAAGTGGAACTCTATGGAGAGCTGAGCAGGGATGCTGGGGCACCATGGGTGGCTGGCAGGTAATGCAGGCACCCAGCTGAAGGATGTCACAACTGCGACATGTTGCTCCTTTATCCACAGTGTTGAACAGCATGATGCCAGGAATGCTCAGACATTATCATAAGGCATTGAGAAGGAAAAGGCTCTTAATTTTTTCCCCACCACAGAGACCAAGTGCCAGGAGAGTGGGAACTGTGGAGCAGCTTTAAGAGCACCTACTTTGGACTCACTAAACACTGTGAGCTATTACTGGGGTGGTATTATAATTACTATGAAATTTTTTAGCAAATTCCCTACAGATCCCTTCCTGCCTTACCCAGCAAAGGTCTCACAAGCAACAGTGTCATGCAAGCTTGCACCAATCCTGGCTACAGACTAGGCTGCCCTTCCTGGGGCGTGAGGACAAGGTTCCACCAATTCTGAATACATTTGTGGTATCTCAGTTTCCACAAGCAAAAATATGCAGGTAACACTAGAGAGAAAGCATCAACCACCCCAACTTGACTAAAACAATCTTCTTGGATGTCAGGACAAAACCAGAAAAGAAAATAAAAAGGTGAAGCCAAGGATGGTGCCAGAAGATGATGGAGACAAAGAGTCCCTTGAGGGCCTTGTTACATCCTGTGAATTTTTCAGGCCAACTTTCCCATTTTGGGACATCAATCTGCTTTGGGAAGGTTTGAAACACCATAAAGACTTTTACAGATTTCACAGATTTAAGGCTGACATCCTTGGGAAAAAAAAGTCAAAAATTTGAATTAAAAAAATCAGCCTCTTAAGTGTCTGAGTGCAATGTCAGGAAAAAAAAACATGAAACAATTTTTTTACTTTCACTTAAGGCTTAGTAAAGTTGCTGCTTGTTTCAAGTAATTTCTCCCCATCTGTGTCATGGTCATTCAGAAACAGCACTGGCACAAGCAGAGGAACGCACAGTGCTCTCTGATGCCAAAACTGGCATTTCCCAAAGGTTGCCAAAACTCCAGACCACAGAGATGACTCTGTCCTTATGACCCTATCATGGTGGCACCATCCCACCAGGGAAAACTCAGGGTCAACTAAGCTGACCAGAAAGCCTGACTGGCAACTCAGTAGCTACATACCAACTCTAGCAAAAAAAATCCTGTGCAGTCCCACTTCCTTCCCAATCTGCCATCCCAAGGAGGAACCCTTTGACAATGTATGTGGTGAAAAGCTGCTGCCTGCCCTGCCACCTGCCCCAGCCCAGCTCAGTGCACACGATGCTGGGCAGGGTCACAGCAAACATCTCTGAGTGCCTTAAACACTGCCCTGCACATCTGTGCCCACGTCCAGGTGGCAGGGGATTTAAGTATTTTTCCAAGCAAACAGCCAGAGATGCACAGTGCCACATCTGGGATAGGCCTTTGCTCCAGAAATCTGGAGTGAATATAACATATCATGGGGCATTTCTGAAAACCCATGTAAAGGAAGAGCAAAGCATCTTGTTAGCTAAAACACTGAACACACATCTCAGTGTTTCTCAGCAGGGATGCTTTAGCTATAGTTAGGGCCAACCAAGGAGAGTGACCCACACTTCTTCCCGTGAATACTCTGATTTCTTGTCCAGATGCCACACAACATCCCACTGAGGAAAAACCAGATTTGAAACTCAAGTGTCTGGGTCCAGCAACACCAGAAGCCATAACTCTTAAGCCCAGCCCTCCAGCACTGTGGGTAGAGAACTAATCACCGAGCTGTAAGCCCGTGTGTGTGTGTCTCTGTGTCCTATACAACAGTATAAACCATGGCTATAGCACTATCTCAGGTGCTCACTTACTGCCTGCACATTAATGCAAAATGCGGGCTCACAGCTGTACGGCACAGCCTCGGAAAAATCCTGCAAGAGGCTGTTTCTGAAGCACAGCTGGAAAGTCCTTCAGGAAAAGGCAAGATCTGCAATTTCTTTATGTGAAAACTGAAGTGGAAGAAGTTGAGAAATGCAAGATATACTGTGGCGGGTAACCACAAAAAAATGGTCCTCTGCAGATGGCTTCTCCTTTCACCACTCCTCACTGCATGGTCACACATGGGGCAGGCTGCTGGTACCCATGTTTTGAGTAACATTTGCTCTCCTGGCACCAGTCCCTGAAGTCCTCCATGGTTCTGGGAGTGGCCATAGGCACAACTTGGAGGTGGGTGCCATTACAAGCCTTGATGGCTCGCTCCTGTGGAACAAGCCAGAAGCAAACATACCCCTGCTGCCCTGGAGCAGGAAAAGCCTCCCATCATCTTCCTGTGACAGGACCAGATGGAAATACCTCAGGTGTTAGGCATTTTCAGCACTGTTCTACTTTCAAAGGGCTGCCCACTGAACCACGTGGAAAACCCTATGGAGTCAAGACCCCAGCCAGCAGAGATTTCCACTTGGGTGATGAAGGAGATGATGAAAAATTGCAGGAGGGTGCCCACAGGGCTTGGGCACCCTCCTGGCCCCAGCGGGGACAACCTGCTGTGGCTCTTGGCTAAAGTAGCCCATGAGGAGCAAAAGCAGCTACCCAGGGAGCCCAGGCAATCCCTTGTGTCCCCATGTGTACAGAGTGGATGGGAAAAAGTGCGAGGGGACAGGAGAAAAGACACCTCCCTTCTGTTGCTGGGCCTGGGGGACAAGGGCTGGGGATGGCTCTGACACAGGGCAAGGGACCACTAGCTGCTCTGGAGCAGCAGATGTGGCAACAGGATACTGGGAAAAGTGAGAGTGTGACTGGGAAAAACTGAGCAAAACCAGCGAAGTTTCAATGCAGACAAAAGTCTAAATGACACCACCTGCCAGGAGCTGGCCAGAGCAGCTCTCCCCCTGTCCAGGCTTTCTCAGAGCAGCCAGGCTTTGACTGCAAGGAGAAGGAAAATGAGGAAAAGTCAAACAACTGGATATTTTCCCCTTTTCCAACACCAGACAGTTCTGCCAGGGGAAACAGAACCTAATTCCCATCCTAACTTGACACAGACAGGGGTGGACAGTCCTCAGAAAGTCTGATGCGAGGAGACGAGCCAGCACTGCGATGTGTTTTCTGTTTAATTCCACATTTCTTTTTGTTTCTGGTTTTCAGGGCTCTCTGAGCCAGCGGCCTGGCCATCTGCTCTCAGCCCACCCCGCTGCTCTCAGCAGTGCACCCGCACCATCCGTGCCACCACGTCACGGGCAGAGACGGCTGTCCTCTGGCAGCATCTCCCACACTGAGAAGACAGGCAGGGTACACTTCATCTTGGAGCTGAACATCAGGAAACCATCGGAACTCCCTTTCCTCCTTCCCCTCATTCATAAATTTAATAAAATAACAATAATAATAATAATAATTAAAACAAAGGTTTATGGGAGCTGTTTCTGCTCCGCTTTCCACAGTCTCTTTTCATGTCACTCTCTGTAATCAGATTTTTCAAGAAATACTGTGAGAAAAAAAAGAATAATAATTATAATAATTATAATAATAAAAAGCATCTGGAACCAGCTCAGAAGATTTCTAATGCTTTTCAGCTTGACTGACTCGGAGTGCATTGACCACACCATTTATATTTTCTTCAGGTACCTGCAAGAAAACAAAAAAAAAAAGGGTCATACCCCAGCAAAAGGAACAACAAGGAAAAGAGAGGCAGAAGACAAAGCCAGACCAGTCGCAAGTGGGAAGGTACTTTGCTGTTGGACACCTGAACTCCACTGAGAAAGGACACCACGCACAAGGATACACCCATTAACTCATGGTATCCCCAGAGTTATCCCCTGTTAAGTGAGACCTGGCTGGTTTGCCATCATATAGTGGGTGCTGGTGGGGAGACAACTATTTTGGAGTTTCTTTCTCTCTCCTCCTCCTGCTCTCCCCTCCTTTCCCTTTTGTTGGCAAAGGACTTGTATGCCAGGAGGTCACTCAGGAAAAGTGTCTGTGTTGACTGATTTATGTGGCTGCCTAGGGGCTCCATGAAGCTTTCAGGGGCATCCTACAGATTTGGGATCCATAAGTGTGGGCCGGAAGACCATGGTGGGTGACAAGAGAACATGTCTATTGAAGAAGAGAACCATCAGTCTGCTTATGGTTGAGTTCCCAGATGGTGCAGTGTAGTATTTGTGCCTTCTTATCCAGTCCTGTGAGGAGACTTAACCATAGAAATCCATACACAAAATTATAAGTGAGTGTCTTTTTACACTTATTGCAAGAAAAATCTCTTGTAACAGAAGATGCAAAAATCTCAGAGTGACTGTCATAGGTAGAAAAAAAATCACAAGTTACATCAGACAGAAAAGAGGTATCTAACCATTACATAAAATCCAAGACACTGCTCAGGGAACAGGCAGCTCTTGGAAAGTGGAAAGAGGACTGGGGGGAAAATAAATTGTCTGTGAGCTGCTGCAAGAAACCAAAATGACTCACATTAAGTAAGTTAAAAAAGGACTGTTCTCCTCTGTGAGATATCTGAGGCCTGGAGCATGATACCTGGATTCACTGTCACTCTTCAGAGCTCAGATAGTGGGAGTACAACTGGACTGTGACTTTCTGTAAGGTTTTTAACAAAACTGAGGAAAACCTCATGATAAATAACAAGAAAAATGTTCAATTTTCCAGTGGGAAGATGGAATAACTGATGATATGTGAACAAAAGTCAGCTTGGAAAGGAAGAAAATAAACTTAAAACAAGCATACAGCAAACTCTTCTGCGTTAGGAAAAAAACACCAGCACACCTCCACTGCTGGAAACAGGAATTGAGACAGGACTCTCCATTGTCTTCCCACCATCATTTTTTGCAGTACACTGAACACTGCAATGGAAGAAGCTGTTTGACTCTTTGTCTCTCCAAAAGATAATGAGAAAAGGTATAGGAGTTGATTTTTCAAACTACACGCCCCTCGTCAGCCCTGGCGATGCTCAGCCTTACAGGTCTCTTCATATGCTCTGTCAGCACTGGAGAGAAGCAGAATAAAGCAGCACTGGCCAGTTCTGGCCAACTGGCTTTGACCTGCACAGACACACCCCCTTTTTGAAGCACAGTAGGCCACTCCTTCATTCTCTGCAAAATGCCTGACTCCCTTAACAGCATGGAAATGGTATCAATCACATCACAAGTGTTTGGGCCAGATTTTCTCCAGGACAGACATGCAAACAGTGTTGCTTTGCAGGATCTATCCTACTTTGTGACCAGCAGAGGAATTCTACCCTTCCCTGTCCCCTGGAAATTATCCCTGTCTCAGGGCAGCTGGTGCAGTGTTCACTTTTCAGGTAGTGCACAGATCAAAGCACCAACTATGAAGGCAGAAGTAAAGCTCCAAACTACATGCCAGACACAGCCTCAGCCTCTTCAGAAGCAAAATGCTGGTGAAGTAGAGCAAGACATCTGTAAGCAAAAGCAGAGCACCTGGAAAGGAGACTCTTGTCTCTTGCTCTCTCTAGAGGGAGCTGGAATCCATGGGTCTCACCAGCCCGACCTTACCTCAGTCAGGGGACAGGCCAGAGACCTGGAGGTTCCCACCTCCAGCACTTTCTCTCTTGATTTCATCTCAAGCACAAGTCCTGATTTCCAGGGCAAACATCTGCAGCATTGCAGGAAGACCTCAGTATTAACACCTCAGGTCAAATAAAAATTAAGCAATGGAAAACACCTTAAGATGCACAGTAGAAAAAAAAAACAGATGAAAGGGAACCACAAGCTTTTATAAAGTGCTCTAAATTGTTGACAACAGGTCAACATCTTGACCTTAAATAAAGAAAGGGAGGATTAGAGAAAGGGATCAAGATGTACTTAGACCTTGAGACATGTCACTAGAAGTCAAGGGAACTGCGTAGCAAAGTTAGGGAAAACATGACAAAATCTAGGTCAGGATCTTGGCCAATAAAAACCATTCTAGAATCAACAAATACCAAACCCAGCCATTGTGCTCAGAGCAAAGTCACGCAAAGGAGGGTATGAAATTCACCTTTCAAAGAATGGAAGGGTTTGACAGCTAGAACAGCACAGTCCAGGTGAAAAGACTTTTAAAACCATACATAAAGAAAATGGAAAGTTTCAAAGAAAACCACTTAAAATACTGCTTTTGAGTAAAGAAGATTGGCAGATCTCAGTGTGTGGCCCCGTAATGCTCTGGAAGCTGATCGGAGGCAGGATCTGTAGGCATGGAGGCAGCTGGATGAGGCACTCGGACAAGGTGGGGCTGCCTGCAGAGTCATCACTATTGTATGACACAAGTTTTTAGGTAAATACCTCTTTTAACAGACAGGGCTGAAATCTCCAGATATGGCTTGACACCTACAAGCACTCTGCACCTTGTGCTCTGCACAGAAAGTGGGCACTTGGGGCCACACAATGGGCAGGAATTCGAGGCAAAGCTAACAGCATTGATTTTTAAATGGTGTTTTATTAGCTTATCTTATCAGCACAGTTAATATTCAAGAAAATAAGATAAACATATACAACACTTTGACCTTTGTTATCTGAAATAATATTTACTTTTACTCTTTATACACATGACCTATCAGCTGCAAATGGTTCATGATAACTGTGAAAAACCAAAGTAATTAAACACCACCCCCTCCCCTCCACAAACCTCCTTTGAACTCACTGAAGCTCTTATAGGTCAAAAGTAGGGCCTGAGCAGTGAATTTGGAGTGATGAAAGACAAAGAATAATGAAATAAAGGGCACATTTAAGAAAAAAACCCAATCAAGCAGCTGAGTTTTGTAGTTTTGTTAGCACACGGGTTACTGACTCCTTTCCCAAGGACCAGGGAAATGGGGTCCAAGACAAATGCCATCCTGTTTCTGACTACTAGCACATCAATTTTTCCTTTCCAGGGCAATTACTCATTTTTGAGGGTGTCCTATAAAGACAAAGGAAGTACAGAGGTGGGCCTAGAAAGTAAAATATCCATCAGTATAAAAGAGAAGAGAGCTCTGCAAGGATGGTAAGACCCTCATGTTGATGACTGTGCTGCAACTGCTTAGGGGCACTTGTGAGAACACACACGGCAACAAACTTGTTTTCTTCAGAATTGCCTTCCCTTGCCATTCTGGCAATTATTGCTGGTTTATCAAAGGTCTGCACCATGAAGAGGAGGATGCAGGGACGGCAGAGCTAATAGATGGGTATCAAAACACAAAGGTTAGAGCCATGCAGGCACCGAGAGATGAAGACAGGGGTCTGCTATTGGGAGACTCTCCAAAATGCTCCCCACACGCAAAGGCACCTGGGACGGCCCACCCTTAAGTGGAAGGAAGCAGCGCAAGAAGCACCTTCCCCTTAAGGGTGGGTTGTCACAGCACCATCCTCAGAGTCTGGAGCCTGCAACTATGCTTGCAGCAAAATGGGAGAGGGTTTGCGGCTGTTTCTAATAAAAGATAGGGACGCAGTTAAAGAGACGCCTGGGGAGGCTGTGAAAGTCTCCATCGCTGTGGATCTTTAAGGACTGAGAACAGCCTTTTTCCAGAACAACACTCCCTAACATGCCTTTGCCTCTGGGTAGGGCTAGGCTTCATTCAGGAGCCTCTGACCCAGGTCAGTGACAGCCAGGAGGAGGCTGGAGAGAGGTGTCTGCTGGGCTATACCAAAGCAAAGGCTTTCCAACAAGCTATCCAGATGGAAATGACAATCTCATCATGAGTCCTCTCCGAGGGAAAAGATCTGCCCTATTCCAAAGAAGCCGTCTTCATACTCACCAATGCGTGATCGAACTTAAAAGTACTGATGTAGTAGGCTGGGATGTCCGCTGCAGCCAAAGGCTCAGAAATCTGAGCAACAATTCCACATTCATCTATGGGGAGATAAAAAATCAATCATTGTCTGTAGGGGCCCCTAGAACTCCCAGGGCTCACCAGCTCCATGGCTACACAGGGAAGTTTGTCTTCACAAACTCCAACCAGAAAGAATCTCTGTAATAAAATGTGTTTTTTCCTCACAAAATCAGACTTTTGGACCACCACAATTGCACATTTAATTTTACTACCTTCTTTTTGCTACAGAGAAATTCAGATCCCCAAAGGCTGCAGCCCACCAGAGCCCCTGAGACAGAATCATCACAGAATGTCAAGGGGCTGGAATGGACCTTGAACATCATCTAGTCCCATTCCCTCTGCCATGGGCAGGGCCACCTCCCACTAGAGCAGGCTGCTCAAGGCCTTATCCAACCTGGCTTTGAGCACTGCCAGGGTTGGAGCATCCACAGCTTCCCTGGGTAACCTGTGCCAATGACTCATCATCCTCACAGTCAAAAATTTCTTCCTAATATCAACCTAAATTTACCCTCTTTCAATTTGAACATACTACTCCTTTTCTCTCTGGCTTCCCTGTAGGTCCTTTCAGATACTAGAAGGTTGATGTGAGGTCTCCACACAACCTTCTCTTCTCTAGGCTGAACAGCCCCAGTTTTCTCAGTCTGTCTCCACAGGGGAGGTGCTCCAGTCCTCTTATCAACTTCGTGGCCTCCTTTGCACTTGCTCCAACAGTTCCACATCCCTCTTGTGCTGGGGACACCAGAACCATATCCAGTGCTCCAGGTGGGGTCTCACAAAAGCAGAGTACAGGGGGAGAATCACCTCCTTTGACCTGCTGGCCATGCTCCTTTAGCTGCAGCCCAGGATCTGGTTGGCTATCTGGGTTATTTGGTTGGCTTTCTGGCCTTTAAATGGAATTTCAATAGTTCATTTGTCTTGTTTGATACATTGTTTTCAGATGAAACCTTCAGTTTCACTGATCCAAATTCAACATTTCAACTTGATTTTAAGTTAACATATTTAAATATCATATATGTAGGGGCCTGGTCAGTGTTCTGATGTCCCATCAATGACGTTGCTACATATTTTGCCTATAAGTTGCTTAAAGAGAAGGTACATGAAAATTCCTTCTTGCTACTGTTGGTTCTCTGGTGTAGAAGTTGCAATTAAATATAAAAATTGGCTAAATGTTTTTCAGAAATGTTCTTGGAGCTTGTGCTTTGTAACTGGTTCAGAGCCCATGGGAAGGAGCCACTGTGTTTCCTGAAGATCAGGCCTTTGTTACAGTATTCAGATCAGACCTTTAAAATTGCAGGGGACACAGAAATAACAAGAACACTCCTCCAGACTCTGTGCTACTTAAGACCAACATTTTTTTGAGTAGAGAAAACATGTGCAGCGCTCAATGTGAAACATCTGTGAACAGGACTCCCACTTGGACAGCTATAAATCTATACTAAATCTACCAAAGTCACAGAACAACCCAAGCTCTGCACTGGAGCACGACAGTGCCTTCTGACCACTGATTTCAGTAGTCTACAGTGCATTTCCATGCCACCTTTTTGTCCAGTTTTCCTCTTTAATCAGAGCCCCTGCAGTAGCCACGTCCAAAGTCCAGCAGACGAATGCAATTTAGCTGGAGCTGTCAAGCAAGTAGCACTTTCAGGAGTATATTTAGAAGTCTGACTTAATAGGTAGGAGTCAGACTTCTCCTGTTTGAAAATATGAGCTCACAAAGTCATGTTAAACTGCTGACTCTTAAAAAGCCTCAACTCCAGAAGGATTTTTCCATACCCCTTGAAGGCCCTGAGGCGACTGTCTGCCTGCACACCAACTGATCCCCCAAATGTTACCTACCAAAGCCAAGAGGCTGCCCACCAATCCGCACCATCTTCCAGAGTTCGCCAGATGCACTTGTAAACAACAAATTATTAGGAAATCTGTAAAAGCAAAGGTACACCAAACATGGCAATTAAAACACAGCAGTGTGTCACATTCTGCCTGCGGGGATCTGCTCTTCCTGCATCCCTGCAATGTGTGAAGCCAACAATAGCAGGGCAGCAGCTTGGGCAAACTGAGAAAACTCAAGACAAGTAGGGCAGATGCACCTGCCTGCCCATCCAGATGTCCTGTGGTAAATCAGCATCCGCTGCTGGAGGTGGGCATACACACCCAGAGAGGCACAGGAAAAGATTTCTAAGAAACAGGCTTTACAAGTATTGAAACTGTGAAGGTTTCATTTGACCTGTATTTGGAAACACGTAGGAATGGAATATGTTTCCATACCTGCCCTCAGAAATGTGAACGGTGACCAGTGTTTTTGTGTCTGAGCATCCTCAGTGTTTTATTCCATACCATCTCTGGGAAGTCCCTGGGATCTCTGCAGAGATCCCTATTTCTTGGCAGGGGAAAGGAGCCCAGGGGCTAAGAGACTTGCCCAAGGTCAGTCAGGAAGCCTGTCATAGAGAAGAATTGGCCTCCCAGGTTTCCCACACCCCAGGCTGAAGCTCCAGCCCTCTGGCCTCTCTTGAAGGCAAATATTTACTCCAATAAGGCCAAAGAAAATTTCAAGAGGGCAATTAATAGTTTAAAAAACAAGTACCTGGGGCAGGGAACTTGCCCCCACAATCAAACCCAAACCCTGCACTGTCTGTCAAAAGAAAATCTAAACAGTGTGTCTCAGTACAGCGTCCCCTCCAGCCTCTGAACCTCCTGTGCTGTGCAGCTGCAGAAGCACAAACACACACACACACGCACAGAGGTTGATGTTTGATCCTCAGTTGACTCCTTACCAGACAAACGAGCTGTGGGCTCCTGCTGCACAGGGAGGACTCAGGACATAATCATCATAACAAAACTCCAAACCAAGCCCAGCCATGTGTAAAAGCAAAGCAGGAGGGCAGCATCACTGACATGCCCATCCTTTTGGCCTTTAGTAGTAAAACTGAAAACACCACATCTTCTTTTTGGATTTTGCTCTTAAAAGCACAGCTAATGATCAATAGAATAAAAATGCCACAATCACTTTGCTCCAGTGTTCCTCTTTTGAAAGTAAGATAATCCTACAATATACTGGCTTGTGATTTCACAGAGGTTTGGACTGATAAGTCCGAAATTCAGATGCTAGAACTAACACGTCAGATTTCACTCAGAAAAGTGACAGGTTGTACAGGCCCATGACAGTGATGCAATGAGGGTCCAAATAATTAATGTGGAGGAGTCTAAGCTGATTCCTGCTCCTTTGAAAATATCCCAGGTGCTGTTTTTGAGGTCAGGTTACCCTAAGATGAATGCTTACCTCTGCTGTGTTTGCACATCCATGACCAAGGAGATGTAACCCTCGATGAGAGAAAAGGAGAAAAAGCGAATATGTCCCGAGTCGTCATTGCCCACCACCGAGTCTTTTACTCTGAAGAAGCAAAGAGAAGAGCATTAACTGTGTCTAGAAGAGCACAGGAAGGCTTTCAAAGCAGATATAGCCAGTGAAACCAGAAATGTTCATGCAGTGACTTAGGGAAGTGACACTGAGTCTTGTCACATTATATTGCTTTTTTTAAATTTATTTTGCAGGGGCAAAACCAGCCACTCTCCCAGTTGACAAGCCTCACCCATCCCAGCCACAGGGTCCCCTTGCAGGAGGCTGTGGGCCAGGAGTCACAGGCACCAAGGGGCAGCAGCCCAGCCAGCTGTACACCCTCTGGTCCTGTGTGGATATGCAGCACATTGATCACATGGCTACTCTTAGCTTCACTCTGGAAAGGCTCAGCTTTCCAAAACAAGCAGATGTCTTTGGGCACTCTCAACTGCCTGTTTGGCTTTGAGCAGCACAAGGCCACAGCAGATCTCTGGACACCCCAGAGGAGCAATAGGGATCTGTGCTTCCAGATGCCAGGCACACCTCTGTCTCGAGCTCATCTCCCTGCAGGACCTACCCATTGGAGTAAAACATGACATCCATTAGCAGTGTAGCAACAGTGGGAAGGGTATCTGGATCCAGACTGGTGACGCAGAACATATTACTCGGACTGGAAAGGGGATGAATGACAGGCCTCTGAACTGAAAGAGACACACAGACACATACAACTATGAAGCCATGTCTGCAGCAGGCTCTGGTCTCACCAGCTGTGTTAACCATGCACTGGCAGTAGCCACAGAGAAAGCTGACAGTATTTGTAAGACAGTTCCTCACTGCTGAAGAGCTCTTGGCTCTCAGACAGGGACAAAGGGACCTCTGGACAAACTGCCCTTGTGGTGCTCTCTGTGGTGTATAGGGTGGTATCTCCCTGCCCAGCTCTCTAATCCTAGGGGCTTTCAGGCCATATGAGATGAGGGGCAACCTAAAGGAGATGCCAAGACAAACTGAAAAGTGGAAAAAATTTCAAGCTTCCACCATTTAAAAGGCAGGGCTATGGAAGGCATTTCTGCAGCTGTGGTTGTTGGCAGTTCATCCTCTTTCCTGTCATTTCTGGAGGCCTATTTCCCCATATTTAGAAAAATTAAAAATCAGCTGCCACACACCAGTTTGGCAAACACGTTGCAGCCACTGGGTGAGAAGCAGCCAGTACTTAGGCATGCAACTAGTAAACAGAGCAACACAGCAAACTGCATACCTGGCATAATCAACACATGCTTCACTGTACCCTTCCTTGATGCTTTTTCGTTTAAGGCTCATTTTCTTACAAGATGGTTTATAGCTGTTGAGTGATGAAACTGAGTGGCACTTCATAAAAACTGATCCTTGGGGGTTTTTTTTGTTTGTTATAGGCAAAGACTTACACACTGGTCTCAAGGTAAACACACATATTTAAGTTCTTCCTTTTCCTAATTGTGCCCTTTGGCTTGATGCTTGTTCCTCTAGACTACAAACATCCTAAGCTTTTGTACAGCCCTGGGCTCATTGTGGCCTTGATCCTCATTGGCACTGAAGTGTCAAAGTTGAACAACAATCTTCTCTGTGCATCACTGCAATACTAATACAAGGTTTTATAGAAGCCATTTTCCTTTGGAATGTTGAAGCATGGAAATATGCGCTGCAGACAATATTATTTTCGCAACTGCAATGAACTGTACTTTAACCTTCTATCCTGCAAAAGGCATGACACCTCTGGAGATGCGAAATGAGCATTAAAAGAACAAAATTCAACAAAACACATCATCACTGCCCATAAAATTAAGAACCTCCTCAAATCCTGGGTTGTACTGGGCTAGGCATGTAAGATTATTATCTTACAACAGAATAAATATTCCCCCAAATGCTGGAGGAAGCTAGGAGGCAGGACTTCCACCCCATGTATCACAGAGACCAACTGTCTGGTATGCTGAGCCTTGTGCTAGCCCTTACCGAGTTTTGGTTTGACAAATCCATTTGTTATCCCAAAGTCATCGGCAGCCACTGTCTCTCCATTCACTACTCTGAGGATGGTGAACTCGGCAGCCAGTGTGTGCATCACGAAGGGCAGGTCTCGCTCACGCACCTGGAGGTGACAATAGGATTATCTGGTGATGGTGAGCACCAGAAGTGACAGGACACTGTAGTGGAGGGTACATGCTCTCAAGGGCACAGTGGACACACGATTCCTGCTTGAGCCAGTTGGTGTGTAAGGATAATTACTGTCTGTGTGTGTGACTTAGAGAAGCACACTTGGTGATATCACCATGAGTATCAGTAGGATTAAGCACCAGAGTGCTTTTAAGACTGCGAAAAGATTGTGGAGATTTCTAAAAGGGAGATGCTTCACATCATCCCTTCAAGGACTCAGCACTGTCTGTTCTTCAACCTTGTTTCCTAAGGAAATAAGGTCGTGCCTGTGTGCATACACACACACCCGTGTGAGACAGAAAGACCGTCTGTCTATCCCCAAAAAACTTTGAAGCTTCTTGGCCATCACCAGCCAACCTGAGAGCAGACACTATGTTCCTCTACTTTCAGAAAATCAAACTCTAAATGATGGTGGGAAATGCTGCCCAAACCACCACTGCAGGAGAGACTGCTATGTGGGCTCAGCACTCCGATTAGACACCAGACAACCCATGACATTAAATACTTCATCCCATGGGAAAAGCTCATGAGATGTCAGAGAGCCTAACTACAAGTGACAGACCTCTGGGGAAGGCAGACTTTGGTACTTCTGCCACTCCCCAGACAACTCGTTCCCAGAAATGCCTAACTGAATTCTCATCTGGTGGCAGTAACAGTGACCTTTCCCCTTATGTTCTCTTACCAGGATGAAGTCCGTCTGATAGGTGGAGAGCATAAACACTGAGATGTTTTGGTCAGCTAGTGGTGCTATTACTGACTTGGCAATTTTGGTCACTCCGATAGGCTGGGAGCTGGAGAAGCCACCTCCCCCAGACACCACGTTGAGGGCAAGCCATGTCGCATCAGCAACACTCAAGTGCTCCGAGGAAGGAAGCTCTGCAAAGAGACAGAAGGGGAGGACAGAGGTTTGTTTTACAGGCAGAGAAAACCAGGTCCACCTTCTCTCAGAATGTGGTTAGCACAGACCTCAGTGCAAGGAATGAGAAGAGCCTCCTTATCCAGCCAACCTCCTGGGCTTCCCACACTGCTCCACCAGCTGGTATTGTGCTGCTTTTTACACATGCTGATTGCATCAATTTCCATAGCAGAACTCATACAGACTGTGGAGGACAACATAGGGAACTGCCTGAGACTTGGCAATTTACTTGGATGCCTGTGACCAGCTCTAGTGACCTTCCCACATGGAAACAGCCCGAGATCTTCGACTTAAATAATTTCTATCACACAATTTCTTCACTCTGGCAGCAGCTGCACTGGAGGAGCTGCCACAAGAAGACCTCATCAACCTTTTCCTCAGGGGGCAAGAAGGCTCATTTGTCTGTTGCATTTGTAATTACTGGGACATGTTGATCATGTTTGGGTTTATGTGTTTAACAGGTCCTATGAAGTGTTACAGGGGTCCACTGCATTTGCTTAAGTAACCTGCTACCCACAATTCAATTAACTTTGCAAAAAATATATAAGAAGTGATTGAAATACCAATTTTGGACACTGTCTCCACTAGGCAGCCCGACTGAAAAGTACAGCCCAAATTTTAATGAAACAAACCCTGGCTGAAGGCTCAACAAATCCATCTAAATAGTGTCAAATAAGCCATTGGGACAGTGATTTGCCCAAGAAGCTGCTAAAAGCTGTAAACCCAAGGAGAGCCAAAATCACCAGTTATAACATTAACACAGTATCACAGAATCACAGAATATGCCAAGTTGGAAGGCACCCACAAGGATCATCGAGTCCAGCTCCTGACCCTGCACAGGCCCATCCCCAAGAGTCACCCCCTGTGCCCCAGAGGATTATCCAAATGCTTCTGGAGCTCTGGCAGCCTTGGTGCTGTGCCCACAGCCCTGAGGAGCCTGTTCAGTGCCTGACCACACTTTGGGGGAAGAACCGTTTTACACAGACTCAGTGAAGCAGAATAAGGTAATAAATATAGAACAAAATGAGGAATCACCCATGTTTCAGTACCAACCCACCACCTCCACCACTTCCCCCAAAGGAAAGCAGAGCTCTGGACACCCCACAGCTTCAGCACTGCCATATCCCCTGTCCTCCCACTGGACAGAAATCTTTCTTCTGGATTATCAAGATCCTCTGGCAACAGCTTTGTCAGAGTGCAGTCACTCCCACTTCTGATCACAGGGGACATCTCACTTCTGGCTTAGAAGGGCCTCTAAAAGGCTTTTTTTATTATAATCAGGGAGTTTGTTTTGAACTTTCACTGGGGTGAAGCCTTAACACTTCTGTGGTTTTGCTGTGTAAGGCTTTGCAGAGCTGCTGCAAGCAGCAGGCACCAGGAGCAGTTTAGCTGCCTGCAGGCTCCGTAACCATTGTTTGCTGCTCAACATCATGACTACCACTGGCAGAGCAGGGTCCCAGACTCCAGCTGTCACTCCATCCATGGTTGCTGGCACAGAACCCCACCAGCTTGGCAAGATGTGATCAACCTGATAGCCCAGGATAATCCTTCCTGGCAATGCAATGCTGGGTGCCAATTGGTGGTGGGCTCCCAAAGCCCTTGGGACTACTCTCCGTTGGCACAGCAGTTGCCAGATGCCATGTGGGACACAGCATGGGACACTGCACCTCCCAGTATTAAACCTCCCAGGTAGTAAACAAATGTCAGTCCCTGCACAAACCAAATGCAACCAACATGTCCAATACGGTTTAGGGCCTGAGCACCTGCTTATTCATATCACGGGTGATTTAAAAGGTCAAGGGTTGGTCTGGAGCCTCACTGGCCCATCTGGCAGCCTGTGTTGAAGTAGAGCAGCCTCCATGGCACACGCCATTCTGGGATGAGAGGTGGTGAGTGTCATATCAGCCATAATTGGCTCCTGAGCTCAAATAAGCCATACCATTTCCAAGGAGAATAACAAACATTGGCTGAAATCCAAAGAAAGATTGAATTGCAGCTGCTGGAGCACTATGCAGTGCTGTAAGTACTGTGAGCTGGTACTCCATGTGGCACTCCTAAAATACCTTTGGGAAGTTGCTGGGCAGGTGATGAGATTTCAGCTCTTCGCAAGCAGCCAAGGAGGTTACAGAACGCAGAGAGGAAAAAATCTCCTGGTTTTACAGCCCTAACCAAGAGTCAGCCCGACAGTGTGGGCCTGCATACCACTGGCAAAACAACAATTTTTTCTGCCTATGTTTTCCACCGTGGAGGCCCCTCAGTCACAGGTGTTATAATTTAATCAAGAACATGACTAATTAGATGAAGTCCAATTGGAATTTATTAAATTGATCAGCAAGCGGCAGCAAGCAAACAGCGCTGGGTGTCCGCCCGAAGCCTCCTGCTTCCAAAGGTGGCGGAGCGGCTTCAATGGCTCGCACCTCGCCTTTTATATCCCCCAGTCCTTCTGCGGCTCCTCCAGTCAGGGTTCACCCCTCTTTGAGTCCTCCAACTGCAACTCGTCCTGTTCCCGCCGTGAGCCTGTTGCCATGGGGGGCGCTCCTTCTTCTCCTTCATGGCGATGGTTCAAAAATGCTAAGTCATAGTGAGTCATGGCCTTTTCATTATACTATTCTCTTTTATGATTTCATTATTATTACAACTTATACCTTATTCAAGATTTTAACAATTCAGATTAATAAAGCAGGGCAAAAACCTCAGTATAACGTATTACAAAGCTTCAATAAACTTTTTACAAACTCGAAATAGATTAGAACCAATTTTAAAAGACTCCTTTATTACAAAATTTTCTCTTCCCCTTTTTGTGAAACCACCATTTCAACAATTTTAGCAAGTCATGCTCTTTCAGCAGGTTTAGCTAACATTTCTTAACAGACCAAACTTTTGACCCTTTACAATGCAGGTTTAGTGAACAAATATTTCATTTATCCATTACAACAGGCACCCTGCACCGCAAGAGGCAAAGGACCACGAGAGAGCTCTCCTCCAGCTGAAGAACACTGGAAAATGTGCAAAATGATCTAAGAAAGGGTAACACCACCAGAACCTTTTTACCTTTCCATATCTAATCTAAATAGGTCCACGTTTCTCATAAAAAGGTTATAGTTCAGAGGGATATAACTGGAAAATGCACAGTTCCACAGCAGAAATACATCTCACCGACCCACCCTGACAGCTGGATGAGTGCTGTGCCAACCAGTGACCTACTCCCTTCCTCCACAAAGACACTCTGTGACCTGTTTTTTGCCCCTCTTTTTGTTTTTTTTTGGTTTTGATCCTCTTTCAACTTAATGACAACCAGATACCCACTTCAGGACACCTGTGTTTTCAAGTGAAATGACAGATAAATGATGGGTTTATCGCAGTGGTTGGAAAGAAATGAAGGCACTCAGCAGGTTTGATCCTTTGATGTGACATTTTGGATCATCTCCCAAGGACTTTTCTGAACTCAGTACATAAAGTTTTGCATTGCAGAATGATCTGAGTGATGTGCTACTCCCTAGTTTGTTCTGGTACTCTGAATGAACCAATTGCTTGTTTGATTCACCAGTGTAAGACCTGTGTTTGCAGACACAGCTAACTCTAAATATTAAAAAATAACAAAACTAAAAAGTACTGTGAATTTTCTGAGCAGCCTTCTGGCTTTAGAACCTTACAATGTACTTATTTTACCATTTATAGCCTCCCTCTGAAAAAATGGCAGCTAGACTCGGGCTTGTATTAAAAAGATAACAGAAAAAGACTCTTGCAACAGCAGGACTCCAATGGTCAGTCATTAAAAATAAAAGTGCTGCCAACACAAAAGTCATGATAAATTGGGAGAGCTGTCAACAATGCCTTGATGCGGCAGCCCAGTTATGTATATATATTTTTCTAATAGGATTTTTGTGTTTATTAAAGGGTTCTCTTCCCATTATCCACTGGACGCTTTTCATTGCTCTGCAGTTTTAAAATCCCATCTTATAATGAAGTGAGGGATTATCTCAGGTTGTAAAGCCTGTGATAATGGTACCTATCCTCAGGAAGGAACACAGGGGAGTATTTTCTCCCAACCCTTTCCTCATTCCACTCTTAGCTCTGCTACAATAGCTTTAGGGAAGCTTAAATTCCCTCTAGATATCAAAGATATTTTTCTCTTTGCAAATTGCGTGCAAGTTTGGATCGTTATGGCCTGTCTTCTGTTTGAAGCTAGGGCCAGGGTTTTTTCCAGGATGCACCCAGGAGCCCCCCAAGAGGTGGAAGAACACAATGTGCCACAGAAGCCCCAGAGGGAAGAGAAAGAGAGTAAAATACCCTACACCACAGTGCCTGGGGATGTGAAAAAACCTGAAGTCCAAGCCAATGGAAGTTACCCCTATCCAAAAAAGGAAATATAAGACCAAATCAGTTCATCTGGCAGACTAGGGGGAAGCAGGACCCTCACAGCCAGCAGATCCAGAGCCAGAGGTTATTACTGAATCATTGACATATGACAATCTCTGTGGTTTGTGGAACGACATTGTTCGGAAACTGGGCGAACTCACCTTGACTTGGTTGGTTCGAGTGTGGGACTGTATGGGTGAAACCTTACAACCTGATGGTGCTGAAACCAGGTTTTTGGGACCAGTGGCTCAGGATGTGGGTATTGACCAGTTGTTTGTGAGGGAATCAAAACCCCTTTCACTTCGGGTATGACTTTTAACAAGTGTAAAAGAGAGGTTTGTTTATAGAGATCCCTTGCAAGAACATCACCATTGGACCACTTGAAAGACTATGGAAGAAGGAATCCAACATCTGAGGGAAATGGCACTATTGGAAATAATTTTTGAAAGGGATGGGCAACCTACTAATGACCCAGACAAGGTCAGGTGCACATCAGATGTGGTGGACCCTTTCAAGCCAGGGGCCAGCTGTGTANTGAAAGACCATGGAGAAGACATGAGACGGTGGGACAGGAAACCTACCCGTGCGCTAGCAGCCCAAGTACAAGAACTGAAGGAGAGCAAAGGAAGAAGGTCAGTAAGAGTGAGTACAGTACCTGTTTCCAATGGGCAAGGGTTTGACCCACTAGAGGGTACCTCCCAAAGGTATCCATCAAGATGAAGCTCTGATCACCATAACCAGGACCAGCGTTAGAGG
>WBMV01000290.1:46560-59645 GCA_013396655.1 Campylorhamphus procurvoides | reverse complement strand
TGCAGCACTTAACATCCTGCTTTGCAGAGGCT
This sequence comes from Campylorhamphus procurvoides, assembly GCA_013396655.1. Classification (NCBI taxonomy): domain Eukaryota; kingdom Metazoa; phylum Chordata; class Aves; order Passeriformes; family Dendrocolaptidae; genus Campylorhamphus; species Campylorhamphus procurvoides. Next base: position 59,613 of record WBMV01000290.1, on the reverse strand, counting down.
GCTGAGCTCTTTGGGCTGGAAGTCAGCTTGAAGAAGACAGAAGTTCTCTACCAACCTGCACCTCAAGAAGTTTTCCATTATCCCCACATCACCATAGGTGAATAGAGCTTAAGTCAGTCCAGCAGTTCAGCTATCTGGGAAGCATCATTTCCTCAGATGGTAAGATTGACAAAGAGATAGACAACAGGTTAGCAAAGGCATACAGGGCTTTAGGAATACTCCATAAAAGAGTCTGGTGTAATAAACACCTGAAGAAAAGTACAAAGATTAGTGTCTATGGAGCCATTGTACTGTCTCCTCTTCTATATGGGTCTGAACCACGAGTCGTCTACTGCCACCACCTGCGACTCCTTGAGCGCTTCCATCAGCACTGCCTCTGTACAATCCTAAACATCCACTGGTCTGATTACGTGACTAATGTGTCTGTCCTTGAATGGGCAGAGATCACCAGTATCAAGGCCATGCTGCTGAAAATGCAGCTGCGCTGGGCAGGGCATGTCTCCAGGATGGGGCATCACCACCTCCCTAAGGTTGTGCTCTGTGGGGAACTCGCCATCGGCTGCCGCAAGACAGGAGCCCCAAAGAGGAGATACAAGGACTGCCTGAAACAATACCTCAGCTTTGGCCATATTGACCACCATCAATGGGCCACTCTGGCATCCAATCAGAACAAATGGAGACACACCATCCATAATACTGCTGCTTCCTTTGAGATCAGTCTTGAGGAAAAAAGGCAACACAGGAAGAACCAAGCCTTGCCAATACCACCTATGGAGACTTTCTGCTGTGCCTTTTGCAATTGGATTTGCCTATCTCACATTGGCCTTTTTAGCCACCACTCTACTTGTACCAAGTGTGGGTAGAGCCCTTGCCAATCTTCATTTGCGAAGCCCAGCCATGATGGTGTTGGATGGGTTACAGTGCAGACTCTAATATAAACAAGAGCTAATGAAGCTACCTTGGATACTGGCATCAATTCTTTCATTGTCTAGTTTAGCTTCACCAGCTCTTTTAACCTGCTTATCATATGAAGTTCTGCGCAATCACTGCTGGATACTTCTGCTTCAAACTCACTAGTTTAGATACAGCTTACCTTGTACCTGAAGTATACTCATCTCAGCTTTCAGACTTTGGCTCCACAAGGCTTAGTACTGCCTTAACCCAGAACCATGTTATGCTCTTGGAAGCATTTTGAAAGTGTGACTATACTTTATTTCTTCAATTTAGAATATTCTAGAAGATTGTGATTTTTTTTTTCAAATTTTGGGGAAATTTCTGAAACTGATTTCTTTTCACATCAAATTTGAGTATTTGAAACATTTGAAACATTGTTTCAAAGGACATTATAAAAAATAAAAATTACCCATCCTTGTCCTCATTCAGTTGTGTTCAAATCATTTGCCACTCCAGCATTGGAATTTACCCTTATCTCATTCCTTAAGAACTAGAGAACTGATTACAAAGGTTTCCAGAAAGCTGTAAACATCTGAATAACAGAGTATCACAGCACAGAAGATTTAGTGTGTCCTCCTCATGCTGTCTCTACTTTGTGTTTTGTCACTTTGAAATCAGCAGGAAAAGGGAGGACCAATACTATCTAGAATGCTTTGGCTCGATATGCCAATAAAAATGAAGTAGAAAAAGTAAGTGAAATAGTCATTGGAGAAATATTAAATAAAATTTGTGATTGTGTGATGCTTCCCAAATTATACCAAAACAGTAGGGGATTTTATGACTCTAAATGATTGCTGTTTTGCTGGAAGAGGCTGTTTTTTGAGAGTCCTAAGGTATATAGCAGATGGTACGGAACTGAAACTGTAGATGATATTCACAACAGAAAGAAAAGAGCCTAAGATGGAATTGGCATGCAGAAGTGAAAATGCAACCTTAGTATCTCAGTAAATGATGCAGGAATATAGAAACAGACAGCAATACTATGAACATCTAGACTAGAAAAGCATGTTCATGTACACTTATTAATTAATGTTTCATTAATTTTGAGCCCACCTGGAATATGCCTTCAAACAAATGTGTCAAAATGATTGCTGTGTTTATTAATTATAAGACAGGCTAGTCTTAGTCTTTCCAACCTACTTATGAGGTGTGAATAGGCACTTTGTGGGTATAAAGTCAATGCTTTTCATTTGGTGTGATTTGCTTTTGTGTTGATGTAATTGCTATGAGTTAAAGAAAAATACAGGTAAATGAATTATTTAAGCTTTTAGTTTACCTATGTTTTGCTTGAAGTCTGGCAACTAAAAAAAAAAACAGGGAATATCATTAAAAGTGAAGTAAACAACAGTCAGATTTTGTTCAACAGTGCTGCAGTTGTACAAAACAAATTGTCTGATAGCTACATATTTAGCATTCTGATCTCTCTTGAAGATAGCAGGACAGTCTTAACTTCCATAGGCTTTCTCTCACCAGCTGCCACAATAATGCTCTGTTAATTCACTTCAGAATTAATAATGCAAAGGTTTTTTTTTTTTTAACATAAATGTCTGATTTGTGGTAAACTACCTTGAAAACATTTACCTAGTTTCTGGGCAATAGTCTGAGGATCAAAACTGTTGCCTATGATGACCCAGACTTACTGACATTCTAGCACAAAAAAAACAATGTTATGTTTTCAGGCCAACAAACTAACTTGAGAAATCTGAAGCCAAGGAGTTTGGTCAACTTTCTGCAGGCATGCTAGGCATTGCACCAGTTAGCTGTATTTTTAAAAAACTTAAAAGAGTGTTATTTTGTTGCCATTCTTTTCTCACCCTCCCACCCTCCCCCTCCAAGAATTTCCATATTATAGTTCGTCACATTCTCCACTGATGATGACAGTCACATCTGTGCAAAAAAAATTATCTTTTACCTGTCTTTTTTTTATAGTTGGCAAGAATTTGCACTTCTAGCCAGTAGGCTGCAGGGCAATATATGGGTTAAGATGTTTTACAGAATGAATTCTAAGATGTTACTGGAATTGAGAGTGAATCTAGAAACATTCTTATAGATCTTGTAAAGATTTATCAGGTGAGCATGAAGATCATCCTGGGTGAATGTCGACAAGGTTAGTAGAGTGTGAAGATGATCAGTAAAAGATTCTATTTCTGTGTAAGATTTTCTATCACCAGTCAATTTTTTTATGAAAGTAGACTACAGATTTTAATTTCCTGTAGATACCTTTTATATTATGGTTATAGGTGGACTTATAGAATAATTGCCTCCTATGATACATATGGGCCTTTCATGATTTAGTATTGGGATAATGACATGTCACTCCCCCTTGTAGAAAAAGAAACTGTCTAGTGCTTTAGTCAGTCTCTTTCTTTTCCTTAATGTGTTCCCTCTCCTTTAATAAAATAAAGTCTCTAAAAGCAGGCTGGTCAAGTGACTTCTGTTCATTTCCTGTGGCAGGCTGAGTTTGTTGGGTAGCATGTACTGAACCCTAGGCAGTGGGAAGATGACTTTCAGCTGTCACTCCTCTAGTGGCACAAGTGCCATGTGGTACCTTCACAGCTGAGAGAGCAAGTCCTGCCAAGCCTGAAGGAATGTAAAGAAATAAATTGCCTTAAGGTTGCAGGGGAGGATTTGCAAGTTTGGAGATCTAGGCAAAATGTGCTTGTCCATGAGACACAGGCCAGAATATGTTTCATAAGTAGCTCTGACCTTTTTTGATCAGAGTTACACTTTGAATGTTTTTCTTTAAGCAGACAAATTTCATATTGGAGAGAAGAGGAAAAGGAAGAGAAACTTGGAATTTTATGGATTTCTGAAGTTTCTCTAACTGATTGGCAAAATAATTAATTTTAGAGTTTTTGAACTTCAAATATCTTTCGCAAGGGTCTGTTTTTGTAGACTCATAGAATCACAGATGGGTTTGCAAGGGGCCAACCACCATAGTGACATCTGGAGACATCTGTCAGTAAATTGGGTAGCTCAAAGTCTTGTCCATTCTGCCTTTGAACATCTTCAATGACTACTTATCTGGATGACCTGTTCCAGGTGGCCAAAACTCTTAATTGAGGAATTAAAAGCATTTGAGTCACTAGGACCAGTACGCTCCTGTGACCCTATTGTAGCCTATTACTGTATCCTGCTTTAAAGTGGGCCCAATGGACCAGAAAGACCTTTATTATTTAGCTCAGACACATTTAAAGAAAGAGAGCAAGAATAGTCTGGATGGGTAAATGGGCTTTTATCTTAAGTCCTTAAATTAGAACTTAAATAAATTAAGAAAATGCATCAGGAATAACCTGTGTGAACTAGAGGACTATCTGCAAAAGGATCTCAAGCAGCAGGTCAAGGGAGGTGATTCTTCCCCTCTACTCTGCTTTCATGAGACCACATCTATAGTACTGCACAAAGTTATGGTGCCCCCAACATAAGAATGACATGGAATAGTTGAGGAAAGTCCAAAGGAGTCCACAAAGTTGATAAGGGGACTAGAGCATCTTTCCTATGAAGATAGGCTGAGAAAGCTAGGGCTGTTCAGCCTGCAGAAGAGAAGATTGTTAGACTAGATATTAGGAAAAAATTCATTATTGTGAGTATGGTGAGGCACTGAAACAGGTTGCCCAGGGAAGTTGCAGATGTACCAACCCAGGCCAGGTTGGATGGGGCTTTGAGCAACCTGGTCTGGTGGAAGGTGCCCCTGCCCATGGCAGAGAGGTTGGAACTACATGTTTTCTTAAGGTCCCTTCCAACCCAAACCATTCTATGATTTTATGATTGAGTTTGTTAGAAGCAATCTCAAAAGAGGGATTGTTACCCCGGAAGGAGTTTCATAAAACCCCACTAAAAGAAAAGAGCATGCCCACATGAGGTCAGAAGCAGACCTTTATGAACCGTTGTGGCTCACTTTCCTGCAAAGCAGGATAGCAGTGGTGTGAAATATAAAAATTAGTGCACAATGGATTTTTTCTTCTTAATAATGTAACCTGTTCAGATTATTCCTGCTAAACAATCTACATTTTCTCTTGTAGTGCCCTGTGAGGTGACAAGGGAAATACTGTGTTCAAATGCCCACCTCAAACCCTAATAATGCTGCTTACACCCATTGTAGTCTTCTATATTAGCATTTGGAAATAAATAAATAAACAAATAGATAGATAGATAGATAGATAGGAAGATAGACAGATAGACAGACAGACAGAACTTCTTAGGGAAAGGAATAAATGAAAATGACCAGCAGTTGATGGTGGGTGCACTAGGTGCAGACTTACTTTCTCTGTCTCTTAGTTGTATCCAAGCTCAGCTGTGGATGTAATCTATGGTACCAGCAACTGTAAGAGAAGGTGGAGAAGGCATCTCATCCACTGAAATTCAAAAGGTAATTTGAGATAATGCTACTAAATTTGAAAAAGTCTTCCAACTTTGGTGGCATTTAGTCAATTTCACTTATATCCCCATCAACAATAATGTCCCAGACTTTGTCTTAACCATAAGAAATGCTTCAGCACATACCATATACCCAATCATTGTGTTGGAATTAAATCACAATGGAGCCATATCTGGACAGCTTGGAGGAGATGAGTTATATAATGCCATGTCTCCACAGTCCTCCTATCCATGTATCCTGCTGTAGGCAGAGAACAAGCCTGAGTACACCCCTGCCAGAGGAGGATCCTTTCTGTCTTGCATACAGTGTAGGTGGATGATGACTACATGGAACACATATTCACATCATCTATGATACCCTCAGTTGTCCATCAGGATGGAGAAGCTCCCCAACACCAAGCCAGCCAGAACTCCATCACCCTGAAGCACCCTAATAGTGGGCTGAAGAAGGAGTGCCCAGGCATTCTGTGAACAACTTCCAGAGACACTCAATGCTCCTCCAAACTTTGCAGTCTTATGTCCATCAGGAGATGAAGGTCTTTGACACTGTGACATTTGTGCAGTAGTGTGCACTCATGGTTGTGCAATGGTGCAGCAGAGGACCGCAATCTGCAGGACTGGCAAGGCACTTGTCCCATCAGTGGAAAGACAGCAGTCTGAATCCCTGGATCCCTGCATGTGCCCCTGGCCCTACTGCTTCAGGGGGGTGTCTCACACCCAGCTCAGCCTCCTCCAGAACTGCTGTGAGATCCAATGCCAATGAGCTTCCCAACATCTCCTCTACCAGCCTCTGCTGCCATTGCTATCCCTGTAAGACACAGATAGACCAGGAAGAAGAAGGGAGGCTGTGCCCAAGCTCTCTGCTTCCAGCTGGGGCATTAAAAGTTCCCATATGAAGCCAGAGGATGACAAGCAGTTAACAAAACTCAGTCAATAAGAGGTTGATTCTTCATTGGTGACCTGAGAGGGTGCCTTGGGGGATGTCCAAACCAGGGCTGGACCTTCAGTTTGGGCAGGTGCCAAGGGCTTAAGGGCTTCAAGCCCTCAGATTCAACTACTCAAATAAAATAAATGCAAAAAACTACAGAAAAAATCTCAGTGTTACAATCAGGACACATGGTGGTGTTGTCCACACCCTTTTTTCCTTGTTTTGATGGTGGGGTGGGGTGTCTGTGCTGAAGTTTCCTTCTATAGATGCCATATTCCAGGCTGTTTTGTTGTCCCCGCTGTAGGCAAGTACAACCCAGTTCCAGGCCCATCTCTGTAGCTGGTCCCAGGGCAGAAGTTTCCAGCTGTAGGTCTTCAGGCTGTTTGTGCCCCACTGCTCATCACTCCAGGCTCCTCATGAACTCATCACTGCACCCTCTGCCTCCATGTCGTGGGTCTCTGCTCTCCTACCAGCCTGCACTGCCTGGTGCAGCCTCGCTCTGGCAGAGACCAATTCCCTTCCCCTGCCTGGAATCACAACTTGGTGCTTTTCTCTATGTAATCTTTCCCAAGGCCTGAGCCCCAGGAAGTTCAAGAATGCAAAGTGTAAAATCCTTCTTTGGGGAGTGACAACACCAGGCACCGGCACAGATATTGGGCTGCCTGGATGGTGAGCAGCCAGAGAAAGGTGGCCATGCTTCTGCCCTCAGGCACAGACTTTCCTCCTTCACTTCTAGAAACAGCCTTGGCACTGGCATTTCTTCTACTTCTATTCTTGGAAAGGATCCCTCTTTGTCAGATGCTCGGCAGATGGACACAAAGTGGCTGAGCGTGTTGGGTTTGTCTAGTTTGGGTAGAGAAGACTCAGGGGTGACTTCGTTACTCTCTACAGCTTCCTAAGCAGAGGAAGAGGAGATGAGTTTGCTGATCTCTTCTCTCTGGGATCCAGCAACAGAATGTGTGGGAAAGATTCAAAGCTGCATCAGAGAAGGTTCAGATTGGACATGATGAAATATGTCTTTACTGAGAGAGTGGTCAAACAGGGGCACAGGCTTCCTGCAGATGTGGTCAATGCCCCATGCCTGCTTAAAAAGAAACACCTGGACAATGTCCTTCATAAGGGACTTTCAGTCAGCCCTGATGTGGTCAGGCAGCTAAATTGGATGATTATTGTATGTCCCTGCCAATTGAATGGTTCTATTCTATTCTATTCTATTCTATTCTATTCTATTCTATTCTATTCTATTCTATTCTATTCTATTCTATTCTATTCTATTCTATTCTTTTCTAAGTCTGATTTAATACATGATAAACCTAAAAAGATCTCACAAGAATTTGTGAAAGGGTGTGGAGGCAGGAAGTTGACAGATATCTTTAATCCCCATTGAAGTTCAAAAAACCCCCACCAACACCAAGCGTCTGCATTCAGTGATTTCTGTGCACACGTATGTGAGAGATAGTATACAGATATATACGAATGTACATGTGGAGACATGCAAAACCCCCTATCCTTTATATGTTATAAATATGTTATATTTATATGTTATAAATGTGTGCACAAATCCCCATGCACAAGTATATGTTTATTTTAAAAAATGACAGCTTGGAGATTTTTTGACCACAACTGGAAAGAGTGCAGCTTATATTGTAAGTAAATTTCTGATTTAATATTTCACAAAAACTTGTAAGCAGTTAAAGCTCTAGCTTATCCAGCTGTTCCACCTGATGTTGTATTATATTTCATAGAAAAAATCAAAACCGTCATATTCAATTTAGAAAAGGCTGGCAAGAGTAACATTGATACTTACAGCTCCATAAGATGAAGCAATAGCTAACTCTTCATAATACCAAACTTAGCAGACAAGGCTTTGCTGACTAATAGAAGTGTAGTTGGCACATTTGATACTGAAATGTCAAACTCTCAAAAGTGATTGAGAGGAATACTGGAAAAACTGTCGGTGAAGGGTCATTTTCATTCTTTACCCTTGTCTCTATTACTCTAAAGACTGTAAAAATATTTAACTGGCAAATTTAATACAGAAATACCTGTAATTTATCTGCTCTGGACGTGCTATAAAGCAACTATGGGCCCTCTCTGTGAATTCTATGCATCTAATTGGGTGGCCTGAAATTACAAACTAATGCTCTATTTCAGAGCTCTCTAGAGCAAATGTGAAGCTGATTCAGAAGTGGGCTATGTCTGCTGTTGCGGCTGTTTCTTTTCTGGATCTTAACCTTTTTGTCCTGCAAGTTAAAAATATGTTGTGGAAAACATAGTCTCTCACCTAAAGAACTTGCACCTGAGTTTCTGTCAGTATGACATATTAGTTGCAAGCAAATTGTAACCATTAAATTAAGCTGTATTTATTATGTAGTTGCATCATGTATTTATTATGTGGTTGCATCAGTGCACCTGAGTCACGAGTGCCAATCTTTTAAATAGCCTAACTGCATTGAAAGCATTGTTGGGAAGGTACAGAGTCCTCTCACCCTTCTACAGGACAGCTGAAGTCTTGTGCAAAACTAAATACGACAAATTATCCAACGTCTCATTTTTTTTCATTCTCAGGATTTTACAGTAGTCTTTGCCTTGGAATAATATTTTTGGAAACACTGGGCTCAAATGCTTATAACAAGTAGAAAGTGGTGTGATTTAAATTCGAAATTGAATTCTTAATGCTAAAATTTGTGTAGAAGAGAGAAAAGCCACTTCATCCTGAAGTGTGATGACAAAATCACCTGTTGTCACTTATGTTAAAGTAAACGTATTTATGTTCATTACCTAAAAGCAAACATAGATAAGTGTTTCCAGCTTGAAGTGCATCTGTTGTCTTGAGAAGTGTTGATAGGAAGGGTGTGTTTTGTCAGTCTCAGAGGATTTACTCTTCACCAGAGGAATAGTAATAACTAATAATGGTTATTCTTCACTAATAAAACAGAAGACCTTCTAATAATGTAACTGAGCAAATCTTATAGAGTCTGAGGAATCTGTCTTATAAAATCAAACATTCATGAGTTTGGGCAAGACTTTTCAGGCCTGTATTTCTCTGAGGAAGTTATAACTGCTGTAAGGTCCTCTGTAGATCTGGCATTTAACCTTCTAGAGGAATAATTTTGAAACAATGATCCTCGGTAGTTAGTGACTGTCACCAGTGGAGCTGACTGGTTTGTAATTTTCTGCATTTTTTTTTCTCATTTTCTGACAAGTTTGTTTCTAGCACTATGAATGGATGTATCACAAGTCTGAATGTATTACACTTCAGCTAAAATGTTAGTTTGTATTTTATTATATTGTTCTATATAGAACTCATTTGTTCAAGAAACTTGACTGATGGCAATTCGTTCAAGTTCTCTGAAGTTCTTTTAGCTATTAAGTCTCATGTTACCTATTTCAAGTGTGATTCTTCCTGCAGTTTCAAACTTTTTGGAGCCTTCCTGGGCTGAGGGCAGTAATTATACTGTCAGCTTCAGAAACCATTTAAATATCTAAATCTCTAAGCTTTTAGAGATAGCAGCTGCTTTTAGATACCAGGAGTCATGGCCTTTGTGGGGAAGGGGTAAAAACAGCACAAGAATCTTTTAACACAAAGTCTTGGAAATGAGGTTCTCAGAACTGGCTTTAGGAAACGTGGTGTTGTGGTTAATGTCTTTTACTGTTCAGAATATTTTATTGAACCCACTCTTTCCAGTGAAAGAAAGAGCACATGAAGAGATCTTATTTTCTGAGAGGACTATTGTGATATAAACATAAAACATATAAACAACAGTGATGTCCTAGATGAAAATTTGTGACAATTTTATGAATGATTTGATTCTTGCAACCCTCTGAATGATGTCTGTGACTTTGAAATTACTTTTTACTGTGTTAAAGGGAAATTCAATCTAAACCTTCAGCGCTGGAAAAAATTGTGTGGCAACTATTAGCAACATTACCAGTGTGGGTGTTTTTGTTTTTTTTTTTTTTTTTTTTTTTTGGTTTGTTTCTTGTGTGGTTGGGTTTTGTTTGTTTTTGTGGGTTTTTGGGCATTGATTTTGAGACAGCAGTGTTAACTCTGTCTTTCAAAACTGGAGGCACAGTGTGACAAACCATAATGGTAGATGATGAAAAGTAAAAGAGATGGCAGAAGGAAAACCATTTTTTTTTAAAGAATTTAAAAAAGAATACCTATGTTACATTCTTACATTTAGTTTGGGTTAATTAATAAAAGAAATTTCCACATGAAAAAGAAGTTTCTATGTGAAAAAAGCACCTCTCATAATGTTAAAGAATGTAAGGCCTGTAGATATGTGTGGGTTTGGTGAGATTTTTGGCTGTTGAGTACAAAAGCCTTTTATTCCTGATTCACAAAACTCCTATTAAAATATGCTTTATAAGGTATTTAAGAAGACTTGGGTTTGATATCCTATTTGAAGATAATTTTTTTTTGTTTATATCTGTAGTTTCCAGTTTAGAGTGATTTTTCTGCTGTTTCTGTAATACTTTAGCCAATCATCTTTGTTTCTGTCTCTAATTATACTGAAGTCTCAGCCCTTTGCAAATGGATATTCTGTCTGCAATCACCAGTACTACAAGGTACAGCACTTCATACATAAATGTATTTTAATTCTGAATCCAGTCTGAACTATGGTCTGCTTCTGTAAGTTGTCATTGCCTACTAAAAACTTTATTTCCTAGTCTAATTTATAAGTTGATACATACCTTCATATGTATGTCAAAACACGAAACATATGCCAGAAGATTGCCTAATGTCTGTGAAGTGTATTGCTTTAGTCTATTAAAGATAATGAACTCTGTGTAATGTTACTAGAGGGTTAGGCAGTAGAAACAACATTAATATAATTTTTTTGTTATTGCAAATTGGCTATCTTAGATGTACTCTGACATAAGCAATGTGTCTTGTTGAAGTGAAGAATACAGAGGCCTGATCCTCATGTCACTAAATTCTCAAGCCCCAAATCATTATTATTTCCTGCATCAGTGTCCCCATGATATATTTAAAACTAAACAAATACTATTTTGAGAAATAAAATCTCAGCTGAATCTGGGAAAAGTATGTGTTGTTATAAAGATACAAATTTTGAAATTATATAGAAATGAGTTTAGAGAACTCAGTATCTTTGATTTTATTTTTCATGTTGTGTAGGAAAACTTGAGCTCACCAGTCAATATCTCTATCACTCCAGCCAACAGCTAAGCCCTACACAATATTTTTATGCTGACTCATGCCCAGGGGGATGTGGGAGAGAAGCAGAAGAGTAGAAGTTAGAAAACTCTTAGGTTGAGACACATATAGATGAACAGGAAAAGCAAAGGCTGTGCACATAAGCAAGGCAAAACAAGGAATTTAGTCACCACTTCTCATGGGCAGGTAGGTGGTCAGCCATTTTTAGGAAAGCAGGGCATAACAGCAACTTGGAAGACAAATGTCATTGTTTTGAATGTCCATAATTCCCTTCCTCCTTCTTCCCACAGCTTTTTATTGCTGAGCTTGTCCTCATAGGAAATGGAATACCCCGTTGGTCGGTTGAGACACAGTTATCATGCTGTGTCCCCTTCCAGCTTCTTATTCACCCTCAGTCAACTTGCTGGCAGGGTGGAGGAGCAGGAAAAACCTTGGCTTTTTGGAAGCTGATCAAGATAATGAACAATTCCCAGACAGTCTGGGTTTGTGAATTGCTGCCATAATATAAATTTTATGACAAAAATATCAGTTGGGATGCTTAGAGGAGTATTTATGGTCTAGTTTTCTTGTCAGAGTAGTAACCGACTCTTCCATTACTGAGAAAAATGATATTGTGGTAACAAGCTTGAAAGGAATTCTGAGGCATGTGCAGATTTTTGTTGGTTGGGATAACAGAAAACTCAGTAAACCAAGTTTCTAGAAGCATAGTGGAATTGTAAAGTATTTTCTGAACTCCTTAATAACATGTGAAAAGGGCATTTTGAAAATCAGGGCCCAGATCCATTCTATTCATCACTGTTTTCATGTCTTTCTGGTTTGCCTTGCTGTAAGGTTGCTCACTTCTATTGTTGACAGTCTGCCACCCTATCCAGGAAAAATGCTATTGGGGGCTTCTATCTAGCTGAAACCTTATTTTGAAAAAAAACACAAAAAAACCCCAAACCAACCAAACATAACTTCATTAAAGTTCTTGGCATTAATTCTGTCTTTAAGGCTGGACATGTTTTTAAATAATCAGTAAATATGGGGCCAAAATGTTGCTAAACAAGAATAGAATGTCCTCGCTGTACTTTGATATTCAACAGAAGTACATATTTGAAAATAACACGTCATATTTATTTTCTAGAAAAATACATGAATTGCTAGAAATGTTTTCTTATATTTTTGAAGTAGTATCGAGACCTGTACTACCTAAACAAAGAAATCCACTTACGAAGTCTCCTTTCCAGTGCCATGTCCAATACTTATCCTTAATACCATTGTCTACATCTCACTGTTAGTTGTAATTCTGTTAGGGTGGTCTAAATAAAGAATGCAAAAGATTCTACCATCTACTTTTTTAAAAAACCCAAATTTTAGCCAAATTATGTAGTTCATGTGAAAATCATTTGAGCATCATGATGTCTTAGGATTTTCATGTGTTTGTAGATTTTTAAACTTCTGTGTAGTTTCTTGCATTTAATGTAGCTAGCAACCTCTAACCCTGTGCTAGCTGTCTTAAGGGTCAGATAATAGCTGGAACACCATGCCTGAGAAACATGTACCAGAGCTAAGACAATTAGATGCCATGTTAGTCAAATCAAGAAAGCAAAGCCCAGCAACCATGGAGAAG
>WBMV01000290.1:0-46315 GCA_013396655.1 Campylorhamphus procurvoides | reverse complement strand
ACTTGTCAGCATGTGTTGTACTCTTTTATACTCCTATATATTCTGTACCCTAAAACCCTATAAGTAAAAGAACTCTTCTCTACTTTACCCACATACAGTTTTATTGGAAAGTTTTTTACTTCCCCTTACAGCAACATCATCAACTTTTAAAATTGCTTATATGTCAGCAGGACAATGCATGTTTGGGTTTCAGTATCTTTCCCTTTCCCTTTCCCTTTCCCTTTCCCTTTCCCTTTCCCTTTCCCTTTCCCTTTCCCTTTCCCTTTCCCTTCCTCTCCATTTCCCTCTTACTTTCTGCCTCCCTCTCCCTCCCTTTTCCTTTTCTTTCCTTTTCCCTTTCCCTTTTTCTTTCCCTATATCTACACATCTAACATGAACTTTGGCCAATAAACATTTGGTGTTGTGACAGACAATTAACATTTAATACTGTAATAGTTATCATATATGTTCATTTCTACTTTCATGATATACGTAACTCTTGGAAAACATTAGAGACAAATTTAATACCCCACTGTATTCTAATACGTACCAAATTACAACAGTTGTCAAAAATTGAAAAAAAACCCATGAGAATTCCATGTGCTACATTTTCTGTTGTCAGTAAAGATCTCCCTCTCTCTCTCAATCTGTGCATGTATTTCACATGTTTTCAGGAATGCTAGGAACACATAATCTGTACTCAATGCCTGACCAGAACTGTAGCATTTCAATACATTGTTGGTATTTTACAAAAATAAAAAAAGATTGCTTTTGTTCTGTACATATTGTACTTAAACTTTATATCATAATTTAAATATTTGAATGTAGGTAAGTTTTTGTTCTGTGAAAGACTAAAGAAGTAGAAGCTCTTTTGCAATACTATCCCATTGGAAAACACACAATACCACATAAACTTTCTTTTTAACAGTCCCCTTACTTGAGGAATAGAGAGAGACATGGATATAGGAGAGACTTTTTTTTTTTTCAAGAGCTGGATAAGCATATTCATTTAGGCATCCTGTCAAACACCTCTCATGGGAAAGGCTTGATCACTTTTGTGGCTTTTGTTGCAAAGGTAGTGTGTGCGGGCCTGTGCTTTGGAAATATCTGAAACGAGAAATTAGTTTGTGCTCCATCACTTGGGAAAGGTCAGCTTTTCCTTACAGCCGTCACCTTGCAGGCTTACCTGATGTTCTACCTGTATTGGGGTGTCACCAGACATGTTGAGAAGTTGGAGGCAGTGAAGAATGCAGTCAGAATTTATATGATGTTAGATTTCTTTTTAATGATACGTAACAGAAACATAAGGTATTTTCTTTTTTATGTGAATCATGAGTGTAAAGTATAAATTCTGTTGCTGTAACTACTTGTTATTGTTTGGTGCAGTTTTTAGATGCTTCATGCAGGTGTAATTGCTTTGCTTTCTCTGTGCTTAGGGTTTTTTTTAGATATCTGGTGGTCATTTTTTAGCATCTTACCACAGAGATGTGCAGTTGCCGTATCACATCTTCCAGTGCTTTGTTCTGGTACCTGCCTCTTCAGGAAACTAGGTAGCTGCTTTGGTGAGAGACTGATTTTAAAAAATAAAAATATTCTCTACAAAATCTGATTAGTTATGTTAACCAGATCTAAGGAAGATATCACTTCTTTGTGAGAAGAATGAAAGAACATAAAGAGAAATAACCTTTGATGGAGAGCAATCTGCAGTAGAACAATCCAGTGAACCCATCTTTGCAAGCATAATTTATACTTATAATCTGAGATCCTGGAAAGGATTTTGCTGTTAAACATAGCAAAGGTGAGGTTTATGACAACACTGGGTAATTTTTTTCAGTTATACATTGGAAAGCTGAACTGTCTACCCATTCACCTTAACTGAGAAGACTTGAGATGAAGTAAATGTGAAAAGGCTGAAAATGAAGAAAATGTGAAATGAGAGGAGACTGTTGCCAGTGTATGCTCTTGTGTGTCTGTGCTTGTATATTTTTTTGGAAAATAGAGGAATAAATTTGGATTCCTGTGAATTCTCTAGGTGGTTGTATTCCTGAACTGAAACACTAAGAGGGTTTCTGTGAAAGCGGACTCGGTAGGCAACAAGAGATGGAGCTGGGGAAACAGAGGGGTCAAAATGATATGGCTGGGCAACAAGGCAAAAAGAACTACACTGGCTTGACTAGCCACAGTTAGGTATTTTTGTAGGACTGAGACATATTACCTGAGATGGAAATTTAATCCTGTATGAAATAATTGACTTGTTTAAATCAATATGTTTATTCTCATCATCTTTGATATAATTTTATTTTCTTTTATGTTGGAACTTCCTTAACTATGTCATTCACTGGGAAAGTGGTACATTACATGGCCTGTGGTGCAATTCACACACTGCAAAATATCCCATGTTGTGTGGTTTTGGCTTTACCCACTGTTACTTACATAATTCAATAAGGAACCTTCAAAGCCGACTAATCCTTCTTGCCAAGCTGATGCTTGGCAAAAGACCTACATTTAGGGCACTGGCTATATGTGATATTTAAATTAATATATAATCCCTTTTCATTAATTTCATTAGCATTTAAATTCTTGTCCTCTGCACCTGCTGTATCATTAACATTCAACAGCTAATTGCAGGTCATGTTTTAAAATCATTTCTTTTACATGACTTTGTGAGCCATTTCAATATAAAAGCATAATATGCTTTATCTCACTGTCACTCCATGTAGGCTAACATTGTATTTAGCTTTCACCTAACTTGAATAAGGCTGTCCCTGGAGTTCCTCATGGCATATTTTTGTGATGAATTCAAATTGCTTTTTCTTACCTGCAATTTCAAAGAATCTTATGTTTTTTTGTATTTCCAGATCCCTCAGAAGCACAGGATTTAATATAAGCTGTGAGGACAACACGCTGTTATCTTTCTACTATTTAAAAAATCAACATCTTATTCCTTTCTTTTCTCTTCTTGTTTGATCAATGATAACAAAATATTGCATCTCGCAACCAAGAAGTGTTATGTTTTTTATACATGTTTTGTGGAACATAGATCAGACATAATTCTGAAATTGAGTAATCTTTATCATTTTCTGTGCAAACATCTGTTATAGATACAAAAGGCCCAAGGGAAAAAGGTTGTGACCGCTCTCTGAGGCAGAGCAACCAGGTTTGTCATTAATGGATACTTTGGGGTGGATTAAGATGAAATGGGACTAAATAACTGATAAAACAATGAATTTTATTAGAACAACTGCTTTGAAAACATAACTCAAAAAGTGCATAAGGGATTGGAAAATAGCCATTCTGGAGAGCATCATCACCCTAATAGAGGAACGAGAAAAGCAGAGAAAGACAGCTAGGAAAAGAGATGGAAAGATATCACTACCCATGGCTCCAGTGGTGCATTGGTGATCATGGTCTGTAGTCATGATACACAGTCCTAGTCCATGGAAGGTGGGCGTCTGTATAAACACGGGAAATTGGAGATTTGTAACCCTGATTCTTCTGGTAAATACCCCAATACCTCCTCTGGGAGAAGTTCGAGGTGTGAAAATCTTTTTTCTTAAACGCTCTGGATGTTCATGGATGTCAAGAGGGGAGGTGAGTGGGTGTGTCTGTGTTTACCAGCGTGTCTGGACAAAGTTTCTACACAGAGTTTCTGCGTTTCTGAGTTTGGGGGCTTTGCAGTGGTGGCTTGCAGGTCAGGAAAGAGACTGCCCTGTCTGCCCTTCAGTTTGAAAACAGCTTGTTTAAGGCAAAAATTGGCGTCAAGGTCCAAGTGGTTTACCGTACAAACAGTCTGACCAAGGTTTTTTTAAAGTTTGTCTTTATATGAACACATCCGGAGTAGATATGAGTCTGGTAATAATAGTTTCTGGCACCTCCATGAACTCTGTTATACAATTGGTATCACATGGGAAAGACACTTTAGTCTTATTTCTGGCGGGTTGAGGGAAGTACTATTTATGGTAATTCTGTCTAAATGTATGGTAGCTTATAGTCTAAGATGATGTCCGAGTTTCCTTTGCATCACTGCTGACACTGTTGAATTCCTGAGGCAGCCACTTAGAAACTTTGTTTTAATACTGCCAGGGAGCTTATGTTGATCATCTGTCAAATGTAACTTTAAAAAGAGAAAGAGAATCTAAATTAGAAAGGTTTTATTTTATCTTTTAATTTTTTATTTGTAGCAGAATAATCATTGTGAACTTTTTAATGCTTCAAGATGCAGAAAATTAAACTTAAGGTAATACATTTCAGTGATCAAAGTGTGTGTCAGAAGAAACAGATGAGTTGTTAGTGCCGGGTGAATGGTAGATATGTGGCAGGAAAAACTCTATTTGGCAGACAAATGAAGCTTTTCAGCTATGAGGTCAGAATACAAGAGATATCCATAATTAAAGCAAAGAGGAGAAGAGGTGCTAAAATGAAGTTTAAAAATACAGTGATAATAAGAGACTGCCATTTTCTGAGACAGAAGTGTTTCTTATCACAACAGATCAAGGGTCATAAGCAGCTTGAAAACAAAGAGTGTAACTGGAAGCCATGAGAAGGTAATTGAAAATTGCATCCTGAACTGAGAAGGAGAAGTCTGCCTTTGTCCATGCATAAATTTGTTGACATGCATGTGGGAAAATCAGCTATTTTACGCACAGTTGGATTTGGAAACTGCAAGTTTTTTAACTGAAAAAAGTAGAAATCACACTTTCAGCCAAGGATGAAGTAATTGTATTCATACATTCTGAAGCAAGAGAGGTAGTAAGTAGGTAAGTAGGGTTATACACACCTTTTTTTTCTTTTCTTTTTGGTGGGGTTATGGGAATACAATGAAGTGTAGCCTGAAAGTTAATGGGAAGACTGTGCAGAGCTTTTTATACTGGGAATTTGAAGGAGAATTGTCCCTCTTGCCTGATGAAAAAGTGGTTTAGGAGATTCATCTGAGAGATAGGAAGAGGCTGTAGACTTAATTCTCTTGGGGACAGCATTTTTCCTTTTGTAAACTGCTTACGATATGTCTGTTGTACACAACAATCCTTTGTATACTCTGGTACGAAGCAATACAAAGTATAATTGTGTTAAGTTTGGTGCCAGATGGGACTAGATGTGGGAATATAATGTACTTTCTTGAGATGGGTGCAAGAGAACATTTGTCTCCTTACAGACTTAACGAGAAATCATCTAATTCATTTGCAAGACTCCAGCTAGCCCTACTAATTTTGCTTCTCATAATGGCTGAGCCTTTTTTCGGTTTGACCTGATCAACTAACCCAGCCAAAACATTCCAATGTAACTGATAGGTAATTGGGCTGCTAGACAACCACAGTAATGGTGAATTATTAGAATGATTTTGGCAGATTTTTTTTCTTTTTGCAAAAGGCATGCTCTTAAGCCAATTTGCAGATAATTGGAATGAAAAAATCCACACCCTAAAACTGCTATTCCCCCACCATAATCCAGTGTATTTGATAGGTACTGGGACTGGAACTGATAAAGTAAATAACTGCCGTGCATTCAAGAAAGACACTTCTTTTAGAGTTGTCTGTATATCTCCTAATTAGAACAAAGATGTGAATGTAAAACGCTGCATCACAGAAGACCATCCCAAACAGCAGACCATACAACATTTTGGTGCAGTACCTCTTGTCCTTCTCAAATGTTTCTTGTATCTTAAAATATGCATTGCAGTGGAGGGAAATGTGTTTGTCTGCTTGCATATTCTATTTCATTTACTGGCAGGATGTTCAGCTTATAGTTTTTCCACCAGTGCATACATTTTCATAGAAGCTCCAGCAGAAACCCCATGTGGGTAGCTGGGTAGTTGGAACATAGTGCCATCTTACAGCCATGGGAAACCCATTATGATCACCAGATGAAGGGAATATCTGAATTAAAATAATGTTGTGATTGGAAGAGAAATCCTTTTAAGCCTAGCTTTTCAAGTGTTTTTTACTTTTTTTTAAAATATAATTTTTTCACCTTAAAACTTATTTTTCTGCTACCAAGAGAGAGTAAGGAGAAAGAGTGTCAAGCCCCAAACAGTATTTTTTTTTCATTTTAGTTGGAGATTTGAAGAATAGTACTGGTTGCAATCTTCCGGCTGTTATTTCTCTTTTTGTATCTCTTTTTTTCTCAGTTATTCAGCTACCTAGTAAAACAGAAACTAAGAGTTTGAAAACAAATTTGCAATGGTTACAAATGGTAAGTTAAGAATTGTTATCGACTGCAGTATTTGCAGTAGGCTAGAATTTCTAGTAATCTGTGAATGTACACTGAGTGTGATATCCCTAAGGCAATCAAGCATAACATTTTGGCGTGATAAGCTTAGAGTAACTGAAGTTGGATTAAAAAGGTAGCGACACTTTAAAATCATTCACTTTAACAAGTGTCACAGTGGTTAGTGGGGTAGAATATTATAGAGACAATTGTTAGAATAGATACAGTTTCTAATTGCAGAAAAAATGATACACACCTGGAGTGAGCTGACTGGCCAGGCATTCACTGAAATGTATGTTTGGAGTTCTTGTCTCCTTGACCTAGTGGACATGGCATTTGTACAAACAGAAAGATACACTTTGCTGCCTTATACAGTGGCCAGGGAAGAGCACTAATATGCCTGTAAAATAGTATTTTTAATTATATTCTATGGCTACCTTCCTCAATAGCCCATTTATAGAGTAGTCTTCAGTTAATCCATGAACAAGAATTAAAATTGCATTATTTTAAACCAGCTTAAATAAAACCCCATTTTCATGTGAAGTATTTAAACTTTCTTAATTTTTTTATATGTTTAACTTAAGTAAACTTGTATGCTAACTTATTCAGGAGAGCTACAGAAGGTATAATTCAGTTTCAATAGTTATTCAAACATTAATTGCTACAATGGCTAGTGCATATTAGAGATAAGGAAACAGATATGGAAACATTTAGTGACTAATCCAATTTGCCAAAATATATAGCATGCAACGCCTGACTTTAAGCTCAGAATTGCAGGCAATACTTCTTCACATTTCCAAGCAGAGAAATGAGAGAATATCAACAGACTAAGATGAGTATGAACATGCTGATATGAATCCTGTATTTCTTCAGGACATGCTGTCTCAGAAAATACAAAAAAACCACAACTGATTGTGCCCTAAGATTCTGGCAATTTTGTTTTTGTTTTTAGTTTGTAAGAATGACTACTTTTATCACATGGGGAAAAACATGTCTTGTAACTAATATGGAAATTACTTAAAAAAACCCAAAATACTGCTGAAGCAGTAATCTCCAGGCATTAGCACTTCAGTTATGCCATCAAAAAATAATTTACAGATCTTCTCTCAGCTGCTCGCAGCTGCTTACCAAGAGACTGTTGTGAGACAAAGCTAGGCCGGCCAGAAGATATTTTTCTCAGCATACAGCTGGTGTAATTACTTTAAGAATAACCTCTTCCTTGTATACCTAAAACAGTTCTATCATGTAACAGGCCCAGCCAGATAGACACCACCAAAAAATGCACCATCAATTAGAGCTGGATGGGTCAGCAAAATGAGGCATTTTGTTAATGAAATAGGTTACTAAAAGATAGTGATCAGTACATTAAAGACCGTTTCAATAAATCTTTGTAGAGTTAAAAAAATAAATATTTGCTTTTAGGTATTTGCTAATGATACTACATAAAAAGCTACAGTGAATTTTTGCCCCACAGCAATTTATCTATTTTTGTTGTAAGAATGAAATGTTTTCACCTGCTTTTTACTTCTTTCTGTGTAGTTATTAAAAGGAAAAGCTTTGAAACAAACCAGATTATCTGAAATAAAAAATGCCTGATTTTGATATAAGATTTCTGTTCCTGCCTGGATTTTATATATGTTTATGAGTAGTTTTTTTTTTCCTCCCTTGAGAAGTGCCACTAGATGGAGCAAGTGTTGTTC
Source organism: Campylorhamphus procurvoides (assembly GCA_013396655.1). Classification (NCBI taxonomy): domain Eukaryota; kingdom Metazoa; phylum Chordata; class Aves; order Passeriformes; family Dendrocolaptidae; genus Campylorhamphus; species Campylorhamphus procurvoides. Next base: position 38,432 of record WBMV01000290.1, on the reverse strand, counting down.
AAAAAAAAAGGGGCGGGGGGGAAGAAGAAAAATAAAGAAAGAACCCAAATCAAGAAGTGCTAAAGCCTGAAAAGGATAAGGATGCACATAATTTACAAATCCAACATCTTTGTTATTTAAAGTTATGTGTTAAACTATGGAAGTTTAATGTATTTCAAAGCTGTCTAATAAAGAAAATTCTTTTCACGTTTTGGTAAATAATAGAAATTACTTTTAAATGAACTCTAGTACAAGGGACAGGCATGGAGAAAGTATAAGTGAAAAAGCAATTATTTAAAATTTCTCATAGAATCCATTGCGTATCTAAGGTAATTGGAATGCTAACAAATATTTTTAGATAATGAGAAGGAGAATGGGCTTATTAGCACATTTTTCACTGTATTAAGTAAATGTTTTATCAATTGCTTTAAACTTGGGCACAAAAATTTAGGTTGACCTTGGAACATGAGACTTGCCTACAGGATAATCAATGATGGACTCATCTCAGTGGGATATGGGATTTTTGTAGCGACTGAGAGAGCTGGTCCACAGCAGCACCCCTCTCCAGCTGCTGAATGAGACTCAACAGAGGCTCAGAAAGTGAACATTACAGCTCTTGTTGGTCACAAGTGAGATTAATTTAGTAGAATCTGTGTTGATAAATTTGAAAGTCTCAAATAGCCTCTGATCTCACTGTGACTTAGCAAAGCCTAGACTATATTCTTCCAGCTCTTTCAAACTAATTTATTTTAGTGGGCTGTATTTAATGTCGAATGGAGGATTATAATGCTTCTTAAGATTGTTTTCTTTACCTGAAATTACAAGAAGATGAGAAAAAACCCAATAAAAATGCTCTGGATTAGATTATGAAGTATCTTAGGTTTGCACACTTAGAGGTGTGCAATCTCCTGCAGATGACATCCCAGCGTTTGAAAGGGAACATTTTTTGCATTCTTGTGGCTGATCCCTAAATTACAGTTATAGGGACTTAAAGATTAACATAGGTTTGCAGACCTTTTGATTGAATTAGGCTTCAGTAACTTGACTGGTATCTCCCAATCAGCCAATAGAGACTTTTCTTCCCAAGCTTATCTGTCATCTATGACGTATTGCACCTCACTAATATACTCTTTGCCTTCTCCTGATTTGCAGCAAAATATTTGATTACCTTTTAGAGTACACAGAGTAGTATATAATGTTTCTAAATTTTGTGCTGTCCAAAATTCTTGTTCTCATCCTCTTTTAGTACACTTTAGGTCATTAGGGCACACCTATATTTTCAGTGTAGTACACAGATGCTCTCTAAAAAGCAGGTGAAAGACAGAAACATGTTGGAATTACAGATGTAAAGCAAGACTGTCTGTGCTCAAATGATATATAGCAACAGTGACACAGAAAGTTTTCCTCCAGGGTTAAGGGTTAGTAGCTGTGTTTAACTAAGCCTTAGTTTCTTTTTTCAGGCTGCCAGTGAGGGCACCAACCAGCGGCAGTTGCAATTGTGAGTTTTTTTGACATCTCAGCCATTAGGAAAATTCTGTAGTGACTCTACCTAGTCATGCTAGGTACACTTCATACCATAAATATAATATTGTGACATCTTTTTTTGTGTGTTTGGTTTAGTTAAGGAGAAGAAATAGAGGTTTGCAGAGTATCGTATGAGAGCATTGAAAATTCTTGGTACCTGTGCTCTCTATTTTATTCCAACAAGTAATTTATGGTCTGATACATCAAAATTTCACCACTGTTTCCATACAGATCCTTAATTTTTGCTTGTGTCAATTTTTTTTGGTGACAAATATTAGTTTCATAAAGAACTAAACGTAGAAAGACTTAATGTAAATAACAGAACTACTAAAAGCTGAGGGTTTGTTTTGTACAGTCTGTAAATTAGAGAAGAAAACTTTAAAACTGTGAGTTACCTGCCTCTCATTCTCAATCATCATGAATAACACTAAAAATTACATACTCAGTATTTCCAGTGAACTACTTTTAAAATGAGATTATTTGTTCTCAGGATGGATAAATAAAGTACAAACTTGGAGCCAGAAGCAAAAACGAAGACAAAAGTAAAAATGAGCAGGCAGATAAAGGAACAGGTTAAAGATTGGCTCTTCTAAGCTAACTTTGGTCAAGTTACTGGTTTTTTTAAAGGTTTTGTGGGGAAGATTTTTGCGCTAGGTGTGTGTGACCTAAGTATAAACTGCTGCAATGTCTGCTGGAGGGTGTTTAGGCTTTAGTCTAATAAGCTGTTTTCTCCACTCTGATCTGTTAGATATAGGGGAGCCTGCTCATAGGAGGTTATTAGACTTCCACAGAAAAAGACCTGTCACTTCAGGACTTAATATTTGTTTTACCTTGATAGAAGAGGAAGAACCGTTTAAAGGTAAGCTTCAGATCAAACTAGTAGGCCATTTAGCAATTACACAAGAATAAATAATGTTCCTTTGGGATTTACTTATCTAAATATCTTTAAGTCTGTCTTCCTTTCCCATGAATACAATAAACCCCTCCAGAGATTAAGAGTCTCTTATTATATATGTGATGTAAAACCATGTTGAAAGATGATTTTGTCACCTATTTAATTATCTAGAAAACCACTCTTCTGTGGGAGCTTCAGTGATCTGCCTTTTTGTCCAGAGAAGCTCAAAGATGTGCTACAAATCGTGTAAGAACTCAATCAAGTGGTACTGCCTTCTGGCTGAAATACATGAATGCTGATTTTTGCTCTTTCCTTCATGAGAGGTCATCTGCTCTTATGCTGTTTTTAATTTTCCAACAGAAGAGCCCATAATTAATAATTTGGTCTATATTTGATGTTTCTGGGAGTAGCAGCACTCCATCACAGATTGAGAAGGTGTTAAAGACATATATGAGGTATTTTTTTCTTCTAGGACACAGTAGTAGCCAAAATATCAGCTTCCCTCTCCTGGGTGCACTTATTGCTTGGATGCAGGTCTGGCAATGGTGATTCACCCATTTTTCACCTTCATATTGGAAAACTGCAATACATCCTGCTACTTGCAGTTCACCTGGAAGAAAAGACGAAAATAGGTGTTTCAATATGCAATAGTCTTGCTTTTAAGAAGATTCACTGTCAGTTCAATTATGGATCCATTGAACTTTCTTTGAATTATTGTCATCATTGGAGTCTCAGTGAGAAATGACTTTTTCTCAAAAAGGAGATATGATATTCTTATTCTTAAGTAAAGGGATGCATAAGCAAACATGATACTATGGAATAGCTAAGATGTACATACAGTCCGTTAACCAGCCAGGTAACCTCCTGTGTACCTTCTGACTTCTTGATAAATGTAGGGTAGTTTAGTTTTTATTTGCTATGGTGCTTTTTCTGTGCCATTTAGGAGTGGTTTTTGACAACAACAAGCAGACATGGCTTAGTGGAAGGGGAATAAATCTAGCCTGCTTTAAGGGACTACCTATGCTAAATTTTGGAACAGAATTATAATAATTTTTTAAAACCCGAAAGTAATTACCTGCAGCTGAGTTTCAAAGAGACCCAGGAAGAACACCTGAAAAAGAAACAATATAAATGAAGCCTCAATATATCCTAAGAACCCTTTGGTAATCAGTTCCATTTGGGCATCAATTCTGACTTTGGTAGCCTTTTATAACAAATTTTCTTTCACCTTGTAAAAGCAGCAGTCCATCATGAGTTTGCTTCTTGCTACCAAAAGAAATTCTCAGCTCACAGATGTATAAAACAGTCTTGAAGACAAGATATGAAATGCAATTCTTCTTCATCCCCTTTTACCATTCAGAATGTATAAAGCTTCTGTAAAGATTGTATTATCAGACAGGTCTTCTGCAATGGCCCAGTACCCGTGGTCTGATGACAACTTCCTTTCTGAGCAGTGAATGGAAAATTGGGTGTGAAGGTATCTTCTGTTTGCATTTGTCAGAGTTGTGCTGGTGAGTTGGTGGGTGCAATTATTGTAGATTAAGCTCATAGTACTTGTGAACCGAGGTGTTGCACAGGGCTTAGATCTAGCTTAATTTTTGTTGAAAGGTCGATCTACTCTTTCATGTTTGTGAACGTATAAAGTTTTGAGTTCACCCATGAAATCCTGATTAAATATTCCTAGCAGCATTCTTGCACTGCTGTCAAGTAAAGCTGAGTACTGAAACTCTTATCCACTACAAAAAAAGCCCACAGAAACCAAATCAAGTATAGGTGAAAATATTATGTACTGCAAGACATATACCTAAAACACTTAGAATAGACACAACAATGGCCTTTGATTCTGAAAATTATGTCATCAGGTTTGACTCAAGGTTCAGCCTTGTACCCTTTGTTTCCGAGGAAGAAAAAGTGTTATATGGATAATTAACACCTGTGATGAAGCAATGTACAATCTCATTGCACAGGAAAGCCTCCAATTACCTTGAAAACCAAACCCTTGAGTGTAGCTTCTGGTACAATAATCTCTCCTTTTCATAAGAGGAAATATAAAAACAGCTTTCAGCACAGTGACTCATCCCATATTCTCATTTATCACCAAAGGTTTTGCTTTGACATCATCAAACCTTGTTATCATTTTATCCATACCACCTCTCTTAAGTGTGTTCTCAGCTTCAGTAACCTCCTTACTGGTCTGATGATAGTGGTGATCAGCTGCTTCAACCTACATTATTTTCTTTCCTTTTTCCTCTCCTATACATTCTAGGTATATGTGAGTAAAACATTCCATGGCATCTTTGGTTTCTTTTCCCCTAATCATGTTAAATGGACCTTTCTTTCTGTAGAATTTCCTTTGTTCTCCTTTTTCGTTCTCAAGTAGAAACTTACCTACTCTCATTTCCTGCATACTCATTGACCTCTCATTCTTTCTGTTCCTCAATAATCCTTTCCTGCTTCCCACCCTTTGTCCCACAAGAGATTCTCTACTTTCCTCTAGAAGAGTTTTGTGTTTTTAAGTGGTTTGATGGCTCTCTTACCAACTGAAGAGATCACTGTTACAAGATTCAACCATTTTGTCCTTTAGCTTGTACCTGGATGGACATAAACACTAGAAAACTAAGCTGTTCTCTTAGTGTTATTATCTCTGGACTAAAAAGGTAATTTATACACTGTTTCTCCCTTGCATAGTCTTTTGTTGTTGAAAATAGAAAATTCTACAGCTAAAGAATTGTTATTTTTTAAATTGTGTCTAAGTACACTGTGTTCTGAGCATAATCTCATTGGAATCAGTGGGATTTTTTCCATTAACATCAGTGTGCTTTGGATCAGATCCCAGATGAACTTTTTTTTTGCCTTTAATACTGTGAGTACTCAATTATGATGCTCCTAATGCTGCGCCATGCTGAGAAGGGAGAGGATTTGCACTGTGAGAGGCCTGGTTCCTGGCAACCATATGTCTTTCAAAGGCAATGTTCCTCCATGGGGGAATGATGGAAAGATTCCCTCTGCTGCACTTCTTTAATTACAAGAGCAAGCATCTTCCTATTGCAGTCCTTCTAGCAATCTAGGAACAGGTCTTTAGCCCTTGGTGCAGTCAACACTTCCAGAAAAGATGAAAAGCTTCCTCTCTGCCTTCCTGATTTAACATTCCCAACTCCCATGCAGCTGTAACTTAATATTGCAATGCACTCTGTAATTGAGGATGCTCAGGACAGTAAAGATTCCCATATGCCACTTGCAGCAGTTCTGAGACTAGAAAGATCTTACTTTGCTTTTTCTCTTCAGTGAAAATATCTTTGCTTAAGGAGTGCTGTGTGCCGTTTATTTTTTGAAATTCTGCCTTTATTCCTATTAAATTCAGAACAAAATGACAAGGACTTGCAATTGTATATATATGTGTGTGTGTGTGTGTGTGTGTGTTTATAAAAATAAATATATATGTGCATATGTATGTATATGTGTATATACATATATATATGTTTATGACAAAGATATGTGTATGTATTAATATAAAGTCAGCCTGTACATCTTCTAAAAAGAGCAATTTGCTTTTCTACCTGGCAAAGTTGTCCTGCCTTTCAGGTGTTTTAGTCAATCTGAAACACTGACACTTCAAATTCTGTTTTGACAACTGGTAAAAGCATTTAATGAAAGCAGGCTATAGCAAGGTTGTTAAAATCCAAGTTCTAGATGAAATTGTAAACTGGGAACCAAGCATAGTAAATATGAGAAGAGTCATTCCAGAAGTCTATGCTTTCCTTGATCACCTGATGTAGGGGAACCCTGCCTGAGAGACTGCAAAAATAGTCAAGATGACCACTTCCTGGAGTGGATGGAACTGACAAGCAAGTGATCAACACCAGAAATGGACAACTACCTCAAACCTCAGACGTTTATGTTTTAAAAGCATAGATAGTAACTTATAGTATTAGATAGATAGTTATTCCCCCTGTATTTGTATGTTTTATCCCAATTGGTGGTGGCTACTTGGTTACCAGTTTCCTATTGGTAGTGTAATCCCTATTTTTTCATTGGCTGGCCAGTGATGTAACCCAGCGTCATCATGTAAGGCTGGCCACGCTCCATCTGTATTCCCTGCCTTCCCTCCTATCCCTTCCCCTACTTGCTGTGCTCCGCCCCAACTCCTCCCACTTTCCAAGCCTCTCCCTGAACCCTACATGGGTCCCGTGCTCCCTGAATAAAGTGTTCCAGCCTTCTTCACCCTCCCATTGGCGGAGGACCGTTCCTTTGTCCCTGGCGGCACGCGACAACCTGAACCAGCAATTTCTATTTTTAATTTGCACTGAGGTAATAGAATAATTTTTTTTTTAATATCCAAGTAGTCTGATGTCATGGTGAAAAACTCTCAACTCCCTACCTCCCCTTCCCCTCTTTCCTAAACAAGAATTCCTAGTTTCATTGAAAGTGCTTTAATGTTTGTGTAATTGCCTTCAGATTCTAATCTGGAAAAGATAATTAGAATTTTAATTTCAGGAAATATGAGAGAAACAGGTTACCTAAGCATTGTATAATGTTTGCATGTATTCTGCCAAACAGATGTAAGAAGCAATGTGGTAAGCGTCCAGGAAATCTGGGGAAAACTTTCCTGGAAATGCTTGAGTCATTGTTTGTATGCATTACACTCTCTGCTAATGATTCCAGCATGCTTCTGTGGATGGGTACGGGGTACACTGCTCCTGGTACCACGTTTGGTGAAGGCTCTTCAGCTTGCAGCCAGTGCTTGCTTTGGAGAGTGGCCTTTGTGAACCCACATAAAAACTGAGTTAAGATCATCCTTTCACTTACCTCACAGCCTGCCCAAGATGACTCTGAATATGCCTTGACATGGCACAAGTACTCTCTGGGATTAATGTGCCTTGTAAAAGTCAGAGGATTGTTTTTCACTTGTGAATCTGAAATACAGCAACATCTGTGTGCATGATCAGAAAAGGAAAAGTGTTTTCAATCAAAGCAATAAATGAAATTTTTCTGATGGTGTGTGCTTGTTCAAATGCCTCAGTCTGAGGTGGCAGAGGTGTAAAGGAAAGTTGATCTCCCCTGAGAGTGAAGTTCAGGCACTAAAAAAGCACCATGTGACTTTAATGTGTCACCGTTAGGGTTCTCTTCAAAACCACTAAATGGTCTAGTCAGGTAGTAAAATCTGGTAATAAAGACTATCTTGAATTCCATCCTGTGGAGAGACATTGAAAAGAACTATTGCATTGCTTTCTTGATAGATTCACTATTGGTTGCTTTTAAACAACATATTCCAGATATACAGAGTGGAAAAAAGATAGTGGAAGCAAAAAAACCTTTCTAAGCAGTTTTCCACCCTCACAATTTTTGTCTTAATCCAGATTCTAATCTCTCCAGGCAAAATGCAGAGCAGTTTGGCACTGTTACGTTGAGCTCCAGCAAAAAGAGCAGGCCCTGAGGATCTGTGAGTGCTATGTCATTTGCACTTGGGAGAGTAGTCTAATATGAGGAGTGAAAATGACTTCAGAGCTTCTTTATGCTGGAGACATACCAATTTGTCCGCATACAACATCACTTTGTTTTATTTCTTTTCTTCTCCCTGGGGCAACACAGGAAGGTGAAGCAAGGTGTCAGAAACAGCTCAGAGGTTAGTTTCCAGTGCAGAATTCAGCTGGGAAACTACAGGCAAGTGCATTCCTCATGCTAAATTACTCATGAACGTAAATTCATGATAAAAATGCCACACAGGTTTTCCCTCATGTGTGATGATTTATCACTCAGCAATATTCAAAAATTATAACTGATGGACCTTTTAGAGATCTGCACAGTAGTAAAAGTTATCTTTCTTAATGTCTTTTGTGATAAAATGTATTTGACACCTTATAAATTTCATAAACTTAATTGCCATTTTACTCATGCTAGCAATCATCTCTATTACAGGAATTATTATTATAAATATAAACCACAACTCCTATTGCTCTGTTCTGCTAAGTAAGCCATCTGACATTTAAACAGAGGGCTTTGGCAGTGCAGAGAGCAGGATACATGCAAAACCCTCACCAACTGCGGGTGAAATATGCCAACTTTTAAATAACTAGCTGTTGAAAAATTTGAGACTAATGAGTGGTTTTGTGACCATATTACCAAGGGAAGAATGCACGTGCTACAGAGAGAATGGAAAAAGGAAAAAACATTATTTCCCATTTTATGACCCACACAAAGTCTACCTGTACCCAAAGGGTCTGGGCTGGTGAGCACAGCAAATGATTTCACATGCTTTCTGTAAAGGAAAGAGGGTATGGAGGTGTTTAACTTCCAACAACAACTGTAACAGATTGAAATATTTGAGAATCAGTAAAGTCTAGGCACATCCTTGGAGCATTGGAGGAATGTTGTGGGTTGCTCAGGCAAAGTGTGTTCTCACTGACCTGGAAGTTATGTATTGCCCTTTTTATTTTTCTTTATAGGAATATTTATTCTTCATTGATGAAATATTGCATACAAACTACCTCATACAACATGTCCTCTAGAGACTCCTGTAGGTCTGGAACAATTCATAGTTTCGGATGTTTATGGCAGAGGTATATGCAAAAAAAATTAGCTGCTCTTGCAGGATTGATGATTCTAGAATAATGAAGGTTGATACTATTTGAATTAATTCTCTAAAGATTTTATGAAGATGGAAGACAAGATGGGTCAGAGAAAGGGTGGAGTCCTTGTTTCGGCGGGGATTACAATTTTCCTGCTGTTTTCTTTTATGGATTGATTTTGTTTAGTCATACTGGCTCAAAAAATGGGCCAAATTTCAACAGAATATTCTGAGTGCATGTGCAGTATGAATGTATAAATAGACCTAACTCTTCAGCTATTCCCAGACTTGTTTTTACCATGTTTTGTTTTACTCCTGTTTTTCTAGATTATATGTTGACTCAAACTGGTGAATTTAGAAGGGTAGGGAACCTTTTTTTGATAAAGACAACTGTGTACAGAATAATTCTGTTCATTGTTGAAAGTAAAAGCATGTCTTTTTTTAAACAAACAACTTTAGATAATTTTCTTGACCCGTATTAGTACAAGGCTATTTAATAGGAGGTTTCAGTGTGGTCTTGCCTTACTGATTTTTTTTTTTTTTTTAGTTTTAAAAAGAAATAACTAGATGTTCCAATAAAAATTATTTTAGTGTGGTGGGGTTTTTTGTGCATGTATTTTATTTTATTTTATTTTATTTTATTTTATTTTATTTTATTTTATTTTATTTTATTTTATTTTATTTTAATTTTTATTTAACAAAGGTGTGATGTTATGAGAAGGTTTCAGAGTTTGAAAAGTATGAGTGCCACAGACATGTACTTTGCCTGAGATAGCACATCTCAGCTTTGTTATGGCTGGAAGTGCTCTGTCTTGAAAACTCTTTTTTTTCAGAAAGCTTATTATTAACAATCTGAATGAAAATTAGTGAAATAAAACAACTTGCATCCAAAAAGTTATTCATCCTAAATTCTTTTAAAAATCCAAATGCAGTCAGATTCTAACCAGAAAAAAACAAGTCTAGACAGAAACTTGGGAAAGAAAACTCAACAGAGACCTTTCAGCAATGAGAGTGCACATAATTTTCATTTCTGGCTGTGGCCCTTCCTTCTGAAACGGCTCTGCTTGAAATGGTTTTTGGTCCAGTTTTTCTGACTACACTATTGCACAGAGTCAGGAAAAGAAGTAATGAGAGAGAAGTAATGTTGAGCCTTCATTTGAGCTTGCATCTAGTTTCCTCTTCTCATCCTGGACAGTTCTTACAACTTCAGTTATATTTACCTCCAGAGGTATTGCTACTCCTTTATTGGACAGGAATACAGATGACTATTTTTCCCAACCATGCTTTTTTCCTCAGGGAAATCTTTAAGCATGTTTTCTGGGATTGTTTTTCCAATTTGGGAGAGATGAGCAATGATACAGATAGAAAGCTATTTGGAGTTGCCAGTTAATCCTTTAATGTGTTAGTATGACTGCAAGCAGATAGAAATAAGAGGCTAGTGGCTACATAAATCCAGATCTTTGACACTCATTCCCCTTTTGGAAATGTGTAGGACCTCAAAGAAAGAAATTATTTCTTTTTCCTATCCTAGAAAAAGGCACTTTTGTTCCCTATTAGTCTGCAAGAGTTAGATTTGCTAAAGGTCTTATTCCAGTTATTTGACATTTGTCACAGACAATCAGCATTATATTCTTAATACTATATTGGTCAAGATCTGAGGCTAATGGTTAACTTAAATATATTGTTTTGGGGAAAATACTTTACTTACTGTCTGCTTTCCTCTGGGCATTTTTTAAATTGAAATGTGTATGTTCAGCACTATTTTGTGCATTGAAAGAATTTTTTTTCCGATTTAAAATTAACATTGATTTTTTTCCCTATAAAAGGAAACGTTTTAAGCTGCAGGAACAAAACTTGACCTATTTTGGGTTGTGGAACCTGTGTAGGAAAATCATGCTGATTCCAAATAATATACACATTTTATATATTGTAAGTCTAAATATACATCCATCACGGAAATAAAGCAATAAGAGGCTGCTTTTTATAAATTGACTGGAAAAGTTTCACATTCCATTTTCACCTACTCTGAAATGCTTGATTAAAAAAAAAGAAAAATCAAAAAAACCCAAGCCCCATCTTTACATACTCAAAATGCTCATTCAAATTCATACTGGTAAAACTGCTTGATGAATCTCAGTGGATGCTTTATAGGATAAGTGAGCAGTAGCTCATTTTTGTCTCCCTGATCAAGGCCACCAAATTCACTATTTTCAGTCTGAGTTAAAATAGTCACATCTTTTTTTATGGTCTCTTAAAAACCCTGAAGAACCCAAACAATGTCTACTTATAAAATAAATTTGAAAGAACCATTAAAAATATTTCAAAAAAGACCTGTTGACCGAAAAAGTAAGTCTATTATATGTTTCATTTTAAAGTGACATAAATATGAGTATTACTACATGTGTACCTGGAAAAATAGTCTTTGGTATGTCTTCTTTTAGTGTTGAGGTAATGATTATTTTTACTGCTGAAAAGATATACTATTGGCCTTGATAACTGAATTTGAAGTTCCTTTTTGGAAAGATTTTGTTACTCTCAGATTCATTTCAAGCATAAAGATGATAAAAATAATTGTAAGGGTATAAATAACTGATATAAAAAACTGATGATAAAAATAATTCATACGACCTGCAAACTTGTGGGATAGCAGAAATTAAAAAAAGAATGATAAACAACAAGACTGGAAATCAGTCTCTGGTCATATTCTTGAGTGGAAGCCAAGCATTTTAAAATTTGACTGGCATATTCACTGTGACTTTTTGGCAATTAGTTTTATATCTTCTTCTTATCTTAGGGTATTCTGTATATTTATATACATTTGTGAATCTACATATACTTTTATACAGAGACAGATGGTGGAGAAGCAAACAAGAAAAGATGTGCTGCTGGACCTTGGACTGACACACAGAAAAGGACTGGATGGGGATATGAAGGCTGGGGCAGCCTTGGTTGCAGTGATCATGACATGGTGGAGTTCAGAATCCTGTGTCAAGAAAACAAAATAATAAGTAGCATTACAACTCTGGACTTTAGAATAACTAACTTTGGTGTCTTCAAGAACCTATTTGGAGGATCTCTAGGCCTTAGAGATCTGAAAGGTGAGAGGGTCCAAGACAGCTGGTTAATATTCAAGTATCATTTCTTCCAAGATCAAGATCGGTCCATTCTTGTGAGCAAGAAAAAAAGTAAAGAGGGCAGGACATCAGCAAGGAACTTCTGGCAAAATTCAAACAGAAGAAAGAATTTTATGAAATGTGTAAAAAGGGACAGGCAAGTTGGAAGGAATGTAGGAATGTTGGCAGAGTGTGCAGGGGTGAGACAAGAGAAGATAAAGTCCATTTGGAATTAAATCTGGCAGGGGCTGTCAATGATTAGAAATTTTCTTCGAATGCATCAGTAATAAAGGAAAGACTAGGGAAAATGTGCTCCCAAAACTAAATTAGGTGGGTGCCCTGGTGACAAAGGATACAGAAAAGATGGAATTACTAAATGCCTTCTTTGCTTCCACCTTTACTGCTAAGGCTTGCCTTCAGGATTCCCTGACCTTGCAGAAAAGAGGAAGTCTGAAGAAAGAAGACATTCCCTTAATAAAGTGGAGCTTAGAGACCATTCTGGCAAACTTGACAACCACAAATCCATGAACTCCAACAGCACCAAAAAGTGCTGAGGGAGTTGGCAGATGTCATTGCCAAGCCACTCTTTGTTATCTCTGAAAGGTCAAGGAAAACAGGAGAGTTGCCTGAGGACTAGAGAAAAGCCAATGGCATTTCAGTATTCAAAAATGGCAAGAAGGAGGACTCAGGAAATTACAGGCCAGTTGGTCTCACCTCTATCCCTGGAAAGGTGATGGAACAGCTTACTCTGGGTGTCATTTACAAACATATGGAGGAAAATAAGGTTATCAGGAATAGTCAATATGGATTCACTAAGGGGAGTACTGCTTGACCAATCCAATAGCCTCCTATGCTAGAATGACTGTCCATGTAGTTGAGGGGAGAGCAGTAGGTGTTGTCTACCTTGATTTCAGCAAGGCTTTTGACACTTTCTCCCCCTAATATCCTCATATATGAGCTCAAGAATTGTGGGTTAAAGGCGTGACAGTTAGGTGGATTAAGATGTCAGAGCTCAGAGGGTCATGATCAGAAGTGCTGAGTCTAGTTAAAAACATGTAGATAGCAGAGTTCCCAGATGGTCAGTACTGGCTCCAGTCTTATTACGCTTATAGATCCATGACATGGATGATGGGGCAGAGTGTACCCTAAGCTGATGAAAAATTGTGAGCAGTGTCTGATAGACCATAAGTTTGTATTGCCATTCAGTAAGACCTGGGCAGGCTGCAGTTCAACAAAGGCAAGCCTGTAAGTTCTGCATGTGGGGAGGAATAACTCTAGATATAATGCACCAGTACAAGCTGAGGACTGAACTCCTGGAAAGCAGCTTCTGCCGAGAAGAACCTGGAGGACATGTACAAAAAGCTGTACATGAGCCAGCAGGGTGCCCTTGTCATCAAAAAGGCCAGTGGTGTCCTGGCTTGCATTAGGAAGAACATTGCCAGCAGGTCACAGGAAAGGGTTCTGCCACTGTACTCAGCCCTGGTGATCCCTGGCTGCATCTGGAGTTCTGTGTCCAGTTCTGGGCTTACCAACCCAAGACAGAAAACAAAGCACTGAAGCAGAAAAATAATCACATTAATAAAAACTCCATGGATGTCAGCATAAAAGGAGAAATTTTGGTTGAGTTTCCGAGCAAATGTGAGCTTGAAATGAGAACTCTCTTTGGTCATAGAGTTGTCATGATTATTGTTGGCAATGGATATTCATGAAAAATCTTGATCTCCCCAAATTAAGTGCTGAATTAGCAAATTTTTAATTGGAAGCATCTCTGAACAATTTTTTAGGTATAAAAACATGTTGAAATCAAGCATATGGATAGGAAGGATTGACTCTTGGTAACTCAGGCTTTGTGTTTAGATATGGTTATTTGTAAATTTAAATGCAGCTGTAGTTGCAAAGACCATTGATGCTGCTGCATGATGAAACATAGTGTGTTGGAAGTCAGAGAAAGAGTCAGTTATGATAGAATTTATTGTTACAAGTGGCGTGGTAATGACAGTTGTTAACACCATTGCATGGAAATAGTTCTATGGCTGTGTAACTTGACAGAAATACTCTTAAAAATATGTTGCCACTGTAATTGAAATTAGCTTGTGTCCTTCCAGAATTAACTTGATCTATTATATCCAGTTCTAATGCATCAACAAAATTGCTGGAATAGTGGCTGAGTAGGTGGAGAAATGATTAAAATCCCATGTCTTTTAAACATGGGACAAGCTATCCTAGAGAGGTAATGTGAGGATTCTTTCACTGATGTGCTACACTCTTCAAATAACTAGACATATTTCTGAGTCATAGTGGTAATTGCCTAATGAACTAATCCAAAAATTCTCAAGTCTTAGTAACACACTGTTGTGTGTGTTACAGAGAAATGTGGAATACAACAGTAGTAAACCACATGGAGATGGGAGATGAAAAAAAAAAGAAATTGTGAACTGAGACATTCACCCAGTGAGCTGTGGGTTTCAAAAGTCTTTATCTTTTGATGTTGTGCCAATAAGAAGCTCTGTAAGGTGCTGTGTTGTTCCTTTAAAATAGAGGAACAGAGAAGAATTACCTACCAAGAGACAGGAACTACAACCATTTCTGATATTTTGGCACAGCAGCTGAGCAAAATGTTTATTAGAGGACTCCAAAACATGCAGTGTACAGGACATAAAAAGCAGTTCAGTTTATGCTTTGATGAATTATTTAACCTGTTTCTTTCTCTGGTGAATGCTGCAATTTCTTTGAAAGATCCCTTATGCACTGGCTTAAAAGTGCTTTTGCTGTAAGACTATGCTCTGAATAATTACATTTCACATAGTTTCCATGCTATTTTGTGTTCTTATCTATGATACTGAATACATGTTTGCCTATGATTCTTCATCAAGATTTGCTGGCATCACTTCTCTTCCTTGACATTCATTATTAGCCTGGCATCATCTGACTTGACACAATAAAGTTACCTGAATCTGATATCAGTAAATGAAATTCAAATTAGCTGCATACTGTGGAAATTTCCCTTGTGACCCTTCTTACCAGGCAGGACATTATTAGCAGCATAAAATTGACTATATTTATTCACATGATTGTTAAAGAATGAATTTGATTACTTATTTTATAATAGTTCTTCTACATTTGTTGAGTGGCTAAGTGAATGGATAGCCTTGCCGTTGTTATGATGTTGTTGTAAACCAGAAATAGTACTGCTAGGAAGAGAGAAATAGCATGCTTTTATCTCAGGGGAAACAAGTGGAAAAATACTTTATATGGATTAGTTCACATATGTATATGTAAAAACAGTTTGATTCAGTTTTTTGTCTGTTTTACTGCACAGATAACCTAGCAATCATGGAACAAAAAACCTTAATTATTGTAAATTTTAAACCATTCATCAAGCTTCCTTGCTAATAAAAATATGGAAAAATATAACTCTTATGTGCCATTGATTTAGATGTATTTTGATTTGTTTCAAAGTATTCTCCTATCATGAACCTATAGTAATTTTTTTTTTTCAATCCACCTGAATAATGGAAGAAATGCAGAAATGAGAACAGTCTTGCTTTTGTATACAGTCCTTGTGAGTTTTGAAATTAATGAAACAGTTGAATTTTTTACTGAGTTGTTAGGCATGGTGCTTATGTCAGTTCACAATATTCATGTTCACTGATGATTATCTTACAAATACTGAATACATAATTCTTTCCAAATCCTATTGGAAGAAAACAAAAGTCCCTTAGAAAGTCAGCTCTTCAAAAAAAGCACAGACTCTACTAGAACACGTACTTCTTGGAAGCAAGTAACTTTATTTGAAACCTTTGTCATAAAGGTGGGATTTGTCTGTATCAAAACTAAACAGGTTGGTTAAACAAGGTTAAACATTTGACAATCAGGCCAGTAAATATATTTTGGATTTGATTTTCCTGTGAATGTCAGACACATTTATTATTAGACAGTGCCACACTGCACTGGATTTGATGTTTGCTTTTCTATGGTACTTTTTGGTTTTTTGAATATATTACTTTGAGTATTCAGGAAGTTGAAGAACAAAGTTTAACATCTATACATAAATGCCAAATTGATCAAAAGTTTTAGGAAACCACATTACCATTTATGTATCTATATGTATTTGCTTATTATATGGAGTTAATTTAGTTTAATTTTATGCCTGCTAAAATTTTGCACGAGTGCCCTTTTGTCTCTGACTGTTTCTGCACGTTTTCTACTTTTCACAGATTCCGTCCTTTCACATATTTAGATTTACTAAGCAAAAATGTATTCCAAAATACTAGAAATGTAAAGACAAAGTGGATGGTAACTTGTGTAATTTTTATAAAACCTAACAAAACACATTAAAATCAACAGTCATTTGCATAATTTGTGAGTGACATCAATAAATGTTCACTCTGAATAATAATAAAAAAATATTATACCCTGTATTAGTTCTGTTTCAGTATGGTTCCTGTATATTCATCCCTGCAGAGATCCTTACAGCAAGTAATAACCAGATGTGGAGTATATGGAGAATTTGCTGGTGTAGGCAAACTTCATTGTTATATGGGATATATTAGTATCTATCTACCAATACATCTATATCTACTGTGAAGGGAAACTTCTGTACTACTTTGATGTTCATCAGTGAAAGATTTATCAGAATAAAAATTCACAACTGAAGAATGTTATTTCAGGTTGGCTGAAGTGAAAAATTTATGTATGACTACACAGCATAATAACTTCTGAACTATAAATACAAAATATCTGAAGAATTTGACAATTAAAGCAGTTCAAGGCATGGTTGGTGCTGTTGTTTAGAGCACTGATTGATAACTATCTATTTATCTAAATGCACAAATTGTTTTGATCTTGATACTGCAAGGGCTGTTGAGCTGTTAGTGACATTCCCGAAGAAAGCAGTTTTCCTAAATGATGGGCCTAAACGCTGATTATAGTCACCTGGGATGTTAGATGGACAAATCTTGAGATATAACCATAATTGATTATTTTTCATTTTTTTCCCACAAAAAAGAATATACTGAACAAGCACTTGTCATGGCAAAATACAGTATGTGTGCTGCTACGAACAGTAAAGTGTGTAAGTCAAATAGCTGAGGAAATCAAAAATAATGGAAATATGTGTACAGAGATATAAGCACTCAGGTCTGTTTTAGCTGACAGTGACATAAGCAGAACTAAGATATGGTTATATAGTAATAATGGCAGGAACATGAGCACTGAGATAAGTAGGCATTTGCCAGGAAGTAGAGTTCTAATATATGTATCAGGAAATAGGACTCATTGGAAGTTTGTGTTTTACAGACTGTATTAAAATGAAGACAGATGGAGAAGAGGACCATTTTTGGTCAAAATTGTGAAAGGATGACAAGACTATTTATGGCCAATGGTGTTTTGAAATGCTGTGAGATATGGATGATGATATGCACTGTCACCAGGAAAAAATGTTGCTGATTATTACATCAGTGTTAGTTTTCCTCACCAGAAAGATATTTGAAAGAACATACTACTTTGATATTGATAGAGTTTGAGATTCCTGGATGAGACTGCTAGCAACCTTCTTCACCAGGTATTTGCTAAACCAGTAAAAAGTGTTACACTAGGTTCAGTTTTAGGTGTGAAATTAGGGTATTAGAGAAGAATGAGTTTTGGATAATAGTCTAGATGAAGACACAGGTGGATTCAATTTAAATGAAGTGGTGAGAATCATTGAAAAGACTGTCATGAAAACTAATCACTCAGGCAAAGGAACTAGCTGGAATAAGTGCTCTAGACTAGAAGTTTGGGAATTGAAAAGCATAAACTGGAATTTCTGTACAATTTAGTGCTGAAATTCTCAGGAACCTGTATTGCCTAAAATGGAGCAAAAAGCCTAGAAAAGGACTGGCCAAAATATGAGAAAACAACTTTTTGAGAAGCATATAAAATGCTGAAATAGAAAACCCAAACCTGCAGAGTACATGCCTGGAGATAATAATCATGAAAAATGCATTTTTAAAGATCTGAAACCTAGGGATAGGCACTAATATAAGAAGCTATTACAGGTTAATAGAATTAGACCTTGCAAATTGTTATAACAAGTAACAGAGTTATTTAACTCTAGGAACTAAATGATAAGCAAAATTACTGTAAGCAGATAGGGCACAAAATGCAACAGTGCAAAATTATGTGCTGACAATCTAATCACTGTCATTTCAGCTGTAACCTGATGAATTAGAACTTATGTCTGTGGAGAATAGCCTGAATGACTAGCTAGTTCTGACTCATCTCTGATTGTCAGTGTGGTGGGACCGGAAAACCTGTAATGAACCTTTGGAATGAGTCAGAAAACGTATTTCTGGAAGAAGTGAAATAAAGTCAATGTTTTTGAATAGGGCATTGATAAGACTTAAATGTGGAGTGCTGCATATAGCTCAGGTCACGTTCAGGAAAGATGGATTTCAGTCTGGAACACTACCTGAGGAAAAGTACAAGAAAAGTAAGGGGAATGGAGAGCTTGTTCATGACAGCAGAATTAAAGAGCTTAGTTTGTATGGTATTATCAATAAAAGTTTGAGAGGGATATGACATATGCACATAAATATGTCCAAAGATAAGCACAAAAGAGCAAGGAGAGCTTTTGTGATGAAAAGGTAACATTAGTAAAAGAACAACTGGTCAGAAATATGTGTCCTGGAAATTCATGATTGTTAGAAAAAACAAAGAAATAGAATGATTAGGGTAAAAGAGCGTAAAGATGTAGATTATTAAGTTTGAAAATCTGTGATATGGTGGTTCCGTGTTCAATAAATCAACAGGATTTTTAAGGTTACAAGAGGTTGAATCTGTAGGGAGCATAAAATTTTCTTAGTATTTTCACAGTATCATTTATTCAAATAGGAATGGTGTGTTTCCTTAAGCCCCCCAAAAATTAGAATACCAGGCATTTTGATACTGTTCACAACTCTGTTAGGAGTATTACTAGCTTTGGGTGAACTCCCAAAACTGATCCTTGTTCATTAATTATCCTGATTTTGCTACTGTTTCTTCTCTCAGACACAGCAGTATCTCTAACCAGCAGTATAGCTCACTTAATTTCCTTTTTCCCTCTGCTTATTATCTTTCACATTGTTTGACCTATGTCCAGTATCTGAACATTGGAGAACAGTTCCAGACTGACATACTGTTGTAAGAACCAAAGCAACCCTCTTTTTGCTGTTGAGCTGTAAGAACTTACCTAACCACACACTGTAGAACCTGTGCTATGTATAAATAGTATGTTTTTAGTTTGTACATACCTCCTTCACATTGCCTTAGGTAGAAGCAGTGCACGAGAAGCTAAGGGGATCCTTTGTGTTTGACAGATTATATTTATGTCCCAGTCACAATACACTCTCATATGCATCAAACACAAAAGAAACACTGTGGGGGAAAGCAGTATGTCGTGCTGTTGTTTGAGTAGATTGGCTGCTGTGTGATATTTAAGCAACTGTGTTCATCATATTTCTTCCTATCAAAGGGTTCCAATTCTAACTGAAGCAACCTAAGTAAGAATGATCACATAATTATTTCTCTCTCTTTAGGAGAAACTGAGACACTAAATCTGTACAATGAAGTTTATACCCACTAAGGACCAATAGGAGGAAATGCTTAAGACTGCAATTCTCCCTGGATATCAGAACAGTTTTAGGTATGAATGAGACTTGAGTAAAAAAATTAGGCTAGGATCAAGTTCAGGATCGTTGTAGGAGTTTATAAGTGTAAATGCAGTAAATTCTTACCTAGTGATATCATAATGACTTTATACCAAACGTGACAAAATTTCTAAGTTAGGAGGTACACTGTTTTGTTACATAGACTACTGTTTTGTCCATCTGTTTTTGCCACTTTGAAGAAAAGTGAATGCCCTTTCCTTTTACTGATCCATAAGAGCTCAAATGCAACAATCAAAGGGATCAAGCCTATGGTTACCATGAGCTGATTTGCTTTTATGAAAAATAGCTCAGTATTTCTCCTTCTCCTGGACCTTTCTCAGCAGTGGTGTTTATTCAATGGTTATGGAAACAATAACTTTAAATTTTGTATTTTCAGTTTATTTTCTCTTCAAAATAAAGCTAAAAACTAAATCTCTTCTAAGTGCCAATACCACTAAACTCAGAACAAAATTATTGTGGCACAGAGACAGCAAGGCACCTCTTGTTTCATGACTACAACAACACAAAGCTTAACAGACTTGGCAAGTCCTATGTTCCCTTTCTAGGCAGCTCATGAGAAAAGATAGAATTACAACAATTTAGAAATGGTTATGTATGAACACTTCCCTTACTGATGCATGTGTTGAAAGACTAAATAATTGAAAGAGATTTGATGTACAGTTTGTAAAAGTCCTTCTAATGAAAAATCCTGATTTTTCACTTTTTTTTTTTTTTTCTGTGGTAACATGGCTGGTCTGCAGTTGTGAAGACTGCATGATGCAGGGTCATATAGTAAAGTAGATCAACCCTGTGCAGAGAAGTAGGAGACATTTTATTGCAAAATTGCTTCAAATTGCTCCTTGTTGGCTTTTAAGCTTGGTGTGTCAGATGCTTGCTGAAAATCACCGTCATTCAGGGCCACCCAGAAAAGCAGATAGTTTGAAATGTTAATTCATGGTACATAAATAAGTTATCATTGCTGAAGTCCTCTCTGTTCTTTAGTGTGAGTAATTAATCACGGCTTAATCATGGAAAAGCACAGAACATGTGCCTGAATGCCAAATGAATTTGCTATGATTCCCTGGTTTCATAAGGAGTGCCTATCAATTCAGTGCACCAGAAAGCTGTCTGCTGTGCTACACAGAAGGGCAGTGCAATGTCTAAAACAGTCTACTGCATTTGAAGTGATGATGAGTTCTTCTGTACTATATAATTTTTGCCTTTTCTCAGAATGCTCCTTTGAAGTTACTGAACTAACAAAAGGTAAGAAGTTTTTAATTGATTTGTGAGCATTCAAATAATTATAGCAGAATTCTAATTAAACAGTTGATACGGATTCCTTAAATCAGGAAGACATTAGGTAATTAAGCACAATTCTTTTACAGACAATAATACCTGTTAGCAGCTGTGATTCCATGACAGCCTTATGACACAGAAAACAATGAAACAAAACAAAATTAAAAAAAAAAGTAAAAATGTATCTTTGTTATATATCTCTGGGACTGTGAGAGCATTTTGCGTGAAAAACTATCAGCAGATTAATGTAGATGTTTTTCAAGCTAATTAAATTGAATTGTGTAACTTCTCATGATGAGTGGCTAATTACAGAACAGAAGAGTTGGATAGATAAGAAGTGCTCGGTGTTGTAAGGACAATCAATACAACTGAAACAATTTCAGTACTAGTCCTGGATCCTAAGATATGTTTAAATAAATAATAACATTCTGTATAAGAAAACATAAATCACTGCCACTACATTCAAATTGGTATTCACTTATAGGTACTGAAGCCAAAGCAGTGAAGGAATCTCTGGATATGGATGAGTGGTTGGGCAGCTTTTGACTTTTAATATTTTTGAGATCTGATAAATATTTCAGCAATGGAAGTTTTTGTTTTAGAAGGCCACAATATTACTGTTCTTTAGAAAATAAGCTCTAGTCTTCACTCAAAAAGATGGTTCTGCAATACAAATCCACAGTCACGAGATGACTTTATTAAATATCGGGGACCCATGGGATATTTTTCTGAGACATGGATATTTTGAATGGAGTTTAATCATATATGCATTTTCAAACCTAATCAAGAATCCACAAATATTCATGTCTCTCCATGAAATCTTGAGGGAGTTTACTCAAAAAAAGGCAGATTTAGGCCCAGCAGAAATCCATGACTTTTTAGATGATTTGTTGATTTCTTTTTCATATGCTAGTCAATATATCATGTATTTTCTACAACTGCCACATGAATACAGCTGATTTCAAGTCCATATGGGAAGATGTGTAGCTGTTCAAGCAGACAGAAGAACGTTCTGTCCTATGAATAACAAGGGATGTGATAAGATTTAAAGCCCTCTTACTAAGGTAATCTGTATTTTATTCTGCAGGAGAAAGCACCTTTGACTAAATGCATCCAACACTGAGAACTATGCTAGAGGAATTCCATATGCAGCATTTATAGACTATTAGTGTAAAAACTAATAGAAAAATTGTCTAACCTGTGACACCAATGTTGTTAATATACCAGTGATATAGTACATTACTTAAAAATACTGGGATAAATAGAGATAGAAATGTTTGGGAAGCACTGGACATAAGTCAATGCGTCATACTATAATGTTAAAATAATGAAAATGGAACCTGTAGTAACCCTACAGGGACACTCTCCTGTTTCTATACAATTTGTAGATGGTTATTCCTCTGTGACAATGGATCCCACTTTTCTTCCACACATATTTAGTTTAACACAGTCTGGATATTCTATTCAAGTGCAGTCTTTTAGGAACATCCAGGACTGTATTGTATTCCTTGCTATTCCTTCTTGGGCATATGAAAAGCCATGCTAGTTGTTCAGAAGCAATACTGAATCTTCCTAAGCATGCCCAATACACTAGGCGTACTTTTTGCAGAGCACTGCTCTTATTAACAATCCATCACAAAACTGCTTCTGAAAACGTGTTATATCATGTGAAGAATACAGAAACTTCTTTTTTGTGAACAAATGTTTTGCATCTCCTTTCTGTCATAATGTGAAAACAATAAACATATATGTAATCTGTCTTCTATTAACAAAAGTTATGTTTCTGAATCTTAGAGTGAGGCTGTGACTGAAAAAAAATTCTTTTCTTCCTAGTAGTAGATAAGTAGAGTAAATTAGTTCATTTACTGATATTTTACCAGCTGAGACTGGATAGAGTGTGGAAACACAAGCATCCTTTAGGCTTTCACTTAAACAGAGACTTTCAAAGTTCATTTTTCCTTTATTAAAAGCCAAACACTTAACAATGAAGGTACAATCCAATGCGCTGGTTACAATTCATTCTGAAGGATGTAATGAAATGCAAACTCAAAATGAAGGCTGAAATATAACATACTTTTTACAAAAAAAGACTAGAATGCCAGTTGAACCTACATGTCATTTCATTTTAAGGTGTTTTAGAAGTACTTAATGATAGACAGATAAACAGTTATTGGTAGTCATTTGTACTGTGCAAAGAGGTTTGAATTCTAGTGGTCTCAATTTAGAATAGATTGATCATTCTTCCTTTTCACAGTTCTTTAAGTGTTGTACTGGAAAAAACCAGACCTAGCTGCTGAGTTGTTAACTGTCTTTGAGAGTCTTTACACATGACCTTCACACAATGAAGTGTCATATTAGATGACAATTGTAGTGATCTCAAAAATATAACTCATGTATCTTGACTAATGACCAGTAACTTGTCAAGCCTTGGGGACTCCACTATTTACAATCATTGATCCAAAACCTAATTCATATTTTCTGGTTATGGGAGCTAGACACTACGACCCATTGAGATACAGACACAACTTTAAATACATGGAACACCTGAAAGCAAACTCTAGAGTTTATCTATTCTTTAGGGAGCCTCAGGTCTCCAACATTTATAGGTGAATTAAAGTTCCAGATTTTTTATGGGTCCAAGAACTGTTGTGGATCTGGCTCTTATCCTCTTAGTCTTAGCTCCTATAAAATAGTGATAGCGTTATTTCAAATTAAAAGATAGTAACACCATGTGCTATTCAGAGTTGTAATAATTTTCCTCAATAAATAGAAATTATATAAATGATAAGAATTAAACATACATTAAACTATGGGAGTTAGAAAAACAAGATTTGTCAGTGAAAAAATCACATTATACATATGTGAGATAAACCAGATATGGACAAGTTTGACGCTGTCCCACATGATGTCCTTGTCTCCAAATTGGAGAGACATGGATTTGATGGATGGACCACTTGGTGGACTGGCAGCATGGCCACATGCAAATAGTTATGGTCAACAGCTCATTCTCAGTGTGGAGAC
The DNA here is from genome assembly GCA_013396655.1 of Campylorhamphus procurvoides. NCBI lineage: Eukaryota > Metazoa > Chordata > Aves > Passeriformes > Dendrocolaptidae > Campylorhamphus > Campylorhamphus procurvoides. The sequence goes on along the minus strand of WBMV01000290.1, from coordinate 14,372 downwards.
CAGTGATGAGTCGTGTCCTCAGGGGTCAGCACGGGGACTGATTCTGTTCATCTTTGCTGGCAACATGGACAGTGGGGTCGAATGCACCCAGCAAGTTTGCTGGTGACACCAAGCCATGTGGTGCAGTCAACACACTGAAGGTCATCCAGGGGGACCTTTGCATGCTTGAGAGGTGGACTGATGCAAAGATCATAAAGCTCTACAAAATGAAGTGCAAGGTCCTACATCTGGGTTGTGGCGATTCCAGGCACACCTACAGATTGGGCGGAGAATGGATTGAGATCAGCCCTTGAAGAAGGATTTGGGGCTAATAGCTGATGAAAAATTAAACTTGAGTCAGCAATGTGTACTCACAGTCCAGAAAGCCAGCTGTATCCTGGCCTGTATCAAAAGAGATATGACCGGCAGGATGAGGAAGTGATTCTCCCCTTCTACTCTGTTCTTGTGAGACACTACCTGGAGTGCTGTGTCCAGTTCTGATGCCCCCAAAATAAAAGGATGGGGAACTGGAAAAAGTCCAGAAGAGGCCACAAACTTGCTAGGAGTACTGGAGCACCTCTCTTACAAAGACAGACTGAGGAAGGTGAGGCTGTTCAAGCTGGAGAAGAGAAGTTGCGTGAAGACCTTATGGCAACCTTCCAGTATCTAAAGCGGGCCTATAGGGAAGGTGGAGAGGAACCCTTTGACAGGAACAGTAGTGATAGGACAGAGAGTAATGAGTAGAAATTGAAAGAGGGAAAATTTAAGTTAGATGTCAGGAAAAAAATTCTTTACTGTGGGGGTGGTAAGACNTGGACTGGCAGCATGGCCACATGCAAATAGTTATGGTCAACAGCTCATTCTCAGTGTGGAGACCAGTGATGAGTCGTGTCCTCAGGGGTCAGCACGGGGACTGATTCTGTTCATCTTTGCTGGCAACATGGACAGTGGGGTCGAATGCACCCAGCAAGTTTGCTGGTGACACCAAGCCATGTGGTGCAGTCAACACACTGAAGGTCATCCAGGGGGACCTTTGCATGCTTGAGAGGTGGACTGATGCAAAGATCATAAAGCTCTACAAAATGAAGTGCAAGGTCCTACATCTGGGTTGTGGCGATTCCAGGCACACCTACAGATTGGGCGGAGAATGGATTGAGATCAGCCCTTGAAGAAGGATTTGGGGCTAATAGCTGATGAAAAATTAAACTTGAGTCAGCAATGTGTACTCACAGTCCAGAAAGCCAGCTGTATCCTGGCCTGTATCAAAAGAGATATGACCGGCAGGATGAGGAAGTGATTCTCCCCTTCTACTCTGTTCTTGTGAGACACTACCTGGAGTGCTGTGTCCAGTTCTGATGCCCCCAAAATAAAAGGATGGGGAACTGGAAAAAGTCCAGAAGAGGCCACAAACTTGCTAGGAGTACTGGAGCACCTCTCTTACAAAGACAGACTGAGGAAGGTGAGGCTGTTCAAGCTGGAGAAGAGAAGCTGCGTGAAGACCTTATGGCAACCTTCCAGTATCTAAAGCGGGCCTATAGGGAAGGTGGAGAGGAACCCTTTGACAGGAACAGTAGTGATAGGACAGAGAGTAATGAGTAGAAATTGAAAGAGGGAAAATTTAAGTTAGATGTCAGGAAAAAAATTCTTTACTGTGGGGGTGGTAAGACACTAGAACAGGCTCTTTAGGGACGCTGTGAATAACCCAATCCTGGAAGCGTTCAAGACTGGGTAGGATAAGTGCCTGAACAATCTGGTCTAGTGGGAGGTCTCCCTGCCTGTAGCAAGTGGTCTGGGAACTGAATGATCCTTAAAGGTCCATTCCAACCCCTCGATTCTATGTTACACTTGTGTTTTAGGTAATTTGTTTCAAATATGACCTTTACTCATCAAGGCGCAAGCTAAATATAGTGCATATATAGCATATGTCCATCATGTGTTATAAACCTTCTCTTTCACATTAATTATTAAATGATTATCACATGTAGCTTCCAATATAAAAATTACCTAAGATTTGTCAGTGTTCATGCTCAGCTGGGAAGTATCATTGCACACTAAACTTCACAATGATGCTATTTCATAGCATTATGCTTTATGGAAGCTTATTGCTTGATAGAAAAAAAAAGCAATTTTATGAGGAAATAAATTATAAAATAAATCAGCTCACGCCAGCTATACTAACTGAATACGTGTTTTGATCCATTTGTCATTTTGTAGTTTACTTTTATATTTCACTTTTCCTTGCATGCAAAATTTATATCTCCAGGTCTGTTTAATTTTATTGCATGCATTTTCTGCAAAATAAAAAATATAGAGGGGTAAAAATGAATGGTGAAAGGTATAGTACCAGAGAAATCAAACGATTGCCTTGTCTGTTTTGTATCGTTGCCCTATGTGCAATTGAAGAGAAGATGGCAGTTGCCTATATCTAATAAGGTGGTACCTAGAATTTTCTCTCTATATAACTTTGAATTGAGTGACTTGCAAAACTGAATGCCATAAAAGGTTCTCAGGAAGTCACTAGTAGAAGATCATATTCCTGCCTTCTAATGTTAACATCAGAACACGGGTATTTAAATGAACAAATACCTTCTGAAGAAATTTATTTCCATTGATTGACATAAGGGGAAACTAACCCATAAATATTGGCACTGTAATTTGATAAAAATTTTTCATCAAAAGGCAAAGATGGGATAGCATAGTCCAAAATGTAGATATGGGCAACATAATACATATTGTGGTGTATATAGTGTATTTTTTCTGTTGTATTTAGAGTGGTTGTCCTATATAATATCTTTTTCAAATACCTATCTGGGGATATAATATGTTTTCCAAATCCTTTCTAATGATTTGTTGTATGGTACTATACACTAGTTTGCTTAGCAAAAAGAATATAACCTTTAAGTAAAATAATTAATTACTTTTCATGTGATTCGGCCTACTCTTAAGCATGTTGCATAGAGAGAGGAGGCCTAATATATGTGTTATAAGGTGCTGTTGTGCAAAACACATATAAGAATATATGTAAATGATATAGGTATTGGTATATATCATTTTCATATTGTCATTTTTGTTAAAAACAGTTTTATGCTTTAGTAAAAAAAATAACTTTTATGGCTAGCCTTTTGTCATACAAATTAAACTTTTAAAATAGAAATAATAGTATAACAAAACATTTAATAGGAGTAAACCACTTGATTACGTTTGAACTGTAATTTCACTTCTGCTGCTTGATGTAATTACATATAAAGATTTCAATAGCTTTTACACAGAGAAAGTTGTGAAATATTTCTAAGATGACTTGCAGAACAGAAACTTGGAGAACTCTATCATTCCCATTAGTAAAGTCTCTGTTAAAAGGATAAAAGGTTTGTTTTCTATTCTGACATGAACAGTGAATAAAACTTAGTTACTTCAAACCATGCATTTCGAAATGAAATTAGGTGAATTTACATTCTGAAATTATGTTGCAATTCTGTATATGATTAAACATGGCATTGCTATCATGAGACAGTCATCTAAACTACCATAGACAGTTTGGAGACTTGTAACATATTTTTCCCTTCTTTTTTTCCTTCTTCTGTCTCTCTCTCTCTCTCTCTCTTATCTATCTATCTAATGTGTTTTCCTAGTGTGTTGTTAACCCATTTAAAGGTGAAAATTCTTTAGATTTGAGCTGTCCCCTTCTTGCCCTATAGAAGTTGTAATTTTAAATAACAGATAAACAGTATGAGAAAACAAAAATAAGAGAAATACAGTGCAAAAATAACAGCAGCTATCCCTTGAAACTGGTAGGAATTCAAGTAATAAAATCAATTAAATTATCTATAAAAGGAAGAAAAATATGGATGTATCAACATTTATAAGATTATATGAAAACTGTGAAACTACCATGATGGAACAGTGCAGTAACTTTTAGTTAGATAACACACTACTCCTACATATTCTAATGTACTTGCAAAATTTTCAATCATGTACTCTTAAATTTAATGAACTGCTACCATATTGTTCTGCAACAATTGTGTGTGGTTCCCTCAGAAAAAAATCATAGAAAATCCATAATTCTTTCATGATGTCATATGGGGACCTATTTCCATCAATGAAACAAACCTTTTAAACTATATGGTTATTTTTGTGATGTAGTGATTTTTCACAGAACTTTCTGGGGACTAGGTTTCCTAGCAGATCTCTGGCAGAAGAATTGGTTCCCCAGCTCCACTGCAGGAAAGTATGGAGCTTTAGGCTAAATTTCAGGACTGAATCACTGGGTTAATATGCTTGGGTGGTTTGGGGGCCCAACTTGATTTTCTGCTTGAAAAAATACATATCACAAGATTTTGCTGTTCCTAAAAAATAATTTAAGGTCATATATAGCTACAGAAGAAAACTAGGTGGAGATATATGTGATTTGTACCATTAGAAACTTAAAGCACCCTGCTTATTGATGAACTTGGTGTAAGAGGCAGCAAAATAACCATCCTATATAGTACAGTCTCCTTATAATCTAATTTAAAACCAAACTGTAGTTTTTTCTTATTATTCTTTGTATTGGTTTTTGTTGCAGTTTGTGAGGCTTTCATTTCTGATTAATTCTATGTTACTGAAACACAAGAAGGATTTAGTTACTAAATTATTATATCTCCTCCACTCTTAACATTTATCCTCTCAGCCTGGGGTAACTGTAGTCTGCTGTCTGATATCTCAGAAGTGTCTTAAATTGTTAATGACATCTGTTACACATGATTCTAAGGGTTATAGTCTGTTTTGTTGTTGTTGTTGTTTTTTAAATAATGTCCACAAAAACTGACAAATTATTTTTATTTGCTTAACAGTATCCTTTGGAAGGATTTTCATACATTCAGTGCACTGTTACTATGAGATTTAAGAAATTGAAAACAAAGTTTTTGAAGGTTGTGAATCTCCAAAGAGCAATAACATGTCAAGACCCTTATGAATACCCAGTACTGTTTCTTATATTCCATAATGTACTTTCAAGTACAGTCTTAAATGTGCATGCTGTTGCTCTTTAGGAAACACAAATTTAAATGGCAAGAAATAAGAGTATTTAATCTCATACCTGTGACAGTAATTAAGAAAATCACCGATGCAAACTCTGTATTTCAAAATAAAGATGGAACAGTGATTAATGCAAAATGATAAAGTGGCAACATTATTTCACGCAGTTAGAGAGAAACAATGTAAAATGTAAGAACGCCAAAGGAGACAGAACAGAGATATGAAAAAGCAGAGAACAAATAGAACAGTACTTCAGTGTGAGTGAACTATGGCGTAACCTGTTTTGTAAAGGGCACAAATTGTAGTCTTGGCTATTTCCATTTTCTTCAAAGCAGTGTACTGCTTCTTGGATGTGGTACAACCTTGTCCCGGTTAGTGCAGTTGCCTTCCAGTGAGGACATTTGTGATGCCAGGTTGGACCAATCAAGCCTTGGAGTACCCCTTGTCAATCAATCTGGGCTTCTGGTCCAGAGAAATTGACACAGACATATATCAGTTAATTTCAGGCTGTCTCTTTACAATTTGCATTATGTTCAGAATTTAGTGTTAGTATCTCATCTTTTATGTTTAAATTTTTAGAACTATTTTATCTTTTATTTCTCTGCACAGAGTAGTGCATAATGAGAATGCTCTCCTGAAGTTTCACAATTTCTATTGCAGTAAAAACAACACATAGCAATAAGGCGGCGGAGCTACAGGATGAAGTTAAAATAGTAAATTCTTCTGTCTTATTTTCTTAGGTTTCCTGCTTGAGTGTTTTATTATTTTGATTAACTCCTACTTAAAATGTTGAGTGGATTTCTTAGAGGTGGAAGAGAGAAAAGGAGATCCAAGGGAGTCCACAGTGATATCAGTGGCATTCTGTATGTATTTATGCAGGGAATTGTTCCTGGGCAGAACTTTCAAAGCTGCTTAAAAAAACCCCTTGACTGTAATAGCTTTACAACGACACTTAATAAGACTAAGCTGGGTTTTTTTTCTTTTCTTTTTTTTTTCTTTTTTTTTTTCCTGAGGCACTTGAATTGCAAATCACTGATCCAAGGTCTTATACTCTTGAAGTTCAAGTCAGATTATCAGCGAATATTAGAACATGCAGTTGTGAGACGGCCTTTACAAGGTTTAAGATCAAAGAGTCACTGTGCAACCTTCAGAATAATATCATTCTGTCACTCGAGCAAGCATAAGAAGGCTGGAAAAGTTCATGCTTTCATGCAAACTTTAGAACTTTTGCATAAAGCAATTTTGACCATAGAAAGCTTGTGTGAAAGAAAAGAAGTTTTTACCTTCAAAAAAATATTATCCTTCTCTGTAATGAAACTGAAAAAAATCCCCAAATTTGCCATTATAATTTTTCTGCATATATTATAAAAATAAAATCTCTTGACATGTTTGCGTTCAAACTTGCCTTTTCAGGCTTGGGTTCCATAGTCTCCAAGGTCTTAGCAGTTGTACTTTGCATTACCTCTTGCCTAATGTAGAAATGTGGCATACCTTATTTAAAAATGAAAATAAATGAAAATAAATTAATAAAAATTACAAATTTGGAGTTAAAGTGCTAATAAGTCCCATAGAATACATGAGATTACTTTTTGTTTAGCATACAGCAGGTACAGAAATATTCTGCTATGTTAGGTTTGTAGAGTTCAACTAATTCTGATCAGGCCTGCTGTCAGCATTGTAGTGGAATTTCTTTTGTGTCCAGACTCATTATCTTTTTTCTATGGAGAGGTGGGAGAAAAAAAAAAGAACATCAGGTCACTCTTTCTTTACAGCATTATTACAAATATATTAAGCTTAAATACATATCTCAGCTGATGAAGGTAAATAATTTTCCTGGTAGAGGAATAATAATGTATTTGGACAGGAGTTTCAGAAGTACAAGCACACCAGGCTTCTAAAGCCTCTGTATCTTGAATTTTCTCTGAAAGCTTGGGGTAATGACTATGATTTCATGTAAGATGGTGCAGGAATTTAGAGTTTAAATCAACTACAGACAGTGGAGATACAATGCCATTGTTATCTCAAAAGTCAAAGACTAGAAATTGAATAATTTGGCTATTTATTTAATAGAAACATAACCTCATGAAATCACTGGATGGTTAGGGTTGGAAGGGTCCTTAAAAATCACGTATTTCCCACCCCCTTGTTGTGGGCAGGGATGCCGCTCACCGTACCTCACAGTACCATCCAGCCTGGCCTTGCACACTTTCAAGTGTTAATATTTTTGTGTTGTGGACTTAAGTAACCCCAATAAAAAAAAAAGGGGTTTTAAGTAAGCCCACTTCAAATTGATTTATTATACCAAATATTTTTTTGTAATAGGGTCTTCTTTGAATTCCTTTCTTACATAAGAAAAGGAGCTTGAATATTTGTGGCTTCCCTCATTTCTATAGGCAAAGCAGGGACAAATTATTCTGTCCCATACTTTATTAATTGCTGATCTACTGTCTCTAGGACTATCTTATGGCTACTGAGTAGTCAGAATTAGTGTCAGTGTCTGGTTGAAATTCTAATAACAGTTATTTAATTTGAAGATATCCCGGGATGTATTTGCACCAATAATAATATTCAAGGAGACCTACTGGTATCATTATCCTCTTCCACTGGTCTCTATATCAACTTGAGAGTAGTTTCTGGAGCATAAAACTGCAATGCACTTGTAATGCAAATGCATACTCAGTCATTTCATCCTCTCCTTTTGTTAACTTTAAGACCAGCAGTAAACCAAATTATAGTTTTTGTAAGGTCATTATAATTTTTTCAAAATTTTGAATCAAACAATAAAAATGTAATTTTTGATTTAGGGACTTGTACCGTTGATACTGCACTTTTCCGTGATGAGCTGAATACAAAGATTTTAAAAACCTCCAAAGAAAAACCTATGTTAGCTATGTCCCTTCACTAGGGAAAACTTCAAAGACTATTTTCAGAAAATCTTGACTAAATACTAGCTTGCAGTTGATAACTGTATCTTTATTACGAGTTACCCAGGGGTGTGGATAGAGAAAATTTCTCCTTTTTACCAGGAGGGGGCGTAATGATGTTCCCAGCTTTTATTTTTTGTTCCTTGTCCATGAAGAGTTCTTTTACATCTTTGGAAATCTGAATAGATTGAAAGGGATTTTAAAGTTGAAAGTGTAGTTTATCTCTGTTTAAGTGCTCTTATCTGATGCACTTTCATTTAATTCTTTTGATATTATTCCAAGGAAACATGAAGTCAAGGAGGCAGCACCAGCTTCAGCTGCTGCTGCAGCAGAAATAGAGTGTTTGAAATCTGGTCAGGTAGAGGCTGCATTCAGTGTAAGGCAGAGCTGTACAAGAAGCCAGTATCTTAGATTCAGTGGTTGAATGGAAGCGAGGGCAAAATCCTTTTTCTGTCTCCAAAATCCAATTTTGTGGTAATCCAGCTGTTGCTTCCTCTTCAGGCTGGAATGACAAAGGAATATTCTATAATTTTGTTGTACCAAATAGTATTTTGTACCAAAGGTGGTTGCGTGTTATAGGAAGAGGTTCACTTATGTGAAAAATTTCCCTTAAAAAGTATTCCCCAAGAAACGGAAATATATGGGATGGAGGTATTTTATTATTTTCTGTATACATGAAGATCTAATGAGCATTCATATAATGACTAAATGTTCTGGAACCTCTTATTTTTTCCTGAACATGACCAGAGTTTGTAACTTGAATTTTGATATACATACCTCAATTCTTATTTTAGTTTTAATAGTTTTGTATTAGTAGTTTGATAGTTTTGGATGAACCTTATTCTTGCTTTTCATCAGAGTTGTGTAAGACTTCTGGTCTCAGAATCCTGGAATCATCATGTAAGATAAGGATCCATTTTTCCACTAAATCAAAGTGCATATGGATATTTCAACAATGTTTTATCTAAGTACAGTGAAATACAACAGCAAAAAATATGTGTATGTATCCACACAAGAATACGTTAGCCTTCAAGTGTATGTGGAAAAAAATGCAGCTTCTGTTTGTAAAGCAAGGGTATTTTTCAGTTGGATGTATTCTCTCTTAAAGGTTTTGGCATTCAAAGATAGCTTGACAAAGGATGCAGAATGGCTCTATATGCAAGCATTCATAGCAGTAAAAAAAACTGATTAGGTGTCTGCAAGGAATAAATTATTTTTATGTACTCAGGTTCTGAAATGTGGACCAAATGTGACTTGAGATTTTTGAGGAAGAGATCCACTATTAAAATAGCAAAAACACTTGTGCGCTTGGATCCAAAACCTTGATATAACTTTTATCTGTTTTTAAAAGAATGTTAGAGAAGGATGGAGGGTAGCAAGAAGATGGTAGGCTAGCAGAACAGCTTTTCGTGTTATGGCTTTTTTTTTTTTTTTAATTTTGAAAGGAAGATCCTTCATAAAGGTTTGTAACTCTGACTCTCTCTACACCTATAAGATTGGTGTCTCCAGTTTTGCTTTCATAGAATGATTGAATACTTAATATAAAACTGTCTTTCTGTACATTTCCTTTGATTTCATTATAGTAATGATCTTATATGATCTGATACATGGATCTTGGGTACCGGAACATTAGCACCTACTTTGGGACTCCAGTTATTCTTCTAGTCTATAACTGCAATCTGTTATTTCACATAATTTTCTAAATTGGAAGGGACTGACATGGATTCTCAAGTCCAGGTCCTAAGCGAATGACCCATTATTGGGCTTGAATTCACAGCCTTGCTGTTATGAGCACTAGGCTCTAACCAACTGAGCTAATCTCACAATCATTTCTGAAACTATATTTTCCAGGTATTCCTACAAAAGATATAGAAAAAACAATTAAAGCAAAGAGAAATCCATGGGAGATGAAAAGAAATGAAGAAAGAAAGAAAAATGGATGATTTTTTCTTGTAGAGGAAATTCAGTGATTTACTTTTGTTTTTTTTTTTTTAAAAATCCATCTAGATTTATGTTCTGTTGAAATAATAACATGCTGAAATATTGAGATATGTTTTGAATTTTGAGATTATTTAAATATCCTGTCATTCATGACTAACTTGTCTAGTGCTTGGAAACAGAATGGTAAGTAGGAGTCAATGCCCTTCACTGTTCCCTAAACTGAACACCTTTGCAACCTAGCTATAAATAGGGGTCAAGTGATCAAAGTCATGAAATAAAGCTCCAAGATTTATTCTCTGTTTTTCTGAGCTGCCTGTTTTCTAGGATTATCCTTTATTCTCTAGATACTCTAAAACCCTGAAAGACAGTTATGACTAATACTGTATCATACACTATTCATAATTACTTTTTCCATTCGTATTTTTAATATGCCAAGGGGACATCAATATACAGGATCCAGCTGAAAAGTGGATGCAGCATCATCATGCTGCATTCTCTCAGTGGGGAAAAAGTCTATGTTGCATCTGTCAAGAGGTTACAGCTGCTTGGTATAAGCAAGCTGAGAACTGCCTGGAATATCTCATTCTCCTAGATTTTCCAGATACCTCTGTAAGCCAGAAACAGAGCTGGTATGACATGATTATTTAAAATAAAAAAGAGGGGATTCTCTTTCCTCTCAAGAAAACTGGGGTTTTTTTTGTCAAAATTTGTCATTTTCAACACTTTATTATTTTGCCTGTTAAAATCAGAACCTTCTTTGCATCCAGCAGATGCTAAGTACTCCACAGACCTCAGCAGGGGTTGAGGGTTTTTAGCATTCTGCACATGATAAATCACTAATAAAACATGGACACTAACATCATATGCTTTCAGCAGAATAAAGGAACTGCATCTGCCATTGACTTTGCTTGGAACTGAGCGTGCTCTGAGCATCTGAAAAATATCACTGTCTTACTGATGCTTACTAGTAATTGCTGGAGATCAGGACCTGAAGAATCAAGATCATGCAGAAAAAGCTACTTTAAAAAACATTTTCTCAGAAAACTACATTAAAATAACTTCGCATGGGTGTGAAACTGTCAAAATGTGGTAAAAGACAGAATTAAAACTAGTTTTAAGAAGCTTAAGCTAACTTTACAACACCTATGCTATCACACAGTATTTAATTTCCTGCTGTTTTTGTTCCATTGGAGCTTCTACCTAGTAACTGCACAGAATGTTCCTGCAATGAACAGTTATTCAGTATCTTACCTCATCAATATTTGCCCTATTTAATAACCTTATAATGTTTTTAATTTCTTTAGGTTCTTTCCTTTCAATGTCAATATTATACTAGTTTAACAGCATTAAATGTAAGGTCAGTTATGTTGTGGTTAAGTGTATGTTTTTCTTTTTGTTAAATATATGTTCACCTGCACTGGCTATCAATGTCACTGGATCTATCACACTGGAGTGTAGCTTTGGAGCTGATCAAACAGCAGTTGTCAGTCTGCCAATGTGATTTCTTTGTATTTGATGATAATAGATTTATAACCAAATGAAAAAAAAAAAAGTCCAATTCCTGTATGTTATAATGTGCTATCATAAACACACACTACTGTTTTATCTTCCCCAGTTCCAATCATCTTCCTTCCCAAACTGATTTCCCAATCTGAGTAGTGTTGCCTTTGTCTTTTCTATTCCAGTTTCTGTTCTTCAGCCTAAATTTTCATTGCAGCTATACTTATCTGCTGCAAAAGCTCCAGTCTTCTCTTACTCTGTAAGTTCTTCTTCCCATTTTCATTCTTGTATCCTTGTTAAGCCAACACACTGCTGCTTATCTATACCTGCTTTTTCCTTAATTTGCTTGTTCATCCAAATAGGCTTCCTACTGCTGGCTTTTTATTCTACCTTTCTTCCATTTTCAGGAGAGACTTGAAATTCTCCCTGTCAGAATCCATTTGTTCTCTATCCACCGAAAAACATTCCAAGCTATTTGCCTAACCAGTCACAGTCTTGACAGACTTCTTGTCAGGTAAGTGCTATTTGATCCCAAATCAGCTTCTCAGCTATCACCACTTCTTTGCGTCCAACCGAATCTCTTCCCTTTGAAACTAGTTGAAACATTTTGTCCTCAGAGTTTTCAGTTCTAGAAGCTCAAAGAGTCCTGTAGCCACCAGCTTTTCTTCCTTTTCTTTCTCCCATCCCTCCAATCCCAGGCTGGACCAACATGGTTTGGGAACCCCGGAACCACTCCCAGTGCATTTTGTGTTAATCTGTCAACCAGTTAATTGTCATGATTGGTATGCTTCTCTTTCTGCTTCAGTCTTGTCAGACACTTTTCCAAAACCAACTCCTCTGTCTTAGCAAAGGAAAGGAGAGCCCTCATGTGTAGTTCTTAGGGCCAATTCAACTAAGAGTTTATAAGAGTCATACGAAGGAGTCTCGTTTGGATTTGTGCTAGACCATGCTCAGTTGTTCAGTTCTGTTGTTAAAGGGACTGCAGTGACTATAAAAAATCAAAAGAAAGCACAGAGAACAAAAGAGAAATTGAAGAATTTCACTTCAGAATATGATGAAAAGCTGTTTTTAGGTGCCTTATCCACTTGCTTAAATATATATTCTTCTTCCTAAGAGTTATTAAAAGCATAGTTCCTTCCACTAAGGCCAACGCACTCCCAAGCTTCATGTCACTCCTAGTGATTGAGAAAAGAGCCACCATGATTTTTAGCAAGAGTAAAGTATAGCACTTATTTACAGAAATAAAATTGTTTTTCTGAATTTGTCTAGAAGAAAAGACAAAAAAATTGAGCTGCTTCTGAACACATCATTTCAATTAATTTCAATTTGGCAAGGAGAAGTCATTATAAGCAACTAAAAATAGATTTTTATTATGGAGACAGGGCTAATCTTTCTTCTAGATTGTAATAATGGTTTTACCTGCTAGTTTCTCCACACTCTGCTTCTTTCTTGCTATCTTTAGAGGCCAGGGCACCCTCCTCATTTTACTGTGATGCTAACTGAAAATATAAACCATTGCTGGAAGATTAAAGGGATATGACTCCAAAAATCAGGTAAATGAAAAGCCATAGAGGAAACAATTTTTCACCATTAAAAATGTTTTTAGAAAAGTGAGTGAATTTAAACATGCTGCACAAACAGTTACTTTTAACACCAATCCTTAAATTTCTATTAAAATTCATTGTTATCATATCCCAGAACCATGCTAGCTTTCATCAGTGTGTCTCTCTGAAGGTCAAAGCTTAAAACAACTATCAAGCTTCTCTAACCTGGTAATACTTTTCTGCCTTGAGGTAGTTCCTTCTGCATTCAGTGCTGCAAAATGTGCAATTTAAAATGTTTGACATTGGCTGGTTTTGTCCTTCTTGTTACTGAAGATGCTGGTTATATCACATTGTTCATTTTTATATAGGAAGGTTATAGTTTTGCTGAATATTAAATTGACTTGAAACACATGGAGAAATTGCAGACACTTCTTTTTTTAAGAAATAGACAACTAACTAAAGTGTATCACATAAAGTAGATTGTGAATATTTTTCCTGGCATATTTTTTAATCTAGGTTGGAGTAAACATCTTCTTAAAACATTGGGTGTGTCACTAGAACTTTCATATCACGGCAAAAAGACAGATTTTAACCTTTTAACATGATTTTAAGGGGATCAGTAAAATCTCCTTAGCAGATAAATATGGCAGAGTTGAAGAGAAAGAATCCCACAAATAATTACTTATTTTTCTCTTTTAATTTTATATGGTGCTTTTTTATCCATTTGTTTTTGTTTTGTGGTAGTAGAGGCAGTAGCAATAATAGCTATACTGCAACAGTTGTGCTGTTTACCAGCTTCATAGACATTGTTGCATAGTGGCATACCTGGGTTCCAGACACAGTACAAGCAGAGTTAATTTTCCTAGCATTTAAAAGAAAGAAAGGGAAAGAGTGGAGCAGAAGGGGAGAGCAAAGGGTTAAAATATAAACTAATTAAGAAACATCTCAAAAAAAGATTCTGGCATTTAAATATACCATCATGAATCAAAATTGACATCCTAATTGGCTGTCTGATCCACAGCGAACCTTTTGTCGTGGGTGGAAGTGGGGGCTTTTGGGCTAAGTTTATTAAAGAAGCCCTGCTGCTGAGTCATGAGGTGCAGAAAGGATCCCTTTCCTTCGTAAACTACTTCTCAGAGTAGAGCTAGGTGCAGCTGGATTAAGTCATAGCTTCAGACTTTGTCAATGGTTTAAATTTAAGGAATTAGAGAGGTGTGATGGAACCCCTTTGTCCTTCAGGTTTTAATGATAGTAAATTGAGAATATTTATATAAAATGAATCACTTATTACAAACGATCAGACAAAAGATCTTAATCAGAATTATTTAGTACATAATATAAAGTGAAAACTATTAATAGTATAGTATAAGATAGTGTCCTATATGAAATCAATTATTAATGCAATCATATTAAACCTAGGAAAAAGAAATATTAATTAGAGATCAATGTAAGTGATGCCTAAAATCCTGGA
>WBMV01000289.1:162426-202620 GCA_013396655.1 Campylorhamphus procurvoides | reverse complement strand
TTTTTTTTTGGGTTTGAATCCCCACTGGCAAATCCAGGAGCATGTGAGGGATCTGCTTCCCATAATGTCTGAGCTCCAAAGTCCCAACTCCAGCAGGTTCCACCGAAATAAGAACTAGATTTGAAAAAAACACATAAAAATACATAAATCCTATTAGCAGCTGCTAGTGAGAAGCTGATGGGGAGATTTTCAGAAGCTCAGTGCTCAAAAGTTCATGGGTTTTTAAAAATTCTGTCTCCTTACATCATATTGCCTGATTAGGAGATTGGAGGAGGTTGGGAAGGGAAGGCCACAAAGTTCAGTCTCCTCCAGAGCAGGATCAAAGATGCTAAGAACAGACCTACAGGCTTCAATTAAATGCACCTTAAAAGCTCCATGGGTCTTAAAAAGGGAGCAAGGTGAAGATGGAGCACCAAAGGAGAAAGTCTACATGTCCCTGAAAGGAGCCAGGCTGCAGGAAATGTTCTCCAAACAGAATCTGAACATGATACAGCTCTAAAAGGAGGTTACCAGAGAAAAGGAGAGAATCTCAGAGCTCAAGCATCGTTCACAGAAAGCCTCGATGGAGAACAGACTGACTGCAATTGTTCACAATGCTGTCCTGAAAGGCAGGGAAAGCATTAAAGGGCCAAAAGGAAAAACCAGTCTAAATTATCCTGGGTATTCTTCCTCATCTTCCAAGAAAGAGGTGAAACAATAAAGGAAAAAGCTCTTTTCTTCACACGCTGCAGTGCTGAACATGCAATCTTCAGTGGGACTGAGGATTCCCCTGAGAAAGGGGAAATACAAGAAACCCAATAGTTCTGGAAGCCTGAGGTTGTCTCATGAAGAGCATTTGGACATCATCTTACTGGACATCGGAGCAACTTGCCTTTTAGAACCTTTTGAAGAGAAATGTATTTCCTTAAGCAAGAAATTACCTGTTTTGTAGTCTTTTTTTTCGAGAAGTTGTTGTCAGAGATTGTGGCCACCAAACACCTGCACAGTCTTTGGATTTGGTATTCCTGAATTAAGTTTATGCTAGTTTGAAAATAGTGTGTATAAGGTGGATTTTAAGAAAGGGTGACTCTGCAATAAGTATCCATATAAAAAGGTAAAGTGATTCATTTCCAGGTAAAGATAAATTATAAATTCTTGTGGTTTGGGGAGCAGGGATTTAATACAGAGAGTCTTATACTGGAACATACTCATTGCACCATAATCCTTTGATCTCCCAGAGCAGTAAGTACCATTTAATTCTTTGGGTGGTTGAGAGTAACATAAAAAAATAAATCTATTGTTTTGCTGTTTAATGGGTAAATATGACTGAGTGATGTTTTGTGGCCTCTTGTCATTTACATGGTTATGGATGATACGGAACCTTTGCTTGGGGAAGAGCAGGGGAAAAGGGGCAGGAAAGGGTCAGGTGAAGCCTCAGATCAGTCCAGGATGTTTGTGGAGCAATTTCTTCCCCTTGAGAAGCACAATCCAAACCTTTTCAAATGGCAAAAGGAGTCTTGGATGAATTTTCTAGACACTGAGCAGTTTTGACAATATCTGCTGCCAGTAATTCCGGGACATTTGGATAAATATGGGGATGACAACCAGGTTGGTCTCCATCAGGGATGTCTGACAAGGGGTAGCTTTCATTTTGTGTTTCTCTTGGCACACACATTGGCACCAAACATCAGGTGCATCCCCCGCCCTCTCCCCCCTTGGCATGGCCACTGAATTCCCAAGAGGATGAGTGTGGGGATGCCCCATCCATTCTCTGCATGAGGATTGCCAGGACACAGATTTTGGGGACAAGATAAGTGTTGGGGTGACAGCTAAAATAATCCACAGGGAGCAGCAATGGTATTGAAAAATTACAAATGTTGTAGGGGGAAAAATTCTATTCACCTGTAGTGGTACTTTACAGGATAAGGCAACATGGGAAATTCCCTTCACCTGCAGTGGTACTTTACAAGATAAATCAACCTGGGAGGGCAATCAATGACCAGAATTCTGCTTGACAGAAGCACAAATTCAGGATTAAGACATGGAATTGGCATAAAAATTCAGCAGCTCAATAGACTCTGGTCTTGGGAAATCTGCAATGTCAGGACTGCACTTCAGTGTTCCCTGGCAGCAGCTCCCATGTATTTCTACCTTAATCAGGCAAGAATTCACCAAAGATGCAGGCAGACATCAGAGTGTCTTCGAGAGTGATTGCTCCGGGAAATATTCCAGTATTACAGGAAATAAATTTATATACCAGGACCTGACAGAGTCCAAAGCTACCCAGAGAAAAGATGGCAATGGCCTGAGACACGTTTTGAGTGATGTTTTATAAGAGGGGAATTCATTGTTTTATAAGACGGGAGTTCATAATTTTGGCTGTTAAGAGGTTCATCAAAAATCATCCAATCTATGTTAAAGGCTTCTTCTGTTCCAGCCTTAAAGAAGGGTTTACAAATTCTACAAATTCATGAAAACCCTAAGGCAACAATGTACAGAAGGAGCATTTTTCTTTATCCCAGTTCTATTAGGCTAAAACTCAACCAAAATGTCTATGTATAGGACCTCTCCCTTAAATAATCATCAACTAAACAGCTTTATTATGTCAGCTCGAGGAGGTTTCTGCAGAAGGAGGCAGATCCTGTGTTAGCAGCCTGATTTTGAGTAGTTGCTGTGTATTGAACAAACCAAATCATTATTTATCTAACTACTAGGGAGTTTTGCACTTGGGTTTTCCAGCATCAGGGAGAACTTGGTGGCTGAACATCATCTGAGAACAAATTGGAGTTTTTAAAGCTTTTTACCTCAGCTCCTGACATCAAGGCTTCTGTAAAGCAGTTATTTCAGATTTTATTGATCTGTACCTGTAAGCAACCAGTCAGTTATTCAAGTTATTCCCAAAACTGTTTCCCAGGCCATTTTATGTCTTTTGCTTGTTTGCTGTCAGTTCCATCCCTGAAAACTCTGGAATAAATGATCTCCACCTCCCATGTGCCTCGTTGTATGTAGAGAGGAAAACAGAGACACACTAATTCAAATATAATCAGGGATTAATATTATCCCAGGAAAAAATGAGTGACTTTTTTGTCTTAGTCTGACTCCAAGTTGCTAAGATGCAGGAACCTGGTGTATAAGAGGGCTGAGAATGCTTAGAAAGCTGAAAAAGATGTTGCTGAGTGAATATCTGGCTGAAATGGCCCCTCTGTGAGGTTGGGTGGGCTGGCACTGTTGGGTTTTTTTTATCATGGAAGTAAAATAAATTAACCAAAGTTGTTCAGGACAACAGCGTGGCCCATGAGAGCAAAACTCTGCGTGACATCAGAGGAAATCTGCTCTTTTGAGGCAGGATCCTGAGCAGGGTGTGCATAATAACCCTGAGAAATCAGTGCTGCTAATGACTACATTCTTTTCCACGCACAGAATGGATTTATTTATTAAAGCATCTCTCCTGAGATCAAGGAGATCCAGTCCTACAACGCTGGATATCATACAGAGCTTCTGGTGGCACTCAAGGGTTTCCAGCTGGGAAATCTGGGAGCAGTTGAGATCCTGTGAGGAGACCCAAAATTCATCTCTGTTACGTCCTGCAAAGGGAATTGAGCAGAGGAGAAATCAATTTGCTGGAGATTCAACTCCTTTGATGCTCTATTTTTTTTTTAAGCATGATTAAGATTGCTTTTTCAGGATGTGACCTGGAGGATGCTCCTGGAGAAACCTTCCTAAAGTTTGCTGAGTTGTGTGCAGAATGGAATTGGATGTCCTCTTAAAGTCTTCTCCTCATCCCCACCAGCTTTGTGAACCATCTCCAGAGAGTGAAGTGATGCCTAAAACATCTCCCTGCTGTGTCCACTGATTCTTTTTGGGTAATGTTGATAGGAATTCACCCCCAGGATGGCTCAGAATGAAATGCACTGGTAAAATCACTTTTTATTTTTATTTTTATGGGGTTTTTTTTGGGGGGGGGGGAAGGAAATGCCCAGTTAGCAGCACTGAACACCACCAGTCAGAAGCTGCTGCTCTGTGGCTCGGCCAAGGCACGCACAGCAATCTCATGTAGCTCTGGGTTGTTTTCTGGGGTCACAGAAGGAGGACACAGCAGCTCTTGGGAGAAAAGGATTTAACCCTGGAAGAATCAAACCCGCCCCTTGGAAGAGGCAGGTTGGGTTTGCATTTTAATGTGTGTAAATTGTCGGGGAGGATGATGCCGTGGCGTGGAAAGGCTGATTTTCCGTGGAGGAGGTGGAGGAAAGCGAAGTGATTTATGAGGAATAACGTTTGCATCAGCAGTTGGATGTCAGAACTCAGGCAAGCCATCAGATTTGACTTTGGTCCATTTATTTGGTACTTGCCTTGCCCAAGGCCTTGTTTCTCATTGTAAGGAAAGGTCAACTCCCAGCACCGAGCGAAGCAACAGCAGCGCAGAAGGGAGTTCAAAGACACACAAACCAGATGAGAGCTGATATTTCAAATATATTTAAAGAAAAACACGTATAAAATCAGTACCCAGGAGGAAAGAAGTCTTAAAGGGCAGCAAGGGGTTTGTTTTTCCCTGATAAGTGCATTAAAACAGTGCACAGGTAATAGGTGTGTGTGTGATTGGTGCCAGCAGGGAAACAAAGGGTTTCATTGCACCCTCATAAAACAGGAAACCCAACTGGTGTAAGGTCATCAGTTCCCCTGAACCTTTAGCAAGGAACACCTCAATTATGACAGGGAATCTGTCAAAGCACTAAATCCTAAAATTCCCCTGTCACCCCTTTTAGCAAGGAATACATGAATTATGGTGAGGAGTTATCAAAGACACTACTGATGACCTTACACCAGTTGGGTTTCTTGTTTTATGAGGGTGCAATCAAACCCTTTGTTTCCCTACTGGCACCAATCACACACACACCTATTATATTACATATATTATATATTACATACATATATTATATTACACTGACTAGGACAGAAGGGGAAGGTGGACCTGCTGGGGCAGATTTTGGTAGATGCTGAGCTGTCCTTTTCCTTGTCCAGTAGGGTGAAACGTTCCAGGAGGTGCAGCTGGTGAGTGATTCCCACCTCTGCTGTGTCTGCACTTCAGGGAACATTGNGGGTTTTTTTTGGGGGGGGGGGAAGGAAATGCCCAGTTAGCAGCACTGAACACCACCAGTCAGAAGCTGCTGCTCTGTGGCTCGGCCAAGGCACGCACAGCAATCTCATGTAGCTCTGGGTTGTTTTCTGGGGTCACAGAAGGAGGACACAGCAGCTCTTGGGAGAAAAGGATTTAACCCTGGAAGAATCAAACCCGCCCCTTGGAAGAGGCAGGTTGGGTTTGCATTTTAATGTGTGTAAATTGTCGGGGAGGATGATGCCGTGGCGTGGAAAGGCTGATTTTCCGTGGAGGAGGTGGAGGAAAGCGAAGTGATTTATGAGGAATAACGTTTGCATCAGCAGTTGGATGTCAGAACTCAGGCAAGCCATCAGATTTGACTTTGGTCCATTTATTTGGTACTTGCCTTGCCCAAGGCCTTGTTTCTCATTGTAAGGAAAGGTCAACTCCCAGCACCGAGCGAAGCAACAGCAGCGCAGAAGGGAGTTCAAAGACACACAAACCAGATGAGAGCTGATATTTCAAATATATTTAAAGAAAAACACGTATAAAATCAGTACCCAGGAGGAAAGAAGTCTTAAAGGGCAGCAAGGGGTTTGTTTTTCCCTGATAAGTGCATTAAAACAGTGCACAGGTAATAGGTGTGTGTGTGATTGGTGCCAGCAGGGAAACAAAGGGTTTCATTGCACCCTCATAAAACAGGAAACCCAACTGGTGTAAGGTCATCAGTTCCCCTGAACCTTTAGCAAGGAACACCTCAATTATGACAGGGAATCTGTCAAAGCACTAAATCCTAAAATTCCCCTGTCACCCCTTTTAGCAAGGAATACATGAATTATGGTGAGGAGTTATCAAAGACACTACTGATGACCTTACACCAGTTGGGTTTCTTGTTTTATGAGGGTGCAATCAAACCCTTTGTTTCCCTACTGGCACCAATCACACACACACCTATTATATTACATATATTATATATTACATACATATATTATATTACACTGACTAGGACAGAAGGGGAAGGTGGACCTGCTGGGGCAGATTTTGGTAGATGCTGAGCTGTCCTTTTCCTTGTCCAGTAGGGTGAAACGTTCCAGGAGATGCAGTTGGTGAGTGATTCCCACCTCTGCTGTGTCTGCACTTCAGGGAACACTGTCCTGGAGTCACATCTGAAAAGGGCAATGGGTTTAATTGCACGTTTTAATTGCAGGTTTGTCTTTAAGATGAGCTTTTCTCAGGGAATTTGGTGCTTCCCACCTGCTCTGTACCTGACTGTCCTGTCTGATGGGTCTGGAATAGAAACTAATTCATAACAGAGGAGCATTCTGCAAATCCCTGAGCTGGAGGAGGAGCTGCTGCCCAGGGTGTCCAGCTGCTCCTCTGAGCACTCCCTGACGTGCCTAAATCAAGATCAGACCTGAAACTTGGGAGGGTTTAGCTCCAGCACATCTGAGACTGCAAAAGGGCAGCTCCCCCAGTCCAGGCTGCTTGTCCTGGCTCTTGTGAGAAGGTGCTGAATCCTCCAGAGCTGGGGATGGAGAGGTGGATTTGCATTCTAGCTTTGGGCCAGGATTTAGTCAATGAAACAGAGAGCTCATCCAGCTCTGAGCTGGTTTGGGGTGCTGTAGGTGCTTTGGGCCAGGATTTAGTCAGTGGAGCAGAGAGCTCATGCAGCTCTGAGCTGGTTTGGGGTGCTAGAGGTTCACACAGCTCTTGGAATTACTGGGAGTTACTGGGAGTTGGAATTACTTGCAGCACAAGCTCTTGCAGTTGAAATGTCACATAAACCTCTCCTGGCACAGACAGGGATGTCACCCTCCCATGAGAAGGGACTGGTCACTGCCATACCTTGGACTTGGCCTTGTTATTCATAGCAGAAACAAACAGATAAGCAGAGACTGGTGGATGATCCCTTTGCCCTGCCTTGAGAGCTGAGGTAAAGCACAAAGTCCTGCTCGTGGCTTTGTGTTTGTGCAGTGCTCAAATGGCTGAGCTCCTGGCCAAGCCAAGAGCCTCAGGTTGCTGCAGGGACAGTGGGAAGTGCCAATAAACTGCCCTGAGCAGATACAGACACGGCCTCAGNGGTAAAATCACTTTTTATTTTTATTTTTATGGGGTTTTTTTTGGGGGGGGGGGAAGGAAATGCCCAGTTAGCAGCACTGAACACCACCAGTCAGAAGCTGCTGCTCTGTGGCTCGGCCAAGGCACGCACAGCAATCTCATGTAGCTCTGGGTTGTTTTCTGGGGTCACAGAAGGAGGACACAGCAGCTCTTGGGAGAAAAGGATTTAACCCTGGAAGAATCAAACCCGCCCCTTGGAAGAGGCAGGTTGGGTTTGCATTTTAATGTGTGTAAATTGTCGGGGAGGATGATGCCGTGGCGTGGAAAGGCTGATTTTCCGTGGAGGAGGTGGAGGAAAGCGAAGTGATTTATGAGGAATAACGTTTGCATCAGCAGTTGGATGTCAGAACTCAGGCAAGCCATCAGATTTGACTTTGGTCCATTTATTTGGTACTTGCCTTGCCCAAGGCCTTGTTTCTCATTGTAAGGAAAGGTCAACTCCCAGCACCGAGCGAAGCAACAGCAGCGCAGAAGGGAGTTCAAAGACACACAAACCAGATGAGAGCTGATATTTCAAATATATTTAAAGAAAAACACGTATAAAATCAGTACCCAGGAGGAAAGAAGTCTTAAAGGGCAGCAAGGGGTTTGTTTTTCCCTGATAAGTGCATTAAAACAGTGCACAGGTAATAGGTGTGTGTGTGATTGGTGCCAGCAGGGAAACAAAGGGTTTCATTGCACCCTCATAAAACAGGAAACCCAACTGGTGTAAGGTCATCAGTTCCCCTGAACCTTTAGCAAGGAACACCTCAATTATGACAGGGAATCTGTCAAAGCACTAAATCCTAAAATTCCCCTGTCACCCCTTTTAGCAAGGAATACATGAATTATGGTGAGGAGTTATCAAAGACACTACTGATGACCTTACACCAGTTGGGTTTCTTGTTTTATGAGGGTGCAATCAAACCCTTTGTTTCCCTACTGGCACCAATCACACACACACCTATTATATTACATATATTATATATTACATACATATATTATATTACACTGACTAGGACAGAAGGGGAAGGTGGACCTGCTGGGGCAGATTTTGGTAGATGCTGAGCTGTCCTTTTCCTTGTCCAGTAGGGTGAAACGTTCCAGGAGATGCAGTTGGTGAGTGATTCCCACCTCTGCTGTGTCTGCACTTCAGGGAACACTGTCCTGGAGTCACATCTGAAAAGGGCAATGGGTTTAATTGCACGTTTTAATTGCAGGTTTGTCTTTAAGATGAGCTTTTCTCAGGGAATTTGGTGCTTCCCACCTGCTCTGTACCTGACTGTCCTGTCTGATGGGTCTGGAATAGAAACTAATTCATAACAGAGGAGCATTCTGCAAATCCCTGAGCTGGAGGAGGAGCTGCTGCCCAGGGTGTCCAGCTGCTCCTCTGAGCACTCCCTGACGTGCCTAAATCAAGATCAGACCTGAAACTTGGGAGGGTTTAGCTCCAGCACATCTGAGACTGCAAAAGGGCAGCTCCCCCAGTCCAGGCTGCTTGTCCTGGCTCTTGTGAGAAGGTGCTGAATCCTCCAGAGCTGGGGATGGAGAGGTGGATTTGCATTCTTGCTTTGGGCCAGGATTTAGTCAGTGGAGCAGAGAGCTCATCCAGCTCTGAGCTGGTTTGGGGTGCTGTAGGTGCTTTGGGCCAGGATTTAGTCAGTGGAGCAGAGAGCTCATCCAGCTCTGAGCTGGTTTGGGGTGCTAGAGGTTCACACAGCTCTTGGAATTACTGGGAGTTACTGGGAGTTGGAATTACTTGCAGCACAAGCTCTTGCAGTTGAAATGTCACCTAAACCTGTCCTGGCACAGACAGGGATGTCACCCTCCCATGAGAAGGGACTGGTCACTGCCATACCTTGGACTTGGCCTTGTTATTCATAGCAGAAACAAACAGATAAGCAGAGACTGGTGGATGATCCCTTTGCCCTGCCTTGAGAGCTGAGCTAAAGCACAAAGTCCTGCTCGTGGCTTTGTGTTTGTGCAGTGCTCAAATGGCTGAGCTCCTGGCCAAGCCAAGAGCCTCAGGTTGCTGCAGGGACAGTGGGAAGTGCCAATAAACTGCCCTGAGCAGATACAGACACGGCCTCAGTAACTACAAGTGGTTTAAACATGGTATATCAATGTAATATAAGTAATTACAAGTGGGTGCAGAGTTTAAATGCATACAGCTAACTGAGCTCTGGTGCTGTTAGACAAGCTGCAAATTGTCTGCCTTGAAATGATGCTGAGGATGTTCTGGGGCCTGTGAGGGCAGCAGGGGGGGCTGAGCAAGGTCTGGAGGAGGTCACTTTAACTGGTGGTCCAACTGGTCTGAGCTCCTCTCACTGCCCACAGGAGCTGCAGGCTGCCAGCCCCACACTGGCCACCACAGGCACTTCTTGGGGACTTCATGGAAAAGGAGTTTTCCTCCTCTTTTCTCTCCCCTTGCTTACATCAGCCCCTAAAAAAAACCTAAAAGTGTCCACGGCTTGTTTGAAGCCTTAGCCCGTGTTGGCATTTGTACTTCCACTGCCAAAATGCTGGTCAGCACAGAGCTTTGGAGGAACATTGTTCTGACAGCCCATTGAGTTTTCCAGCTCCAAACTCTCCTGGTTAATGTACCGTGGGCTGTGGCCCTTCTGCCTCCTCCTTTCCCCCCCTGTGCTGACTCCAGGGCCCTGGGAGAGGTTGGCACACGTGCCCTGGCACTGCTCCCTGCACACAAAAGGGACCTGGCTAGTTTTGCTTCCTCTGCTTCTCCAGGGGAATTGGGATTGTGGCAGGACACGGGGTGAGGGAGGGGAGAGTGGCCTTTGCAGGAGTGATGCTGAAAGAGGGGCAATGGAAAGGTGGCTGGGACAGGGTGAGCTCCTGGGGCAGCAGTGGTGGTGCCCGGGCATCCTCTCCTTGGCATCTTTTTATTAATATAAACTGCTAATGAGGCCACTCCTAGAGCACTAATTTAGCTGAGAAAAGTTGAAATGAAGTGTTTCCTGAAAAGCCAGCATTAAATAAAAATCCCCCCCTTCCACTAGTCCCAGTTTCATCATCTTGGAGAAGTGTGTTTTGTAAGATAAAGACACTCAAAGCAGGGAGTTGAAATCCAAAATCAGCACGCCAGAACCCCCTGGAGAAGCTGTGACTTACAAAGGACAAGGATGAGTCGAAAACACCACATATCATAAAACATTGAATGTTAAGTAGCATAGAATGTGTAAAGAAGGGAGAAACAAACTTCCCTGAGCATTTATGGCTAAGCTTTTTGTGACAAGGAGAAGCTTAAAAGCAACAAAGTGTTTCGCTCTGACAGTTTTGTAACTTTGAATGAAGAAACTGAGCACAATTTCCCTTCTCCAAGAGCAGAAGGCAGGAGGTTGGTTGCTTGGTGTTCTCCAGACTTCTTTTCTTATGCCATTTGCTTCTAAGCTTGCATTTTACTATTTCGTTGCAGACATTCAAGTCTGTGTCTTTTTTCCCCTCAAACCTCCAACCAACAGTCCCATAAAATCATGTTTTAAGGGAATAAAGAGAACTCAAGACAGATAATGAAGGAATTCCCTGATGAGCACCATCCAGCTGCTTCTCTGTGCCTTCTGCTGACCCCTTGGTGATCCCCCTGCAGATCTCAGCCACGAGGAGGTTACCACAGAGAGAAACAAAGCTGGGCAAGAGCAAATCCCCCTTCTCTGGCTCATTCCCAGCTTGCACTTTTCTATTCCAGATGAGCTCTTGGACCTGCTGGATCGCTGGAGGCAGATGCTGGAAGCTCCAGTGGAATGCAAGGAGGGACTCACGTCTGAGCAGCGTGTTTGGGTCGAGGCAGGGTGGTTTGAACTCGAATCCAGGTCTAATTTTGCAGTTTGGAAGCAGATCCTGCCCAAGGCAAGTTGTGTCACGATACAGCAGGAGGGATCAAGCTGGGAAAGGTCCCCCTCGTGCCCCAGTCTGAGGCAGGAGCAGCTCCAAACCCACCCAGCTCTGCCACTTGGAGGCAAAATTAGTTGCCTCCAGTGGGAGTTGGTGTTTCCCTCCAGTGTTTTCTTTAATTACTTTGGTCATTCACTCAATGCAGTGCAGTGAACTGAAAGGACCTAGAAACAATCCCCCAACACAACCTGATGCTCTGCTTTATATTCAGGCAGAGATTTATTCTTTTATGCATGGAATAACTCCATCCAAACACCCCTCAGTCATGTGGTGTGGCCAGGAAGTGATAGTGCCAGTGGGGTCTGCAAAACGTTTTTCTAGGCTAAAACCAGCCTCTTAGGCTTTTTTTTTAAATGTTAAATATTTTTACACGTCCCAGGTTGATTTAGAATAACTATAACCAGCAGAAGTTGTGTGATGTAAGGGAATAAGGCAGCAACTTGTTCCATTTGGGTTTATTCCCCTTCCAGCACCACTTTGGTGAAGTGTGGAGGAAACTCCAGGCTCAGATTTCACTTGGACATTTTGGCTATTTTCTACCCACTGTTCCTTTGTTTATAATCACCTCTCAGCTCCTTGTACCCAAAGGCACGTCAGGCAGCTCTTCCAATCTGACTAAAGCACCAGTGCTGGCAAAACACATTAATTTTTGCCCTTGTGACAGCGCCTGATCCATCCTGTCCTTCTCTTAGGCACTGCTGGACACATTTAGCACCAGCATGTACTTATGACTCACAAATAACTCACAGCATTACTTCAGCCTGTTTGATATTCAGAAAAATAAGAACCGAATATTTGCCACCGAGTTGAACGTGAGACCATTTTAAAACCCAGGGGGAAAATGATCAGATTTTGAATTGCAGAATCTTTGAATGGCAGAGTGGTTTGGGTTGGAAGGGACCTTAAAGCCCAACCCCTGCCATGGGCAGGGACACCTTCCACTAGCCCAGGTTGTCCAACCTGGCCTTGAACACTCCCAGGGATCCAGGGGCAGCCACAGCTTCTCTGCCCACCCTCCCAGGGAAGGATTCCTTCCTCACATCTAATCTAAACATGCCCCTTGCCACTGAGAAACCATTCCCTGTGGCCTGTCACTCCAGGCTCTTGTGAAGAGTTTAAGGTCTCCCCTACCAAATCATGCATTTTTTAAAGAGGTGCAAACCTAATGAATGCACTGGGATGGTCAGAAGGACCACAAGCCACAGCAATACAGCTCTAAAGATTAATTGGATTTCTGTGACAACAGAGGAGAATTGCTCATTGTCCATTAATTGTCAGCAGGAAAGAGTGGGGGAATTATTGACTGGTGTCAGTGAGGCAGGAATTACAAGTGGCAATGCTCACATCAGCTTCTTAGGAAGACCAGGCTCTGCAGAGGGGCCGATATTATGGTTCACTTTACCCCATTTCATTCCCTTTTGTGCTCTGATTGATTGGGTGAACTTCACAGTAAGGCAAGATTTAGATTGGGAAAAAAAACAGGAAAAATTCTATGTGGCTTAAACTCTCCCTCCCACCTCATTCTTCTGGTTTCGTTTTAAACATCCTGAGCGGTGTGAGAAATTGGGAAAGAAGAGTGAGGAGGGAACAAACAGACCCTTTAGAACCTTTAGAGCAACTGGAATAGTTCCTTGTAAGGCTATTGTGGCCCGAGCAGGACAAAACCGAAATAATCAGGCTTAAAACAAACAAACAAGAAAAAAAAACCCAAACCCCAAAAGCAACACAGTGTTATTTTAGAATAAAAGCACATGTAGCTGAACTAATACTCCTGACGAGCAAGGACAGAGATTTCTCCCGGGGCATCCTGCAGTCCTGGAGGGGAGAAGTGACCTTATTTGCATTTTTCTTGTTGAGTTGCTGTTGGGATTTTCTGCAGCGTGGCAAGACAAAATTCCTCCAGGAGAGCACGGAAATATCACAGCACTAACACAACCTCCTTCGAGTCAGCTCCTTCTCCTCAGTGCTGCCCCTCGCCCACCCAGCACTACCCACAGCCTCTTTCCCCCCCTCCCCTTTTCCTTCCAGCAGTACCCAATGCCCAGGAACTAAACACGAGCTCCCAATTTTCCTCTGCGCTTCCAAAGCAAGGGTTTGCTCCTTGTGCCCTTGGCAGAGCTGCCCTCCCTGCTGCTGCCCTCGCTGCCCACCCTGCAGTGCCCTCCAAGCCCCCAGGGCTCCTCCTTCCTCAGCTCAGCACTTTGCAGTTGGAGTTGATGATTTCAGACGCCTCTCTCAGGAGCGTTTTCAGCTCTAATCAGGTTCTCTAAACTGCATGAAGTCCTGCAGGGAGAGAATTGAATCCCGAGTCCCTTGGCATCATCATACGGGTGCAGCTCCACGTCTTCCCACCCTGCCAGGGCAGCTGAGAGCCAGGAGTTGGTTTGGAGCAGGGGATCATCCGTGTGTGGAGGATCCAGGTGGTGCTTGAGCAGCCTGGTGGCTTCAGCCTGGGGTGGCTCAGCCCTCAGGGCCATGGGATGCTGCAGGTCGCTGGAGGAATGGCCATTTCAAAATCCAGGGTGTTCCCCCCTGGTCTGTCACCTTCCCATGGGAGAGTTAAAGCAGCAGGATGGCAGGAAGGGCTGTTGGTTGTCACCCTTTAAGCTCCCTGTGTAATGTGTGCACATACAGCATAGAAAGAGCGTGGATGAATTATGTACAGGTTACAGCATTTTGATATTTAAAGGATATTTATATATATATGACACACTTGGAAGGTGCTTCACAGCAAATGACACACTTTGGGTTTGGCCAAGGAAAGACGGCGGGATTCGGAATGTAATGTATAATATAACCTTTATTCTTTTTCCTCTAAACTCTTGGAAACTTACATAACAATCGTGCTTTAATTATGACACCGTTTATAGACATTTAAAATGCATCTTAATTTATAAATATTTTACATTTGGTCCATAGAACAGGTTGCAATTTACTAAATAATACTGTACTCTGTTAAACAGGCTCTGTATATATTTTTGAATATGTATATATTACATATATATTTTTATATAGAGATAGATTTGCCTGGTGTTGGATATTTCCTTATTGCAAAAAGCATATATGATCATACAATAATCTTTTTTTCTTTTTCTTTTTCAGGGCAAGTACTACAAAAAAGATACAGCTATTCACAGTTTACACACAGTAGTTCTACAACACTAGTTTGTGCTATGTGAGAACATTTGTACAGCTTTTTGCTAAAGAGCAGGTCTGTCAAACATCTGTCATAATCGTTTACAATCAAACATTAAATACTGCATTTTGCTTAGAACAACATGGGACTTGATTACATTAAACAAGAAAGAGAAAGTTGGATTTTTTAGCCTTAGTCTAATGAAACTCACACTTATGATGTGCATGTGTCACGTGTGATGCTTGTGTAGGATGGACAGGCTCCTCTAAACCCCAAAGGCTCACAGGCTGTTTGCGTCTCACCCATGGCCCTTTAGGATGTAGCTTAGATCTCGTAGTATTTTACAGTTGATCTATGGAACAGTTTAGAATCTACTGAACATACTCTGGAATTGCATGATGTAGTTCGAAATACATGTGTATTATATATATATAGTATTTCTACATAATGTGCT
The DNA here is from genome assembly GCA_013396655.1 of Campylorhamphus procurvoides. Lineage (NCBI taxonomy): Eukaryota > Metazoa > Chordata > Aves > Passeriformes > Dendrocolaptidae > Campylorhamphus > Campylorhamphus procurvoides. Next base: position 187,950 of record WBMV01000289.1, on the reverse strand, counting down.
TGACATTCTGAGAATAATACCTTATTGCAAGAACATGTTTGTCACCTTCGGACGAGAACAACGACAAACCCAACATTCACAGGTAACAGGTTTTTCACGTGGTAGTTCTACATAAATTGTGCTATCTAACATTGTACGGTGCACACAAAGTTGCTGAGAAAGCATGTTTCATTGCACAGTTCTGTCACAGTCCTCGACAATCACCCACCAGCTGCTGCCCTCTCGTGTAGCTGCCAAAGGAGAAATGCCATACGGGGCTGACGCTGCATTGCCCACACAGGGGAAAGCGCCACGAGCTGCCCGGGCCCTTCTGGCTGTGTGGCAAATGCAGGCAGAGCCCAGAGCATCGCACTGAAATCGCTTTCCCTGGTGCCTCCATCACCACCAGTCCCGTGGGAATCCAAAGAGAACTGGGCTCAAAGTGCTAACCACCCGGATTTTGCGTTTTGCTCATCAGGAACTTGCGAAAGTCCTTTGAGAGATTAAAAAGAACAGCTGGCAATCGAATCTGGAATTAGAACTGAGGCTGATCTTTGAGGCATTGTTTTGGTTTCTATTCTGGTGACAATGCAATCGTAGTAGAATAAGAACAGCAAAATAATAGCTCAGACACTCTTGAGCTTCGATTGCCAATACTTGGCGTTTTGCTCCTGGGAATCTTTAAGAGCTCTTGGATATTACTCCTCTAAAAAAGTTAAAACTCGTATTTCTGCCCCTAACATGCATTGATTCACAAAGAGACCTTCTTTTTACAAGAAAGACTATATGTATTTTCAAGGAAATTTATGACCCTACTTGAAAGTCACCCTGAAAGGCAGAGCACGGCCCGTGAACGGAGCGGGCTGTGCTGCCAGAAACGGCTCAATTTGCTCTAGGAATGTTTAGAAAGGCTGTGGCTCCTGTTAATCGAAGGAAGCCTCTTCCCCCCTTCAAACGGCCTCAGCTGGAACAAATGGTAAGGGCAGGCTTTGCCACTGGAAACCACTTGGTTACAAAAGACCCCCCTCTTTTGTACAAAACAGCCCCGACTCAATTTGACTCCTGCAAAGTCCGAAATAACAGTCTTGGGGTTCGGCGGTAAGAAACAGTGAGAAATGACTAAAAATCAGCAGCACAAAACGTCAAATCGTCGTGCTAAAAGGTAGATTAAAAAGGTCTTGGCACATCAATTTACAAACTCCAAGGTACGCAACGCTTATTGTGAAAGGATAAAAACATTAACAGTCCGTGGAGAACACAAAACTCTGCCACCCTCTGAGCTCGAGCGACGGCCGGGTCACACCCATGGCGATTCCCTTCGAGTGGAGATGACCTTGGTGCCTTTTTTTTTTTAAATTTTATTTATTTTTTTTTTTTGCCACTAGAGGTAGGTAATTATATTCTCAGCCATGAATTTGTGGTCATATTCAACCGTATTTTTTTTGTGTGTGTGTGTGTGTGTGTTTTTCTGGAGGAGGAGCGGCGCTGTTGCGATGCTGGGGTTTAGATGTAGGCTTCCTTGTTGGCAGAGTTGCTCTGTTGGGCCTGCTCTGGCCCGTTTTCGGGGTGAGTGATGTCTTCACTCGGCTGAATCATCACTTGGATGCGCTGTTTGAAGGACAACGACAAACGTGAGGCAGCCAAAAAACTCTTCCTGAGCTAAATTCTTTTTAAAGACAACCCTCAACAATTCTGTCGAGGTATGAGAACAGGAGCTACAAGTGCCTGTGTCCCCAGGGCCCAAAGCACATCCACTGAACAGGGTTTTAGCTCTGCCCTGGATGTGACAGCAGGAGCATGTTTGTGTTTGAGATGGTTTTGTTCCTATTCTGTCTTTCCTCATCCCAAAGTTCCTCTGCCCCGTTTGGATCCTCCTCCCATTACCCAGTGATTGTTTGTCAATGCTTTCCAAAAACAAGACCTTCATCCACAGCAGGGCTGAGATGAGGAACTTTCACCATGGTCTTACACAACCCTGCCCAAGCAGTGGCTGCATTTTAGAGCAACAATTCTCCCTTGGCACGTAAATGTTTCTGTAAGACCAAAGGAAAGATGTTCAAAATGCAGGGGTTAAGAATGGGGGGGAGGGGACAAAAACCCCACAAATTTTTTGCAGACTTCTTTGAAGCCTCACTGAGTCCTTTAAAATTTGCTGAAGACAAATTTTTGGATCCAGATCTGAGCACTTCATGAGGCATTGCTCGTCAATTCTGCTAAAGATCACCCGGCCCTTTGCAAAGATGGCTCTGTCAGCTGATTTTAGAGTTTTCCAGAAATACTGACAGATTCGTTCTGACAGTGTTTGGTTCCCACAATTAGAGAGGCAGAGATGCAAGTTTCAGTACCTGGGGGGGAAGAAGTGGCTGTTCTGCACAGCACGAGCTCGAGAGGGAGACCTGAGGATGCTCCCAGATTCCAAAAATCAGGAATGGGGATTGTAGGTGGTTACTTAAAAATGTGGGAGTCAATAACCTTATCAATACTTCCCACTCCTGTAGCAGCTCAACTCTGAAGTAACTGCTCAGAGAAATCCCTTAAATAAAGATCAAAAGGAAGCATTCCCAAGGGTTTTCACATCCTTCCTGCAGCTGCAGCAGGGCAAGGTGGAACTCAAAACAGCTCCAGCCTTTGATGGCATCGCAGGGAGATGCTCAGCAGGGTCACTGAGCAGGCTCAGTCAGAACAAGAGTCATGTGGATCCACCCTGAGAGTTCCATTCCAGTTCCCCAGAGCATCCCCTGCCAGGATGTCTCGTATTAATTAGGGCAAATTTGCATATTTTGTAAACTGCTGCTTTGGGTTTTAGGTGTAAGGAGCTGGAATGTGGAGTGTCTGAGACTGTCAGAGCAGAGATAAGGACCACACAGGCAATTCTGTTGGACAACACATGACACAGACACTCTCCTGTCTTTTATTTCTGGTGGGTGTATTTTCTGGGCTAAGCAAGGGAGGAAACACCAAACAGGAAGGAACTGCCCAGCAATCCTTGCTCAGGTCTGAAGAAGGTCAGGAAAAAGAGCCTTACCTGTTTTAGGGAGCCTTTCAGGGTTAGGAACATATATGCCATGTAGCCTGGAATCAGCACCATAGAAGACAAAGCCATGAACCAGCCAACCCCTTGGCCCCACTTGGGGAAAACGTAACTTCCCATCGTGAGGGGAGTCATTTGGACAGCACTGAAGATAAACACTCCCTGCAAAACACAGGGGAAAGGAAGAGTGGAGTGATATTCCCAAAATATCCAGCTTTGAGGTTTTTTTTTTTCTGGAGTTTCCCAGGAAGCTCCTTACCAAAATGAATATTGCATGTGAACATTGTATTTTCACATACATAGTCTGCCCCTCAGATTATCCAGGTATCCTGCTGGGGGTAAATTGCTCTGCTCACCTGCACAGAGCCAGAGGGTAAGGCAGGATGGGATCCTGGGAATACCTGTGTGTTCATGCAGGGGGCTGCTTTGGTGGTGTTTTCCAACGTGGTTTGCCCAGGGAAGGCTCCTATCCTGCTTGGTTATTTTTTATGTTGCATCTGGGCTGACTACATTATGTGCAGCACATTTACATTTCTTTGCTTATTATTTCATGATAAGCTGCATGGGATTAACTGATACAGTTTAGAATCAGGAAAAGATTGTCCTGTGGTTTCCAACACACAAATTCCTTGCCAAATTTGCCAGTAAAGTGGTTGACACATGGCACAGAATCCCATGAGAGAAGACCATAAGTTTGTATCCCTCCTCTGTCACCAGAATAAGGGTTTGTGGAGGAATGTGGGTATTTTTGTGTACATGGAAAGCTCAGACTTCAGGGAGATGGCTAAATTCTACCTAAAATACAAGAAATGGTCAGAGTTCATTTTTTCACAGTTTTCTGCCTCTGCCAATGCAACTCTTGACTAGTTACCAATTCCAGAGGACCAATACAAATCCTGGCTTCTTTTTATAGGGCACAAGCTGCCTCTAATGACTGCTTTATTGCTTATTGCCTTCAATGGCATTGCTGAAATCCTTAAAAGAGGAATTATAAGTTAATATGTAGGGGTGGAAATGGCCAGGCTGTAGGACACGGGCCATCTCATTTACATCCTTTGAACCATATAAGAAAAGTTTGTTCCTTACTGCCACAATGATAGGAGTGAAAAAGGACCAGCAGAGTTTCCACCAGATGCAGGGTCTGTATCCCACCATCTCTTGGATGTTGTCATAAAATCTATTCACACCTAAATATGGAAATAAAAGACAGGATAGAAACACATCAGGTAATGGAGTCAGCTGGAAGCTCGGTGGTTCTGAGCCCCTGTTACAAAAGAGGAGATATATTTGGAAGCTCTACACACATCCCAACTTCACATTTCACCTATCTGAAGGGGAACAAAATATGCAAACTCAGGAGCACCAAAAATCACCTGTTGTCATTCTTTCGTATCCTCATTAATTAATCAATTTGAGACCTGCAAACCTTTTCTGAGGGAGTTTGTACCTGTGAAAGTCAGATGCAATAGAACACTCCTGGTTCATTTTAGCTCTTACTGGAATGAGAAATTTAGAGTGTATCTTACAAGTTAAACTATAAAACCTCCCATCCCATTGTGGCATTAACCACCTTCACTTCTGGTGCAGAAGTGGGTATGAAATCAAAGAGGGGCCCTCCTGCTTCTGCCCAGCAGCTTCCTGAAGGTCTCTCACAGTATTTATAACCTGGATTTCTTCATTATTGAANAACCTTTTCTGAGGGAGTTTGTACATGTGAAGGCTGGATTTCTTCATTATTGAGCTGGTGTAATTTCCCATTGGTGTTTGCTGGATTCATCAGCAGTCTCTCTCCCCCCAAAAATGGTGTTCCACCCTCTCAATCCCATTAAAACCCAGCAGGAAGACTCCAGTTCTCCAGCTTTTCAGCCAGCTGTATAACCCAAACCGAAGGGGCTTGGTAACTGGGGGAGCAGCTCCTCGTGAGAGCCAACACAGAACTAAAGTCCCATTCACAAATATGACAGAGATCCACTAATCTTTGCAGCCAGTGCCTGCCAGTCCAGGTTTCTGGATATTTTGGGGCAATTATGTCCTTGCTGACCAAGATCCTGGGGTGGCAGAGCCATTCCTGGAAAGGGAACACTACAAAGCCCCAAAGCCCTGGGACGTTATGAAGGAACAGCAGCACCAAACACCTCTGAGATGAAGGCTTCCCAAGGCAGGGGACTGAGAAAGGAGATGTTTAATCTTCCTAACACAAGCAGCATCTGATGACTCCAGGCCTCTAAGGCAGGGTGTTTAAAGAGGCAGCAGTACCTTCCACAAACCAACCTTGAATCCCCAAGGGAATGCTGTGCATTGAAACCAGGGCCAATTCCAACCCCACCCTCAGCATGTGCACACACAAACCAACAGATCAGAAGGCAAAGCATCCCTGGGAGGTGCAAAACTTGGGGGGAAAAAGTAAATCCACATTGCTTACCATAGCACCAGGATATTGAGATGCACTCAAAGAATACGAGGAACAAGAGACTCATTCCGCTGGCAGAGTAGTAGTCAAAAAGCTTAAACACGTAGATTCCACCCTAAAACATAGTGAAAAACATATTAAGGACTCCAATTTCAAGAGAGATTAAAATGCAAGCTACAAAATAACAGTGGTGAATAGGTTAGGGACATATTAGTGTCAATGAATTAATGTCCAAAGGGTTAAGGTTTTAGAAAGCTGGAGGTCAATACTGACAAAACGGAAATTGCTGCCAGAATCCAATTAACTGGTTTAATCCCACTTTGGTCCTTTTTGCTTAAAGTAATTCAACCACTCCCCTCAAACCCAGAAGCAATGCCAACATCCCCACTGCCACTTCTTGGGCTGTAGGAGTGCAGGGAAGTGCATTTTTGGCTACCTGAGCCCTGCAGCACACGGACCACGGGCATTTTACACTTCTGCCACCCTAAATCCATCTGTAGTGCTGAAGGTGGAGCCCTGCACTCCAGGACAGTTGGATGGGAAAGGGGAATAAGGCAGACCTGTGTGCCAGCCCCCAGGGTCCCCCCAGCACAGACCTGAGTGATATTGGACAGCCCTATCAGGTAGGAGACGATGCAGACGACAGCGATGAAGAGTTCCCTCCGGTTGCGCAGCAGTTTGGGAAACTCATCCACCAGAGCTGTGATGAAACCTTCCACAGTGCAGAACTGCAAGGGAATAGCCAAGACATCACACACAGGGCACGATGACTTTTAGGGGAGGAGTTTGCAGTTGGCCCACATTTGCAGCCCCTCAATGATAAAGGAAAATCCCCTTGACTTCAGTGGGAGATGCGCTCCTGAAAATCCTCATTTCTCGTCTCAAAAGATCTGGGCAAAAAGATTCTCAGCTCGAAAACCACCCAGAATTCCAAACTGTGAACTGTGGCCTTTGCTCTGTGAACAGGAAGGGCTCTTCCTTCTGATATAGAGGATACACCCACAGCTGAGGGATTTGATCCTACAAAATCACTTCTTTCGTGGGGGGTTTTCTCACACACAGGAAGGTCAACAGACACAGGAATCCTAATCAGGTTAGTGATTTATGGTGAAGGTCAGAGACACAGCATTGATCCTCATATGTAATAAATCAAATGCTTTTGGATTCAGATCAAATACTTTCTGAATCAGACTCTTCCGAATTTCCCTCTATGTGCATGTTCAGGTGAATTTATCATGAAACCAGAATGTGTGGAAAGTTTTATTAATTTTCAGCAGAGCAATCAGAATTCAACCAATAGTCGGAGCTGCCGTAAATTGCAGTGTATGAAACGCTCCACTGACAGACAGAAAGTGCAGCAAGCATGACAGCCTGTAAATATATATTCTTTTTAATAATATTAGGCTACCTTCCTCAGCTGCTAGTTGCCTAGAGACAGGTTCTTTCAGGAATATTTTTTGACCCAATTAATTTCACAGCACTTTCCTCCCCCAGATTGAGCAATAGGGTTTAATGTGAAGCCTGAACCTCGCTCAAAGACAAAGAAACAGAAAATACAAATATTCAGCTTTCTTTCATCTCGAGGCATAAAATGCCCTCTTGGTTTCTCCTGTGTTTTGGTTCAGAGTTTGAAGTCAGGTGGGATTTACAGAAAATGATGGATTTTCCCTACTGAGAGAGCAGTATTGAGGCAGTAAATCCCACCCTCCTGTGAGGATGTGCTCTCCTTGGTGCTGACAGTGGCGTTGCCAGAATCAAAATATTAACTTTAACAAATGCTTTTGTTGCACCTTTGTTAGTCCTTTCCAAGGGGTTTTGCCTTGTGCTGTGGGCTTTTCTTTTTTTAATGTCACGATAAAAGCTTTAAATGATTCCATGACTCAATGATTTAATTGTTTAAGCTGGACATTCTGGAGAATATCTGACTTGGGTTTGCCTTCCCATTCATTTCCAGACATCAGGTACCTTGTACAACCTTTGTAAAACCTGAGCCAGTAACTCCTTCCCATTGGAAAGGGATTGCAGGACACACCAAAGCATGGAATGTCCTCAGCAGTGACCCCACTGCCTCCTGAATTTGTTCCACACATCTATATGCTTAAAATGAAACATGTGCTGCACCTTTTTGTCCCAGGGGTAAGTTCTCCCTGCAATATTTGTGGCCTCTAAATCCTGTAAATATATCCCAGTGCCTCCTACCCAGCTAAAAGTTCCAAAGGTGTTTTTAACATTGTGATTTAACAGTGAGTATTTCCAAGAAAAGCTCCTTTTGCCTGCACAATAAATTTTCTGCCCGTTTTGCACGCACTTCAAACAGTTTGTAAAAGGGCAAAAGTGTCTTGGCATCATTTTTTGACCCTCCCAAGGTCCTGGAACCTCCTATTCTTTGCATGACTCTTTCAGAAACCTTTCTGCACCACTCCCACTGCAGAGTGCACAGGGACAGGACAAGTTTGCACCACCACACACCTGCAGAAACAGTGTCTTGTTTATTCATTTTCACACCAGTTTTACCTGGCTGTCAATCCCGAGCATCAGCAACATGGAGAAGAAGAGTATTGCCCACAAAGGAGAAATGGGTAACTGTGTCACTGCTTCTGGATAAGCCAAAAACGCCAGTCCAGGGCCTGGGAGGGGAAACAGGAGAGAAAATGTCAGTGGGATGGGTCTGTGCTGGGGTTCTTTGCTCCTCTTGGGGACAAGCTGGAGGTTTATTGGGATGGCTCAGCCATGGACACACCACCTGAGCAGGGATTTCAGCTTCATCAGCATTCACTGACCAAGAGGGCAGTGCACGTACCTTGCTTTTAAAATGAACCAACCCAAATTAAAAACCAGACCCCAAACCCCCAAACCAGGTGCAGTTCAGAAGCTTCTCCTTTGTATGGCAAAGGCAGGGAATGTTTCCCTTGGCTGGGATTACAGCTGCCTTCCAGCTTTCTCTCCCCTCAAGCAGTTATTGAGAGCTGGGATCTCCTGCTTTGCCCCACACAGTTCAGAGATGGAGACACTTTCCAGGATATTCCCATTTGCTGTTCCATTATTTCACTTAAAATACACATTTTAATAAACTACGTAGTGGTGAACAGGCAGACTTGTTCATTTGGGTTCCCACCAACTGCTGAGGGGGGCAGAGTGTTGGAAGGGGGATATAAATTATTATTTAAAAAGGAGCTGGGAACCAACTGATATCAGGTTAAGGGGGAAATGTCTAGCAAACCAAATAATCACAGAAATAAAGTTCCTGTGTCACGTCTAAGGAGGGTCTCTGATTTTTCAGGTCTCATTAAAAGCCTGAGTGTGACAAGTGCTTGGACACACAAACCAACAGAGCAAGGACTGGCACTGGCACTTGGATTGTCAGAGTCAGTGCCATGAGGATTTTGAAGCAATTATTTACCAGCAAGAGCAGATACAATTGGAGCTCCTTCCAAATGGCAGTGCTAACAGCAAAACAAGCTCCAGATAAATATGTTAATTTGACTCTGATACACATTCCACAGAAATGCAGCCACAGCTTTTAACAATATCATTTGTTTTACAAAACTGCGTAAAAGATGTCAACACAACGTGTCTTACAGTGCTAAAATCAAGCAGCAGCTCCTGAGCTTGCCAGGAGAAATATAAACCTTAATTAAAGAGCCACATTTTCAGATATCCTTTGCAATTAGTGGCCACAGGAGGTTATGGAATCCACACAGAGGTCTGTTATCTTAGGTACCATCAAGTGCACTTAGGAGGTTAATAGGATATGAAAATATTGTTGTGTTTGCAGGTGTGGCCCTTCTGTAGTTATATCTGTGTCAAATACATAAATCCCCAAAGCTGATTTCACACCCCACTGCCTTTCCAGAGCATCTTTTGACAACGGTTTATGCCGTCATCATTTTCTGCCTAATTTCTTTGGATGTGCAGCTTACTGAGGATTATTTTTAGGGCTTAAATTCTCTACTTTTCTAACTAAGGGAATATTTCACCGACAGGACGTGTTTGCTGGGATAGTTAGGCATATTTTGTCCACCAGTGACTTCCAAGCAAGCTTTCAGTTATCAGATCCCTCCCTGTGGCCAGAACTGCTAAGTGAGTATCTGGTACACCAGCTGGGTTAGGGCAACCATCTGCTCTGCTGCTTGAAGCTTTTTCATCTGGAAGACAGACAAGAAACTGCAAAGAGGAGCAGAATCCTTCCATGGACCTCTCACTGCCCTAAAGAAAATGACTTTCATAACAAAGGGGTGCATAAAAGAGCTGGAGGACAGGTGAGAACTGCACCTGCCTCGAAGGGCTCAGCCTTTGGAAAAGGAATTTAAAACATTGGCTAAAAAAACCCCCAACAACAAACCCCTAATGACCACCACTCCTCCTTTCAGTTTGCTTTTAGGAACTCCAGCAGCAGGAGGCTCGTAATCTGAAGGCACAGCCAAGCAGTGAAGCAGCAAACTGTGCTGCCACCTCCTGTAAACACACAATCCTTGTGGCAGCCCCACCAAGCTGGGCTGGCCACTGCACTCCAGGGCTCGAGAGCACCAGGCAGCTGGACATGAAATAACCTTGCTGGTGCTGCCCAGGGAGGTTGGGAATGATGCTCCCTGTTTCAAAGGGACATGGATTGAGGGAGGGATTTGGAGTGGATACAACATATAGACAAGAAATAACTGGGGCCACTGCACAGCTCTGGGAAGGATCTGTTGGGTACCTGATGCTGCCACGTCTGCAATAGGTCTCTTTGTGACATTTGCCATGAATCCAACGATGGAGAAGATGACAAAGCCAGCAAACATGCTTGTGCATGAGTTTATGCAGCACACAATGATGGAGTCCCTGGAATAAAGGTAAAGTGCTTTGAACAGCAGGTAAGGCAAATGTTCATCATTTTTTTTAGTTTTTTTTTCCCTGTGAAAAGATGTCGCGATTTAGGATTTCACAGTCTGGGTTCCATTTCATGCTGGGTGCAACACACTGTCTCTGCCACGAGTGTGTAAACGCAGTTCTACATCTTAGCCCTGGTCAGGTGTGACATTTAATAGCCAAGGCTACACTTTATTTCAAGGATCTAGTACACAGCAAGACAGACTCCAGCTCCAGCTGAGACAGCCAAGTGGCCCTGCAGTGTGTGCAGTCATCTGCTTACCTGTAAACATTATTGTGGAAAGGGTTGTAACTTCCAAGGGCAATCAGTGAACCAAGACCCAACCCATAGGAGAAGAAAATCTGTGTGGCAGCATCCAGCCAAACCTGATTGCAGGAAATAATTGGTTTTTAAAATCTGTTTCTGCACTTGAGGAGCAGGTCATATGTCTGAAAGGCGAACAGTTAGTAGTGAAACGTTGGCTTACAAGGATTGCATATTTACCTCCGAGTCTGAAAGCTTACTGAAGTTGGGAGTTATATAGAATAAAATGCCTTCCTTTGCTCCAGGCAGTGTTACCCCACGGAAGAACAAGATAAGCAGCATAACATAGGGATAAGTAGCAGAGAAATATACCACCTGATGTGAAGAAAGAAGACATGGTAAGCGTGGCAGGAGGAACAATCTGTGCTTGTAAACACTGCTCCCTGAAAATGCTCCTCCAACTGAGGCATTTAGGGGTGGAAAAGCTCAGTGTGGGAAGGGGAGGGCCTGCTCTACAATTCCCTGAACCCCATGGCCAAAGGCAGGTGGAATACAGTGGATTAAGGCCTTTTCACATGAGGGGCACACCCTTCTTTTTTTTAATTTACATTGTTTTTAACAAGGGGGAGTCCCAAAAGCACAAGGGTCATGGCACCAGCACCCTGCTCGTAAAACAACATCTGTCAGTTTATTTATCCCACTCTCTCCTCATCTATGTTATGATTTACAGGCTCCCACTCTCTCACCTTTTCAAAAGCCCTATAAAAAAAGACACTACAAATTCAGACCCCAAAGAAACAAAATCAGCCCTCTTATTAGAATGGTTTGGTCTGAGCTTGGATAGGAAAGGCTCAAATGCAGCTTGAGGAGGGTCACAGTTACAACCATCTTCTCAAAATTTAACAACTCATTCTTTCAGTGTGAAAAAACCCTCTGCACCACACCTGAGGCCTTCTAACCCAACCCTTCAGTTGGGTTAGAACCCTCATGTCTGTGGCTTCTCATTTCCCTAAGATTTCTTCCTGCTTTTTTGCCCTCTCATTCCTGGAGAAAGGTCTCTCAATAATATAATTTCCTCTAATTCATATGTATATTCTATTTTGTATCCAGCAACCAGCCAGACCTCCAGAAGCACAACATTCAGGCAATCCTGTGGCAAGAACCTCCTCCATCTCTGGTTCAGCATGAGAAAAAGCTCCTCTCAACATTTCCTTCTGTACCCCATCCAGCAGGAGCTGTGCAATAAATGCACATTCCTCACTGAAGCCAAAACATTGAATCCTCCCTCTATTGCTGTATATAATATTCATCAAGCAGATGAATTTTTAGCCAATTTTATACCTGGCAAAGCCAAGAAGTCTGTCAGACTGTGGGCAGACCTAGCTGCAACTCCTTCAAAACCACAGGGCTGTGTCAGTTCAAGAACAGAGACATGAAATACTTCACCCAGATACGCCAGCAGAGCTGTCCCCAGCGCCTCTTACCTCAAGGATTTTTAGAATATTGCACTAAAACGGGCATTTTTGATTGAAAGGTGGTGACAGTCCTTTTTAATCTTACCTTTCCAGTCCAGCCTACCCCCTTCCAGATACAAAAATACACCAGAATCCAGGCAATGGCCAGAGTGATTGCCAGGGGCCACCGGATTTGCCCCGGCTTTTCCAATCCATCAGTCATTTGGTGCATGTTGCGTCTGGAACGAGCCAAGAGAAGGGGGCATTTGGCAAGGAGCTGAGAAGGGATGGCAGCAATGCCAACAAGCTGGCACAGGCACGGGGAGGAGACAGAGAAAAACGCTCATCTTACTCCCAGAACTCCACCACGGCACTTGTCATGTTGGTGGTGTTTGCTAAGGTGTAGTTGGAGAAGCAGCGCTCGGTGTTCCAGGGGTTCTCACAGTGTTTCCACGGCAGGGTCTGTCGAAGAAAGAGAAGGGACAACCTCAAGTCAGGCACTTTTCAAGCAAAGGTGTCTCTCTCTTTGCTGGAAAGGTGGAGAAGTGGCACAGCTGGAGCTCTGCAGAGCACTGAGCTCCCTGGGGTGGGGGGTGACTGCCACAAGAGTTATTGACCTTCATATCAATTGCCTGGATCAGATGTGAAAATATTTCCTCCTTTCTCTGACGTATCGGCCCAAATGCTCTGGGGCCTGACAACCTCTCAGCATGAGAGTGCAGGGAAAGGGCAGAAAGGACCTTCTGCAGGGCCTGTGACCTCTTGTGGCACAGGAGGGAATAGAGGTGTGATGATTGTTGGTCAGAGGTTTTCATTTTCCCCTTTAGGTCAGGGGATAATTAGAAAGAGGTGAACTTTCTGTTTTTTTACGTGTATTTTCTACATGTATTTCCTACGTTTCCATAACATCTGTCAGGAATCCTGAGGAGCAGAACCTCTTTCCAGATGTTCCCCATTAGAATGAACCTCATTTGCATACAACTTAGATATTCTTCTAAGGGCAATTCTTGGGAAATCCTCTTAGAGAAATGTTGTATCAGGGTATTTCATGTTTTATATACAAGCACAAGAGGCTTCGAGGGAATTAGAAGTCAATATTCATGTTAAATTCCTTCCAGACTATGACTGACCTTTCACATCAACAACAATTCTGAGGGTAACAAAGAAGAAATGGTCCTGTCACTCGCAGACAGTAATTAATGCAAATTTGGTCAAGGGACAATCCTTTGGAGCCAAGAACAAGCAAGCATGAACAATGTTTGGAGAAGAGACAATTGAACAATGATGCGTTAATTATTGAGACTTATATAAGACTCCTTCCTCAGATGGCCAAACCCCACTAATCAGACAGGACTTACTCAGCTGATGAATCACCCTGGAGGGGGGGGAAAGAGGCTGCTAAAAATAAAGCAAACAGGAAAGAAAGGAAAGCAAAAATAACAACAACGAATGGAAGTTCAGAGCTAATCAAATCACAGCCCTCCCATTCCACAGGGATTTCTGTAATAAACCCCTCTGTTATTAAACCACATTGCAACACTCTCTCCCAAAGAAACAATGGGTGTGTGGCTGCTCTTGAAGAGCAGAAATATCATTAATTACACACTGGAATTTGTCTTGGGGGAAGGACTGGCCTGTAGGCACAAAGGGGTCTTGGTGCTCTTGGTGGCATCACCAGGGCAAGGAATGGGAAGGCTGAGCATGGCAGGGAAGGAGAGGAGCAGGCAGGGATGTTGTGAGGCAGGACAAGTCAAAATAAAATGGTACAGCTGAAAGTTAAAGCTGTAGCTCTGAAGATTAAGATGAGCAAATTGAAACAAATTGTCAAGAAAAGAGGAGCCCGTGGCTCCAAAATAACCTGTTGTTAATATTTCTCATTGACATTCTTGAAAGAGAAAATTTTAATCACAGTTTTCTGTTCTACATTTGTGGAGGAAAAAGATTTAAAAAGGGATATTTACCAAATAGTTTCTCTTTTAGTAAGAAATAGCTTATCCTACAGGTTTCTACTCATGTGGTGTTAACCTCACACATTTATATTGAGACAAATTAGTCAGGTATCTCTATTTTTATCTACTTTGCTTTCCATTCAACAAACACTTCCAAACCCCTCCTGACACACAGACTTACAGTGGTAAAGGAATTATATAAGTAGTATATGGCCCATGAAATAATCACAATGTAGTAAATATTTAGCCAAAAGGAGAGGACTGCAGCAGCCAGGCCCACACCTGCAGAGAAAGCAAAAAGTAAAAGGAATAAGAAAAGCGCCACTTGAAGAGCTGCAGTTCAGAACAACATGTCGGGAATGTTGGTTTGGACATTAAACAGAAGGAAGTGCTCACAATAATCAATATAATGCAAAGCAAGCTCTGTACTAACCCCTACCAACTAACTCAAGCCAAAATACTTCCCTGTGAGAATCAATTTAATCTCTCTGGCTTTTCCCAAGCCTAAATTTCCCCAACAAAATTCAATCTACACAAACTTCCAGCTCACCCTGTGCTAATTGTCAGTCCTACTGTGTGAAGCAATTTATAACTCCATGTGCAGCTTGCTCCTCTACTGGTCCAGAAATCAGCAGAGGAGCTCTGAAGAGCTTGAAGATTTGGGATTAGGAGCATGAAAAGTGTGGTTTGTGGGTCCTGTAGGTCTATGCAGGATTTAGACCCACACCCTGAGGTTCTAGAAATCCAACCTGGAACCAGCTGAAAGTCTAAGAATGGAGAGAGCCTGTCAAACAATTCAGCATGAAATTGCCACCTTTGAAGTGCTTTTGAGTTTCAATAAAGGACAACAGGGAATACAAAGCTCTGTGACCTCAGTCAAATATATCAAAGTTTACTAAAGGAACAGTTCCAGCCCTGCTCAGACAACTATGCTGGATTTCATATTCTACTTTTAACACTCTTCATATGTTCCTACAGAAAAAACCTTGGGAGATTTTGGAGTTCAAAACTAAGTTTGTTGAGATTCTAATGCTTAAGTCTCACTGTTTGGAGTGGAGAATGAATAATACCTCAGAAAATCAGTGTTTTCTGTAGAAAATGATGGTTTAAGTAAAAATACGAAGGCACCGAGAAACACCCTTGCCCTGTCACTCTGCAATCTCTGCAGCTTGGAAACAAATGAAAAAATAATTCAAATTCACACTTTACCTTTGAACATTGGAGCAAGTTTCCACACTCCAAGGCCTCCTATTGATGTATATTGACCAAGGGAACACTCCAAAAGAAACAGTGGCACTCCAGCAAAAATTAAGGTAAGAAAATAGGGAATCAGGAACGCACCTGAAAATAAACGTGAAAAAGTCTGTTACAGAGGGGGAGAACACAACAGAGTTTCCACTGTTTCCATCCCTGTTATAGATGAAGAGAAACTCACATTTTTTGGCCCTTAAATGTGATTTTGCAAAAAAAATTAGTGGAAAGCACATGTGAACTTCTAACCCAGTACCCCAAGAGGTGAAAATAAGGGGGCAAACATATCTCCTCTTCATTTAAATGTTTGCTGTTTAAGTCAAAAGCAAAAATCCTAAAGGCTGTGGATTTTGCTGCCTTCATCTATGCCAGACAACAGAAAGGCTTTAACCAGCCCTGGCTGCCTTGCAGTTGGAGTCAGCCTTTTCTCAGGGGCTCAGGGTCAGTGGAGGAGCTGTGAGCAATCCTTTCAAAAACCCAGCCCAAAAGAGAGGGATCTAAAGGGTTGGGTGGAAGGCAAAGTGCTTTAGTTCTGCCCTGATACTTCATGGTCCTTTTGGTGCAACTGCCAGCTCGAAGTCAGCAGAAACTTCAGAGCAGACCTCCAAAGAAGGGCACCACACTCCAAAAGGGCTCCAACCCTCTGGGACAAGTGCAGAGCAAACAAAACCCCCAAAATCCCAAATCAAAATCACCTGTACAGATGAAAAAGCTCTTGAAACCAAGTTCTGGTTTGCTGATAATTTTATGGTGAGTCCTAATATAGAAATAAATGGAGGAGACTGAGGGGAGAGCTCATTGCAGGGACAGCTCCCTGGGGAGGGGCAGAGGAGGGGCAGGCACTGATCTCTGCTCTGTGGGGACCAGGGACAGCACCCAGGGAAGGGCTGGAGTTGTGCCAGGGCAGGGTCAGGTGGGATCTCAGGAGAAGATTCTTCCCCCAGAGGGTGATGGGCACTGCCCAGGCTGCCCAGGGCAGTGGGCACAGCCCCAAGGCTGCCAGAGCTCCAGGAGGGTTTGGATGATGCTCTGGGGCACAGGGGGTGATATATCCTCTTGGGGACATTCCTGAGCAGGGCTAAGAGCTGGACTTGGTGTTCCCTGTGCATCCCCCCAAACTCAGCAGCTCCTGTGACTCTGCAATGAATCAGAGGCTGCAATAAGGAAAAAAGCCAACATACCTCCACCGTTCTTGCCACAAAGGTAAGGAAACCTCCACACGTTCCCCAAGCCAATGGCATATCCTACACAGGACATAAGAAAGTCAAATTTCCCTTTCCAAGTGTCTCGGTCCGGAAGATCCGTCTTCTTCTTCTGCACTTTTACTACCAAGGTCTTAGGCTTGTCGTTGGTGATGGAGGCATCGACCTCCGTGGAGATCTGTCCGTCTGCCACTTTGGTGCCGTTGGTGGCCATGTCCCTGGGCTTGGCGGGCGAGGCTCTGGCGGCGGCCGGGCGGGAGATTTCAGCACCAGTCCACGTGGACAGCAGCTTTGCGGCTCTGGGTCACCCACCCGGGCAGCGACGGCGGCAGCAGGAGGGTCCCCAAGGCCCGGCCCCCGGAGCTGGATGGAGGGGGAGGTGGGCAGAGTCCTACTGGAGGTGGGGTTGGGCTGCAAGACACAAGGTCACAGCACTCAGGGTCACTTGAGTAGCACTTGGGGCAACCTAAACGCACACAGGGAAGAGCTTTGTGTCTCATGGAAGGGACTGGCTCTGCCCTTTGGGTTTGTTCTTATTCACTCAGGAGGACGCAGGGCAGAGTCAACACAGGCCCCCTAAATGGATGACCAAGACCCAGCTATTTTTATTTTCCCCTCTTAGGAGTCTACAGAGAAAAAAATAGCAGCTGCCTCCCTTAATAATGCATTAATAATGAATTTAAAAAGTTCTGAACAGCACTCACTTGTCTAAATCACCTTTCTCTAAAATGCTCCCAAAGGAGTTAAACAATAAGCCAGATGAAGCAACAGGACTTAGGCTGGGTAATGATATCAAGTTTTACATGTGGTTATAATTAGCTGTTCATACAAGACAAATGTCTCACGAAGCTGAAGGTGTGAGCACAGTAAGATGACAGGCTGGTCATTCCTCAGGTTGTATTTCTGACCGTGGCTGCACCTTTTCAAAAAACACTGCTATGTGTATTTCCAAAATCTAAAGAAAGGAAGAATCAAGGCAGCAAATATGCATTATGAAAAATGACCTGGGATATTTCAATCAACTCTGAAGCGTTTGTGGCCCCCACAAAGTTCCACAGCCCCACTTCAGCTGGATAAAAACCAGATAGTGCTTTGGCATGTCTACTGTGACCCCATCCATGATCAACTTACTATCTTGTTCCTCTTAATAACTCCTTCTACCATATCCCAGTCCTGTCCTCGAACCAGAAACTGCAACACATGAAACACTTGCCAGGGTGAAGCTGCAGCCTGTGGCAGTGTTGGCAACATTGATCATGAGGTCATGCAAAAATCAAAAATATTTACAGATTTGTGTAAAGAGACATTGAGATTATTGTCCACTCACTTCTAATGGCAATTTATGTTAAAGAAACAAACAAAAAAAAACCATGTAAAGGCTGTGCTTTCCTTCAGCTTCTCATTTCAGATCTTTGCATGATTGTAATGCTGATTATAAGGACACATCCAACAATAAAAAAAGTGTTCATTGGAAGCTGAAGAGGGGTCAGCTGTAGGTTTGCTGGGCTGAGGAGAGAACAAGGATCATGCTTGTCACCTTCCTCTCTGTCCCACTCCAGGATGGGACTCAGAGAGGGAAAATCCATGTATTTGCTTTCACATCCTCACAAGCCCTTGCGTGTGCAGACATCTCCCCTCCAGAACACGATGGAACCAGTTTTCTGTACATTAATGCAAGCCTGTCCAGATTAGTGCAGCAATCCCCACCATTCCTGGCCTTGCTCAGCAGTCTGAGCTCTCCAGGCAATGCCTTTTCTGACTCAGGGGGAAATATGGATCATTGTGCTGCCAAAATAAAAATACAGCTCCTGTTCCTCTGGGCATGGACTGGGAGCACCTGGAAACTCGAACCTCCCCATCTGCTCGTGGCTGGAGCACCCCCAGAGGTGCAGTTTGCCAGCACCATCTACTGATGAACACCCAGAACTGAAAGTGCCTCTTTTCAGCCAGCACAGCCTCCAAGAAGCAGAAGACCACCAGGGTGTCCTGGGACTTTTATAAAGAGACCACCAGGGTGTCCTGGGGCTTTTATAAACAGTCCTGTACTACATTAGATTTGTGATTTGTTGCTCTTGCCATTACATTTAGGTTGTGCTTTATCATCAGCAGGGCTTCCAAGTACTGAAAAGGGTTGAGTGTGTTGAGGATGAGTTGAAAAAAACCCACTGAAACAACAGAAAATCCCTCTCAAATAAACCAACACTATATATATATATATATATATATATAAGTGCATCTCTTGTTTGGCTCATAAGGAGGGAGAAATTCCTGCTCACAGCTGGCACTGCAGGCAAGGGTCTGTGCTGGACCTGAGAACTGAACAACCAAGCCACGAGGAGCATGGATTGAGTAATATGGGTCCAGCCCCTCATATCTACAAGCAGGTTCTGAGCAAGGCTGCCCTTGCTGATCCAGCCCTCCCAGGCTCTGCAGAGCCCTGGCTGTGCTCTGAAGCCCCTCCTGAATGCAGTAAATAATTTAGTCTAGTGTAAGACTCCTTGACAAAGACAAACGGGGGGTTTGTTAGAAAATCTTCATGATCCTGCTGGAGGAAGGAGCTCTGCCCCCTTTCAGCACCCCTGGGGTTTTTATAGTGACAATGAAAGCAGCAGTTCACACAATCACACCTTGGGAGGTGCTTAACTTTATCACCAAGCACAACCTTTGGCAAATACCCTTTGAACACACCACGAGTATTCAAAACATCAGCAGAGGCAAGAGCAGAGACTCAGCAGAGGAGTTGGGGACTCACCAATTCCCATCTGTCCTGCCCTACCACTGCTGGTGCCATTATTCCACCTGGAAACGATGCTGGTGGTTTTACTGGCATTGGGATCAGGGCTGGGTTGGGACTGTTTGTACATGGATGTTAATGCAGCAAATCAGCATCAGAAAATGACAAAATGCTTCAATTCCATAGGTCTGAAAGGAGAGGGTTTTTCCATGCTATGAAAAATAATCTTCCCCAAGCCTAATAAATAATAATGACAGTAAATTAAAACAATAGAAGTAGAATCTATCCTCCACTGCACACTCTTGATGTACAGCAGTACTTTTAGCACCCTGACTTGCACACAACAATCGAGAAGAACTGGCAATGCAGCAGTGAAGATGCTCACCACCCGCTCTCTAATCAGATTAGGCAATAACCCACAGCACTGGGATTTAAATTTAAAATTGCTCTGACACGGAATGGGACAGAAAGACACTTATGTAAGCTCTGTGGGATGGCCTGGGCGAAAGGAAACACAAATTGCAGTTGTCAGGCAGCGGGGCAGGTGCGACACTCGCTGTGCACCCAAAGCTTTGGGGGAAGGAGATGGAGAGATCTCTGCAATCAATCGGTCTTTGCTCCCCCGGGTCCTTCATGCCAACACTGAGAGTGGTAGGAAGGGCACAGCAGTTTCCCACCACATTCCTCAGTGCACAATAGAGCTTCCTTGACTTCAGTCACTAGGGCTGCTCAGCCAGGAGCAGAAAGCCCTCCGAATCAGGGGGTTGGATGCCATGTGGTTGTCCCGCAGCACCACCAGGCTGGAGAAGAATGGCTTGGGAGAGCCAAGCACACATTGCAGCCAAGGTAATCAGCACTGCCAGGGAAACTGGAACAAAGACAGTGTCACTTAGGAAAAGCATTTTTTTCTCTCCTGGCCTGCATAAAAGTGGATTTGAAGAGTTTAGAACTGGCTGCATGAAATGAAAGCGAACGGCGATATTACTATCATCTTTCACAAGTTTTCTTGCTTGAGGCAGCATGTGATAGATAAATCTGTATTTACAAACCTTTCTTCTCATGATCGGATCAGTAACTGGGACAGTAGAAGGAAATGCATCAGCTGAACTCTTCAGCTGAATGGGGTGCCTCAAGTAGGATGTGGAAAGCGATTTTTAACATATCCATAAAAAATTAGAATTGAGAAAAGTAGAACACTTCACTTGGTTCTGGAATTCGTGGATGCCCAAAATTCCTGAGGAGCAGGGACCTGGCACCCACTTCTGAAAACCCCAGCTCTTTGGTTTAAGACATCACCTAAAAAAAGTCCTAATTGTACACAGTTATGGAATAATCCCACACTTTGCTGGGAAGTGCAGAATTAAACCTGGGAAAAGATTCTCTCTTTTGGCCCAGCTTTTTAATCCAGCTGTTGTGACAGGAAAGGCATCAGAACCTAACCAAGAGATCCCTTTTTGCCCCAAGTGCTGCAGAAAGGGACCAAACAGGGCAGGTCAGGGGTAGGCTTAAAGGAGGGTCCAATGTCACAGCCAGAAACGCTGGCGATTGGTGGCCAAGCTAATATTCATCAGCAGAAAGCTGGTTTGGAGCAGCAGAGAAAACCCCACCCCAATTAATTCTCTCCTGGCCAAAAATGGAACAGCTCCAAGGCATCTTTGCCCTTCTCCACACAGCAGAAAAAGAGGAAAGGCTCAAAGCTGAGGTAGAAGTCACACACCAGAAAGGAGGCACTGGGCAAGTTCTGCCCTTGCAATAAGGGTGATTGCCTGTTCTACTGGATGCTTATGTTTAAGATTTATTCATTCTTTTGTTTAGCCTATATAGACATGCCAAATCTCTTCAGCAGTTTCAGCAGTGGATCATAGTTCAAGCAGGGTGGCAGAAAAGGCTCTGCTCTGTCCAGTAACCATTTTTTGAAACAGGTTTTGGCTTGATGTGGAGAATGTGCCCAGCCCAAACCCTCAGTGTAAACTGGTGACCCAAAGAATAACACAAGAAGGACAGAAAGGGATTATCTGGCTCAGCAGAAAGCCTGGCAGAGGGGATCCCATGTTCAGAGTTCATAGACTGCCAGCTTTTCTCATGTTTTTAACTAACTTTTCCCATTGACAAGACATTAAATGACATCACATCCTTCCTAGGTTTGTGGGTGTACTTCCTTTCTGATCTGGTCTCCAAATTGCCTGAAAAGCATTTTGGCCAGGCAGCTGGAGAAACCAAAATGAGTCCTAGACTTGGAGCAAGGGGCCAGTTTTAAGTTCAAGAGAGAAAATGAGATTAAATAGATCCAATTGCACCTTGTCAGGGCTGGAGACTCTGTGTGTGCTGAGATGCTGGTGCTCCCAAGCCAGGGCACTGAGGAGCCAATTCCTACTGCAATATTCCTTTGGTGGGGAGCACAGAAGTGCTGAGCCCAAGGCCAGGGGGGAAGCTGCATGTTCTGGGAATCAGCTTCACCAAGAAAGGAGCCACCAGAGTGGGGACACAGAGCTTGTATCAAAGTCACAGCCAAACAGGCCAATGTATTATTTGTCTCCCTCTCTCCTTGCCCACATTCTTGGCACAACAGGGGCAAAATACAGAAACGTGATGGGAGGTGACAGAACTCTTAAAGAATCATTTCTGTTGGCAAAGCCCTCTGAGCCCATCATGTTCACCTGTTAACCCAGCACTGCCAAGCCCACCACTAACCCATGTCCTCAAGTGCCCCATCTACATGTCTTTTAAATGCCATCAGGGCTGGTGACTCAGCCACTGCCCTGGGCAGCCTCTTCCAGTGCTCAAGAAATATCCCTTTCAGTTGGGATATTTTTCCCAATATCCAGTCTAGACCTCCCCTTGTCCTGTCCCTTGTTCCCTGGGAGCAGAGCCTGATCCTCATTGTGTTCCCTCCTCCTGCCAGGGAGTTGTGGAGAGTGAGAAGGTCCCCTCTGAGCCTCCCTGGAGTGAGTGGCCCAAAACTTGGCTTTCTTGCCCACACATCAGCTCATGCTCAGCTGCTCTTGACCAGCACTCCCAGACATCTTCCCTTCAGGCTCTAAATCTCAGCTGCTTGCTCCCAGCTCTAGCTCCCCTTAAGCAAACGAATTTCCTCTCTAGCTGCACAGCAGAGCCTGCATGTGAAGGAAAGAAATAAAATAGTTCCCTAAAAATAGTCTGTCTTGCCCCTCCTTAGATTGTCCCAGCATTTCTGTAGCACTGGTCTGTCTCTCATGGGATGCACAAACTGTCACGAGGGTCCAAGGGAGCTACAAGGATGGCCATGGCTTGAAGGCAATCACACCAGCACCAGGAAGGAAAACCAGCTGCTTTGCCATTTTCCCATCTTCACGTGCAAGAAGAGTTCATCACGTGAAGAACTAAGGATGAAAACCACAAGCCACACAACACCACCTGAACTGTTCTTATTTCTGTGCCAAGCAGAGGCTCCTGACTCGATACCTGTGCCATTTCAAGGCCAAACCACAAGCATTTACTCCCCACTTCCAGCTTCAGTTCAGTGGTGAGACTTAGATCCATCTTCTGGAGAGCCCAGAGCTCTCCTGGGGTGAAATTCACTCTTGATAGAAGAGATACAAAGGTCTAACCTGCAGCAAGAGCTTGTCTGTTACACAGTGTTGGTAACAGGGTATATTATAGTCAGATGCTTAAGTAAATATTTATCCCTTAATGCTCAAAAAACATCCCTTTCATATTTCTTTCTTTTTTTAAATAATTTACTAACAAATGTATACCAAATTATAAGGGATTTGGTATTTATTCAGACAAATCCTCAATAAAATAAAGAGAGAAACAGAAAAGAAATGCCAGATGCAGAATCATGAAAAGTGCTGGCCACATAGCAAGGTTATTTTGGAATGACAATGGATTTTATTCCTCTTGCTGACATCAGAGCAAGGATACAGCAACACACACTTCCACCACAAGTGAAAAATCATCCTGACAGTTTTGGGGGTCTGCTTGAAGCCCACTCCAAAACCTGCAATATTTCCACATAAGCATGGAATGATNCTGCTTGAAGCCCACTCCAAAACCATAAGCATGGAATGACTTCCCCCTGTGGACCCTGTAAACTCTTTGTTTAAAACAGAGAATAGGTGATGGAGGGAGATACAAGGAGAGAGAAGCTTTTTCCCCTCCTGATGGAATTATAGCAAGGCCAGTCTCTTACAAGGTTTTTATATTGACTAACACCATTTCCCAGTCAATCCCAGAAACTGCAACAAGGCTGTCACACATTATTTGGAGCATGTCCTTGCTCAGCTCACATGAGCACAATCTGCCCCTACCACTCCACCTAATTTTGGGCCAAATTTTGACCAGATTTCTATCAATTTACAACCAAACCAAATGGCTTTTGCAGCGTGGGGTACCTGCTTGCTTTGGTGGTTCCTGCCTTATGGAATGGTGTGTCCTTTGTCGTTTCCGCTGTTGCATTTCTGTGTCACAATTTCTATCACTCACTTCTATACTGATAAAACTGCAATAAAGCATAATTACCAGCTCCTGTAACCACACATCCACTTCCAGCCTCCTCACAGTTAATAGGATGTCCTTTAGAGAAGCAAAGACAGCATTCCCATATTTATTTGAACTCCTGGTTACTGATTGAATTCCCATCCATCTGAAGCTTGATAGAGCAGGGTAATAACATGAGCTACTGCTGTATAAAAACGTGGAGTTTTTCCCATTTTTCTTTGAATTAGTGGGGTATCCACCTTTAATCCCAACTGGTGTTGATAAACATCAACAAAGGCCTTTCCTGAGAGCCCACACTGGTTTTCAGAGTAGAAAATGGGAACGTGGAGAGGCTCAGAACAGGCAGTGACTGGTGACAGTCAGCGTTCAGCCTGATGCTGTTTTGGGGGTCAGTGTCCCTTTGCTGATGCCCAGCAAACACCAGCTGACATGCCAGGCCCATCCTGGACCCAGAAATAAGCCAAATACGAATTTGCCATGGATTTACTGTCCTGTGCTGAACTGCAGAAACAAATCCCAGTTCTGACTTCCAGGGGCTGCCACTCCCATGATTTGCTTCCCTCCCACAGCCCTTTTCCCATCCTCCCCTCTCCCCCTGCCTGGGGGGACAGGAGGCTGGTGGACAGCCTTCCCACCCTCTTTTTGGAACCTTTATTTGGTGCTTGTGGAAGAGTGGCCCCGATGGTTTGTGCCTTGGCCAGGGCAGATCCAGGGAATGCTGCGGGCAGGAGTTGGGCAGTTCTGACTTCCTGCCTTGAGGGCACTGAGCTCCTGCTGGCACAAAGACCAGTCCTTGGAGACACACCAATGCAGGAAGCCAGGACAGAAAAAGGGAGCAGCAAGTGCTCAGAAAGGCAAAGTAATTTGCCCAAGCTCTAGGCTGGTGCAGAATTCAGAGCAGAGTTCCTTTGCGTGCCAGTGCAATGCCCTGCCCTTCAATAATAACCTTGCTGCACTCTTTTCATACGTGCCTCTTTTGATTTCCAGCGTGCACAAATGACTAACTATGAAAGACTTTTTGCCTCGTGGGAGCAAATAAAGGCACAAAAAGGGCTCCAGCAAAGATCCCAGTCTACACAGGAAAATAAAAATCTCAGTGTAAGAAACTGCAAGTGCTGCTTGTTACTTAATTTTTACCAATCCGCTGAGTTGTATGTCATTTTTGTTCCTGAAGAAGAGAATGCCCTAGTATGGTATGGGCTTCCACTGGGGAAAAGGGATGGAGAAGGTGGTCCTGCTGACCTCAACCTGGCCTGCCAGCCCCCTTGGCCAGGCCTGGGCACTCAGCACATCGGGGTTACTAATGGTGTTAGAAGCCAAGGAAAACTGGCACACTGCCGGATTTACTGGGAGCTGCTGTGCCCCTGGAGTCAAATATCTCCTCCGGTGAAAACACGATGTGAAAACATGATCTCAAACACTCTGCCTTCCTCCTGCTCGAGTCTGCTGGGATTTGGGGTTGTTTGAGGTCTGCAAGCATCTCCCCTCTGCCACTGTGTCAGTTTTCATTCTTTAAGTGCCATTGTTTTGGGTGAGGGGAGGTAGAACGGCGTTGATCCACATGTCAGAACACATCAGAAAGAGCTCCATTCCAGCCTGAACTTCCCCTGTTTAAAGCAGGCACTGATTATTGATCACCAACCTGTGAGTGAGTCCTGTTATGGATCACACCACTACACAGAACCCACAGGTGAAGGGGGAGCAGCAGCCAAGGCAATGCCACATGTTGTGATTTGTTTGTCCTCACCCGGCTTTCCAGGCCAAAACTCACAGAATCTGAACCAAACACCCAGATAATTCCTCAACCTCTAATTTCCCATGTCATTCCCAGCACTCAATCAGGCCAAATTTAGCCCAGGTACTGCCTTAAAATTGATCTCTGATGTGAAAAGTCTGCTGTTCACTCTTACTGGTTGAAATGG
>WBMV01000289.1:132250-162389 GCA_013396655.1 Campylorhamphus procurvoides | reverse complement strand
TTTTATATTGACTAACACCATTTCCCAGTCAATCCCAGAAACTGCAACAAGGCTGTCACACATTATTTGGAGCATGTCCTTGCTCAGCTCACATGAGCACAATCTGCCCCTACCACTCCACCTAATTTTGGGCCAAATTTTGACCAGATTTCTATCAATTTACAACCAAACCAAATGGCTTTTGCAGCGTGGGGTACCTGCTTGCTTTGGTGGTTCCTGCCTTATGGAATGGTGTGTCCTTTGTCGTTTCCGCTGTTGCATTTCTGTGTCACAATTTCTATCACTCACTTCTATACTGATAAAACTGCAATAAAGCATAATTACCAGCTCCTGTAACCACACATCCACTTCCAGCCTCCTCACAGTTAATAGGATGTCCTTTAGAGAAGCAAAGACAGCATTCCCATATTTATTTGAACTCCTGGTTGCTGATTGAATTCCCATCCATCTGAAGCTTGATAGAGCAGGGTAATAACATGAGCTACTGCTGTATAAAAACGTGGAGTTTTTCCCATTTTTCTTTGAATTAGTGGGGTATCCACCTTTAATCCCAACTGGTGTTGGTAAGCATCAACAAAGGCCTTCCCTGAGAGCCCACACTGGTTTTCAGAGTAGAAAATGGGAACGTGGAGAGGCTCAGAACAGGCAGTGACTGGTGACAGTCAGCGTTCAGCCTGATGCTGCAGCAGGTTCCAGTGTCCCTTTGCTGATGCCCAGCAAACACCAGCTGCATCCTGGACCCAGAAATAAGCCAAATATGAGTTTGCCATGGATTTACTGTCCTGTGCTGAACTGCAGAAACAAATCCCAGTTCTGACTTCCAGGGGCTGCCACTCCCATGATTTGCTTCCCTCCCACAGCCCTTTTCCCATCCTCCCCTCTCCCCCTGCCTGGGGGGACAGGAGGCTGGTGGACAGCCTTCCCACCCTCTTTTTGGAACCTTTATTTGGTGCTTGTGGAAGAGTGGCCCCGATGGTTTGTGCCTTGGCCAGGGCAGATCCAGGGAATGCTGCGGGCAGGAGTTGGGCAGTTCTGACTTCCTGCCTTGAGGGCACTGAGCTCCTGCTGGCACAAAGACCAGTCCTTGGAGACACACCAATGCAGGAAGCCAGGACAGAAAAAGGGAGCAGCAAGTGCTCAGAAAGGCAAAGTAATTTGCCCAAGCTCTAGGCTGGTGCAGAATTCAGAGCAGAGTTCCTTTGCGTGCCAGTGCAATGCCCTGCCCTTCAATAATAACCTTGCTCCACTCTTTTCATACGTGCCTCTTTTGATTTCCAGCGTGCACAAATGACTAACTATGAAAGACTTTTTGCCTCGTGGGAGCAAATAAAGGCACAAAAAGGGCTCCAGCAAAGATCCCAGTCTACACAGGAAAATAAAAATCTCAGTGTAAGAAACTGGAAGTGCTGCTTGTTACTTAATTTTAACCGATCTGCTGAGTTGTATGTCATTTTTCTTCCTGAAGAAAAGAATACCCTGATATGCTATGGCCTTCCACTGGGAAAAAGGGATGGAGAAGGTGGTCCTGCTGACCTCAACCTGGCCTGCCAGCCCCCTTGGCCAGGCCTGGGCACTCAGCACATCGGGGTTACTAATGGTGTTAGAAGCCAATGAGAACTGGCACACTGCCGGATTTACTGGGAGCTGCTGTGCCCCTGGAGTCAAATATCTCCTCCGGTGAAAACACGATGTGAAAACATGATCTCAAACACTCTGCCTTCCTCCTGCTCGAGTCTGCTGGGATTTGGGGTTGTTTGAGGTCTGCAAGCATCTCCCCTCTGCCACTGTGTCAGTTTTCATTCTTTAAGTGCCATTGTTTTGGGTGAGGGGAGGTAGAACGGCGTTGATCCACATGTCAGAACACATCAGAAAGAGCTCCATTCCAGCCTGAACTTCCCCTGTTTAAAGCAGGCACTGATTATTGATCACCAACCTGTGAGTGAGTCCTGTTATGGATCCCTCCCTACACTGCACCACTCCGTGGAACCCACAGGTGAAGGGGGAGCAGCAGCCACATATTGTGATTTGCTCATCCTCACCCAGCTTTCCAGGCCAAAACTCACAGAATCTGAACCAAACACCCAGATAATTCCTCAACCTCTAATTTCCCATGTCATTCCCAGCACTCAATCAGGCCAAATTTAGCCCAGGTACTGCCTTAAAATTGATCTCTGATGTGAAAAGTCTGCTGTTCACTCTTACTGGTTGAAATGGGGCATCTTCACCATTGGGAGTATGGGGGGATGAAGAGAGAAATAGCAGTGTTTACAGTCCCTTTTATTAGCCTTAAAAAAATGACACAAGTTTCAGTTTCATGTCTAAGTATCAAGCTGAAAGGACCAGAAAACCAATTTCTGTAAAATGATGCTGAAGAAAACTTAAAGCCACAAAGTTTCAAAAGCGTTAGTAGAAGCAACAGGGTCCCCAAAATAGAGCATTTTTGTGCTGGATGTCTCCCTTGTACTCCTCCTGCCACTGATTTTGGGGATATTTGAGTTTCTCTGAAGTCTGAAACCACTGCCCAAAAGTGCCAGGGCCAAGTTGTTGTTCACGGGGTGAGGTTTTGGCATCTCTGAGCTCCGATTTTCTCGGTGTGACTGGGCAAGTCACTTGGGATGACATCCAGAGTGGCACATCATCCAAAGCTCAGAGGCCCCCCCAAAAGAGACAGGACCCACAGAGCTCCACAATGCATCACACTCGGGGCTAGAAATACATTTTGACAAACAGAAACCTAAATGGCCCACTGTTTTCGAGGCTGGGGATGTCACCTTCGTACAAGTCAAGCTTCTTTCCATTCTATCACTTTCTTACAATTCATTTCTTTCCCCCCCCACAAGTCCCACAAAAGCCCTTCCCCAATTTTAGCCCTGCACTTGCCCAAGCCTGGGGGAGAGGAGTCAGCTCTGGCAGATGCTCTGTTTCCTACTTCACAAGCCTTTGGACTGACAACAGCAGCTGCCAACACTGCTAATTCCAAAGGATTTCTAATTCTGGTGCTGCCTCTACATTTTAGCTTCTGGCTTATTTTAAATAGCCCCATTTTCTGAGTAAGAAAAGACTTTACATTCGTGATCCTTACATGCAGTTATCATACACTGCAAAGCAAACACAAAAAGGCTGCAGGCACATGCACATGTTAATGCAGTTAAGACTCTTGGCAGGAGGAACTGGAAGAAAAAGACCATTTTGGAGGGGGTGCAGAAGAGAGAAGAAAAGCCCTGAATCCGAGGTTACCCTTTTCAGACAGAGCTCCAAGCTAAAGCCACATTTTCTATTTTCTTTGATCCTCAAACTTCAATCCAAACCTTCAAGTCGAAATGGGATTTCAGGCTGAACTAAAAGCAGTTTAAATGGAAACAAGAAGTTCTCCCCCCCCTCCCCTCCTGCCAAATCAGGAATTTGAAGGTGCCTGGCAAATCTATAAAACTTCCTGGCTTGAAGTGATAAGGACAAACAATCAGGGAAGTCGCTCTGAAAGTAGGAGATAAACAGAACTATTTGCTTTCATTGCAGTTAAAAAAATAGGAAATGTAATAATAATAATAATAATAAAAAAAAGCTCAAGACAAATGTGAGCGTTTTGCAAGGGGTCACTGCAGGAAAACCGAGTTTTGCAGATTCTCAGGGCCAGCTGAGTTGCATCACAAGCCCAGCAGGACAAGGTCTCACGCCTGTCCCAAGGGATTTCCAGGCTGCATTAAAAGCCTCTCTCAAGACAAGCAGCGGGGGCAGAGCGTGGTCGGAAGCGCTGGCACCGCTCAGGGCACAACTCAAGGGCATTGAGGGTGTCCTGTGCCCCAGCCCCAGTTCCCATAACAACCCAGCAGCACCTCAGCTCAGCTTGCTGGGGCTGATTATCCTCCAAGAGGTGCAAAGCTTCCCTCAAATTCTCCATACAATCAAAGTGGCAAGTTTACTTGGTAATGGGGCTCATGTTTGGACTGACCAAGGTACCAGAGCTGAGGTTGTGGGTGCAGCCCCTGGATGAGGGAATTTGGGATCCCTGGCTCGAGGGATCTCTTGCTCTGGGGGAGTCATTTCTGTGTGGTGTGGCATTTTATTAATAAGCCTACAAAATCTACCTGGGTGGTTTTTACCTTCTGACTCCAGTGCTGATTTTAAACAGCCTGTAGCGTAGGTTTGTTTTGAATATATTGAAGTTTCACACAAAGATTTCCAGTGTGAAGGACATGCATCGTAAACCAACCTCTAAATTTTTGGGTTTAGCTGTCTTTAGCTTTCTAGCTGCTTAGAAGCCTCAAAGCTTCCTGCTTTGGTCAAAATAAACAGATTGAACATTTTCCTCAGGCACCCCCTGTATGCACACTAGGAATTCTCCTTGTCTGGGACCATTACTAATGGCAGCTCTCACACAAAGTCTCTGATTTCAAATAGAATACAAAATATCCACTTTACTCACTGCAGTATAAACACAGGCTAACCATTCTCTGCCTCTGAAGGAATTGATTTATGAGTTTATTTTTATTTTCAGCAAACTTACCAGAAGATATCCATGTACCAGCAGTGACACTGCTCAGAACTGGGAGCCAGTTGGAAGGGTCATGAAGCCACAGAGCACCAAATGGTGGTTTCTGTCATGAACCAAAGCCTGCTGCTTGCATCAAACAGAAAGATAACACACCATCTGGGGAACATCAAGGAGAACTCAAGACAATCTGGGGCTGAAGATTAATGCTGCAACCTGAAAACCACTGGCATGTTACCCCTCAAATTCCAGTTCTTGACAGTCCTGGAAGACTGGTCAGGGATGCTGATGTCACACTGGCCCAGTAGTTCACTGGGATAATTAGCTGATCAGGAGACCAGAGCACCAAGAAGAAGAAGTAGCAAAAATACAAGCCCCAGATAAAATACATAATTTAGGTAAGTTCAGGGCCAGGTGTCTTCTTGACAAGGGCCAGACAAGTGTTTTGAGAGAAACCCTGTCAGTGATATGTCAGGTCTTGCCAAAAAGAAAGTGTTAAACCTTCAGTTTCAGCCCACTGATCATGTCTAAGAGGGCAGCTCTTCATTCAGAGGTAGAAATTTAATTATTTACTATCAAGCACTACAAGACAATTTCCCTTAAGCTCAAGGGGCATCTTTTTCAGGATGAAGTCCAAGCTGAAGGCTTAGAAATCAAACACCATCCTCAGGGAGGCAGAGAGAGGATTACCTTCCCCCCACACGATTTATTTGAATAATAAACCACCTGAGCACCTGATTTTTTCCCCCCTGGAGAAGCCTAGGCTAAGCTTGCCCATATTCCAAAGGCACACAGTCCATCAGGGAGAAGTTTGAGAAGGTGCTCTCATCTCCTGCCTCGTCCTCAAAATGGATGAGCCTGCACCAGTCTGCAGGAGGCAGAGCTTTATTTTCTTCTGCCTGACCTGATATAGCACATGAGGAAATGTTTTTCCAGATCCACACTTGGGGATTTGAACACTCGTATTGATACCACTTTTATCTCGTTTGACTGTGTCGAAAAAACCCCCACCACAACCCAGTTATGGAGTTATATCAGATAAAACCTTATTTGCTGCAGCAAGTAATTTGGCATGGCTTTTTTTTTTTTTCTTTTGGAAACTGTTTTTTTGTCCCCCTCAGACTTTTACAGCCTTCCAATTGTAAAATTTTTGGCTCTTGCCAGGGGTGAAGGAATGTAATTTGCTAATTCAATCATCATTTGCAAACTAATGACTGCGAGTGTGTATGAAAGCCACATTAAATATCCCAAACACCAGCTCTGTTGATGAATACATTCCCAGAGTAAATAAAAGCACCTTTCGACCCAGGCATTTCAAACCTGTGCATTTCTTTGGGGTAAGAATTAAGTCTCTTCCTGGACAACAGCTCTATTATTAATGGAATTAGCAGGAATGAAACACAGCTCCAGCCTCCCCCCCTCCTCACAACAGGGACAGTGACAAGCCATCTCCTGCCCACCAGGGCAGTCTGATCCACATCCACCCAAGAAACCACAGTTTTTAGTGTTTCTCTTTGAAATTACTCGAGCTCCCTGAATTCCAACACAGATAAATCCTTTTATGAACATATGTGGATGTGTTCATATAGGAAAAAAACCAAAAACAAAGAACCCAATTAGACTCGAGAGCAACAAGCCTGTAGCATTCAGTCCTCTGGTTTAGCACTCCTTTGGCTCAGATCTCTAATTGATATTTAAGGCAATGTCAGCAAAAACTCACTTTCCCTGAGAACATCTGGAAACATAAAATTTAACCCCCTGCCTGTCACCAAGCTCTGCCCTGATCCAGCAGAGAGTCCTCACTGGAAAAAGCCAGGTCCAACCCCCTCCAGAGCACATGCCTGGCATCCAGGAATTCCAAATGACCCCTCATTTCAGTGTGTCCACATTAGCTGCTTGTGCCAGGATTTCTCTAGTGGAGAGCTGAGAAAAGTGTCCTCAGGCGATCACAGATGCAATAATATTGGTTCTTCATTTATTGGAGAAAACAGCCTGAAAATTAGGACGGGTTTTCTTTTTTCTTTCTTTTTTCTTTCTTTCTTTTTTCCAATCAAGAAAATGTGTCTTCTCAGCTGCTTGTGGATAAGAGAGGAGGGATGTTATTCATCTGCATGTTACTCAGGCTGGATCAGCATCTATTCCTCTGCTGCCACATGTTCTACTCCACATTTTTCCCTTCAAAGGCCTCCCTTAATCCTGCCACGGGGGCTCCTCAGGGTCCTCCTCAGCATTTTGCTTCCATTGCTATCTCAGTAGTGCTCAGACAGCCTTTCAAAGGGTTTCTAGGTAAATACCTGGAAGAGATCTTAGAGAAACACGCATTTTCAGCCTGGAACAAATGAGGGAAATATTGATTTTGCATGATCCATGGGTTTTCTCACCAGCAGCAATCCCCTCCTGCTAGAGGGTTACGTGTAAGAGCTCTCAAACATCAAAAATCAATATAGGCCATTTGTCTATTTTACAGCAAACACAGATGAAGACTCAGAAATGGCCACAACCACCTAACAGGAACTGATTAACCTGGAATTGGAGCCCAGTCCTCTTCATGAAGACCATATCTCCTTCTCTAGCACAAGGCTTTCCACATCACTGGGATCATCATCCTCTGGAATGGGAGGAGCAGGTGGGTGAGTGGCTGCAAACACGTCAAAGTGCAACCTCTTGCCCTGCAGAGCTCAGCGTGGCAGGCTGAGATGGATGACCTCCAAGTTCCCAAAGGTCACTATGAACTCCAAAAGAACAGCTTACATAACATCTCTTCCTCTCTCAAAACCAGAGGGCAATTTGCAGTATCCAAAAGATTTGTCTTACCAGCTCCCACATTTTGGAATGAACACTTTAGTGGTGATTGGGTATCCTTGAGGAGCTTTCAGCATCTGGAGTGTGACTGTCTGTGCTGTAAACAACCTCCCTCTTCACCTGTGGAGTGTGAGCAAAAGAGGGGCAGGACAATGCTAAGCTAAACATCACAAGAGTGTGCAGCAAAAGCTTGGCAGAGAATAAACCTGGAAGAGTCCTGAAGGATGAAGTCAGCTAATCTGAGCTCTGGAAAAGGTTTCGGATACAAAGCAGAAAGAGCCTCCCTTGATTATCCCCAATTCTGCTTTCCCCATCATTTATTTAATGTAGCTAATTGAAAGTCTGAGTAGACTGAAGGCAGGATGGGACCCCTTCAAATTACCACTTCAAATTACCACTTCAAATTTAAACCCAGACAAAGGAAATCCACAGTGCTGGTGGGAAAGATCCCACGCACCACAGAACAAACCAGCCAGTGGGTTTTTCGACATCAGCCCAGCGCTCCAGCAGCAAGGCTGGAGTTAAAAAGGCTCTGAAAACGCCAGCTCAGCTCCTGCACACTCAGCCTGGTTGAATAAGCTCATCAAGTCCTCCACTGTAGCATTTCTAGGAGCTGAGCTGATTTGCTGAGCTCGCCTGATTCGCTTGGCTCTGTTGGCACTGGTGATTTCAGCAGCATTTGCATCGCCACAGCGTGGGGCTCCTCCTGCCCTCAATTAATATTTGCCAGTTTATCAGCGCAGTGCCACGTTTAGTGGGGCAGTGGAGGGGGAGCCAGCTGGAAAATGACATGTGTTGTGTGATCTTCCCAACCTGTGCTCCTGGAGAAGGCAAAGACCAGCCAGCTGACCTTTGCTTGGTGGTGACATCGCTGTGCCCATTCACTGTCCCCAACCTCCCTTCTGCGTTTCCCCTTTGCCTCCCTCCTGCCCTGCTGAGAAGTGACTGCCACAGCAGTAGGGGAGAAAATAAAGGCGAAGTAAAACACTCCTCCAGTCTCACAAGCTGTGATTATATACCATGATTTTTATCTCAATCTCTCAAGTCCATCTTATGCTTTCTCCTGCTTCAAGGAGCTGAAATTGCTCTGAATTACTCTGCTCCTCAGAGCAGGCTGCCTTTCCAAGCAGGATTCAGGTAAAGAAAAAGAGACATGAATATTTTTCTCCCAAGCAGTATTCAGATAAAGACAAAGAGATATGAATGTTTTTCTTCTCCCCTCTGTCCCTTACACCATATAGAAATGGCATTTTATCGGATGATTACTGACCCAGCTCCTATAGGGCCAAAGATTAGGGTGACCACCACAATGTATCACTGATAGCAACTACCAAGATATAACATTTGAGCAATTATACCCCCCCAAAACCTAAAAATCCCAGCCTATCCTGAATCACCAAGCAGACCTGCTTGCTTTCTTGTGAATAGTTAGTTTCTGGGTTGGCTTTCACTGTACTATATAAGCTTGACAAATATTCCACACATTTTGTCCTGCATCTTAAATTTCTCCCTTCAGATCACCATGTTTCAGAAGTATTTTACCCACTTGTTTCAAAAGTATTGCTCAGACCCACAGGTAGGAAGCTTTTGTTGCACCTGAGAAGAGAGCAGATAGCACCAGGTAAGACCCTGCTTTCTCAATTGATATATAAAATTAACAAGCTGAAAAAGCCACGAAAAAAATCTGCTCAGAATGGGCTTTATATTTAATCTACAATTATATTAAGCGTGCCATAAAAGTGGAGGTACTGCTGTAATTATATGCCCAAAAAAGGCTACTTAAAAGCTGAAAAGAATGCATTGTTTCATTGCCTCTCTGTTGTAGAGTATTTCCTTTTAAAAACAACTCCTATCTCCAGACCAAAGAAAACATTAAAGGTGACAGGATCTCTCAGAGTCCTGAATATCCCTCATAAAATTGCACTTTTGGGTCCTACAAAGCCAAGAGCAGCTTAATTGCCTGCAATTGCAATCCCAGCCACTGCAAATCATACCCAGCTCTCCCATGAAAGCACTAAAGAGCTAAGACTTAATTAGCATCCCTGATTAAATAGCAATTCATACAGCCATTATATCTTCCAGCCAGGGAGTGCAGACCTCTGAAGCAGCAGCAAGGGAATAAAACACACATTGCCTCCTTCTCCCAGGCAAAAAAAATCCACCCCCACCCACTTTCTTCAAGCTTTAGCATGGGAAAGGTTCATTATTTGTGATGCCAAGGCTACTGCCAGACACACTTGGAACACTCCTGGGCAAACCTGACCTATGGGGGAGATCATGAAAAAAGAAATCATGGCAATGACAACAACATAAAACAGCTCAGAGAGAGCAGCACCAACACAGGGCAGGAACAGACCCCCACAGCCTGCAGCACTGGGGAGGGAAATGGGGCTTGTCCCAACACAGCAACCCTACATTGTCCATAAAAGTCCCAAGAACAAGCCTTGCTGAAAGTCAGCTCAGCTCCTGTTCTTCCCTGCTCCCACCTCACACATGCCAGGAGCAGCAGATGAGCTCTTTTTGGGACGGCTGAGGTGGCAGTTCTTCAGAATCCTGAAGTGTTGGGGGAAAGGGAGCGATGCTGAGAGGCAGAGCACATATCCCTGGGGATATCTATCCTCCTTGTGTTTGCACAGGACAGCCACTGGAGTTCTCATAGGCTGTGCTAAGAACTCGTGTTCCCTGCTGTACTTTCCAAATTTCCCTTACTTTCCAAATTTCCTTACTTTCCAATGCCTTAGTTTCCAAATTTCCAGTGCCACCATTATGCCTATTTACCTATTGGTTCTTTTCAAAAGGTGCCACTCTTTGTCCCTGTTTCGTGCTGGAACTGGGAAGATTTGCAGACAAGGAGGAGCAACATCTGAGCATGGTAGTAGATAATTCAACAGGAACAACTGCTCCTGTTGACAGCTCGGACTGGCCATGCTCTGCCAGGCTGGAAGGATCATGCCAGTCCCTTGTGAAGCCTGAGAACATGCTTGTTTTGTGATGCCACACCATGCAGGGAAAATTTACAAGAAGCAGGTGATGAGACAATGATAACAACTCCAACAAAACCAAGGACTTATTGAGAAGGAGCAAAAGTTCCTGTGCAATGAGCACCCAAAACCAGTGACATTTTACCAGCACTAGAGATGCAGAATTAGCAACACAGACCCTCTACTATGGCACAGTTTTCAAATAATAGAGACAGATGGTTTTTGGCTTTAATGGGAAGGCACATGATTTGTAAGTGATGTTCTGGATACCACCTAACTGCTCGAGGGGAGCACGTTGAGATTTTGGAAGTTTAGCTCTGGGTGGAGAATTGTACTGCAGCAATATTCCTTCACTCATCCAAATGGGAAGGCTTAGATGAGTGAAAGAAGTCTGAAATGAGGAGAAATAAGCTGTCATATGACAAGGCTCATTAAATTAGCCAGACAGAGAGAACAATGACAAATGGGGTATAAGAGAAGAGGGGGTTACTGTATTTAGTGCCTGAAATGTCATTTGGATCCTGCTCACTGCTAATGTGCCTGCTGGGCTTTGCACAGTCCTGCTCCATTGGCCTTCAGAGAGCCAGAGGTCAAATCTACATATACAAATCAGAACACTCCTTCATATTTGAGCATTCCCCACTTCCTGGCAACAAGAACATTATTCCTGACTAAACTTTCTGCAATAAATGTGTTCTTTGGAGCACAGCTCAGCAGTCCATCACGTGCACCACACACCCCCCCCGTGCCACGTCCAGCATTGCCCATTTCTGCCTCTTACCCACACTTTTCTTTGCAGAGTTCATGGGGCACCATGCCTTGTTGTAGAGCTGAGGAGAACTGCTTTTTTCATTAATCAACCCTTACAGTCACCCCCTACTAAATATTTTGCAGGTATCTGATATCAATATTTAAATCACTGCTCGTTTCCTGGTGCTCAGCACAAGCAGAGCTCAGCTTTGGCTCTCATTTCTCCACCTTACTCGATGCCGCTGCTTCCAGCTGAGAGAGCCAAACCCCAAGATTTTTGGGAGAAGCCTCCACAGTCCCACAGATCAGTGAGCGTGCAAAACAACTTGCAGATGAGTCTGAAGCAGTTTCAGCTCTTTGCACTGTAAGACATGACTGCTCAGTTGAAGAAAGAGGATTGGAACAACATATGGTCCCAATTACCTCTGTCCTCCTGCAAGCAGCACTTTTTCTTTTCAGATATGATTTATCCATGCACTGGCTCCCCCTCTTCTCCTGAGGAACACCACCACATGCACACACTGTTTATGTGCCAGGCAAAT
This sequence comes from Campylorhamphus procurvoides, assembly GCA_013396655.1. Taxonomy (NCBI): domain Eukaryota; kingdom Metazoa; phylum Chordata; class Aves; order Passeriformes; family Dendrocolaptidae; genus Campylorhamphus; species Campylorhamphus procurvoides. Next base: position 150,825 of record WBMV01000289.1, on the reverse strand, counting down.
TATTTCTGCAGCCGTGTTTTCCCAAAGAAGCCCAGCCTTGTGTCCCATCCAAAAGGTAAGTGTCGTGATTTGTGACTGTGAAAGACGCCTTGAAAAGATGCCTGGAAAGGAAATCCAGAGCCTTGGCCGAATTTCAGCTTTGGGAATTGCATTCAGTCTATCTATAACAGCCTTTTTCTAACCAACAGCTGATGAATTCTACCCCAGATGTGACTGGGAGCACATCCCAGGTTCCAGGAAGCTGTTAAAGAACAAACTTAATAATGATCAACATTATTAAAAGCCTTTTGCTCCGCAGGTATTTTTATGGTCCTTTTTTCCAGCTCCCAGGATCCCATCACAATAGCTGGGCTCAATAGAAACCACAGGAATAAATCTCTGAGGACATTTGCTCTTTGAAATGCTGGTCAGAGGCCCAGGGAGAATACAAATGGCACTTCAACCTCATTTCCCTGAGCCTCCAGCAGCCAACCTGGTAGTGTTTAGTCACTTCCCATTAAAGTTTCCAATCCTTAGCTGAAAAGAAAGTCCCACAAGCACATGGGTAATGGTGCAAAATCCTGGCTTTTGACAAATCTAAAGGGAAGAAAGCAAAAGTTCTATGACTCTGGAATAACGAATTCATATTAATTTCCCTTTCCACCGTTTTTAGATTTAGGAGCAAAAGTAAAAACAACCAAAAAAAATGATTGGCAAAATTGGTAAGCAGCTTCTTCTAAGAATAAAAAACCACCACCCATGAAAACTGCTACAGAAAACCCCCCAAATGATGGACATCTTTTTACCCTTGGGTTAAGTCTTAGGGCCAATTTACTTCAAATAGTTTGTGCATCAGTTCAAGACGCTGTGAAAAGCACTTTAAAACCCCAACCCCATGAGGTGCCACGATTATGGCACATCCCTGCCCAGGTTACCAATTGCCAGAACAAGCCCCAGACAGGTGAATTTTGAGCCCAGCTCTGCAAGCTGCCCCAAGATGTGACAGGGAAGAGGTTCTGAATAGCCCATCACTTGTCACCACCCCCGGGCTGAACACTTGTCCCAGCACCAGGGACTGCCAGGTACTCAGCAATTTCATGAGGAGAGTGCCGGGTGCTCAAGAGCTCTCCTGAACTCATTTCCCCTACTTTTTGAAAACCATTTTCTAGGCCATCTAGCTGGGAATGTCACCTTCCAAATGTGAAATGAGTGCTGCCGTCTCAAGCTCTGAGAGGGCAGAGCTTTCTGTAGCCAAGCATCACTTTTATTCACTCCAGACAACAGGGGTGGCACAGGCAAAGGGTATTTTTTCATAACTTGATGAGAACTGCATATTTCCCCTCTTTAAATGTAGTTCTCTGCTTTTTTTTTTCCCTTCACACTCAAATGGATAAGATTTGCTTTAACTTAGTGAGATTTAAGCACACTCTTGAAACTGAGGTGACGCCCAAGAAGTTTAACAGAGCTGAAGAGCAGGAGGAAAGCGTTCAGGAAAGCAAAGAGGTGTGGTCCAAGAGAGACCTGCAAGGGAGGAGATGGTGCCATTCGTTTGGGAGGACTGATTGCCCTTTTTTCCCCCCCAAACTACAAATGCAACAATTAAAAACCAAACCACAATAAAAAAGCTGGGATATTACCCACCAGTTCAAGGTTTCACAGCAACTGAGTGTGAGAACCCAAGTAAGCCCTGAACTTTCCTGGTTTCTCTAGCTAGGCACACTGACAGAAACATTCCAAAGATGATCTTCAATGATTTTTAAAGTGAAACAAGACAAGACATGGCATTCAATACCAACATTTCTGGAAACAATGCTGAGCCTAATAAACACCACCACTCTGCCCACAAACAGCAGGTTTGCAGAACTGATGCTTTTGGAAATCGTTTTTCTATTTCCCAGTTAAAAGCAACTACACAGATGATTTCCCAGTGACTCGTTCCCCTGGCGAGACAGAACCAAAGCTGTCCACATTTCCCCCCAGCAGCATTTGCCTTTAGGAAGGCTCCCTGACCCTTTTGTTTCTGCATTTCAAACTGGGACCACTGTGGTCCCAACGAGCTGCAGGATTTTTAAAGGAGCTATAGCTGTTCCTTGGGCTTCAGTCCCACAGGTGCATCCATCCATCCATCCATCCATCCATCCATCCATCCATCCATCCATCCATCCATCCATCTTGTGAGTCCTTCCCCTCATATGGAGAGCTTGAACAGAGTTCCAAAAGATTGGAAGCAAAATTCTGTCCCCATAATACAGGCTCAAAAGCCTCAGCTGAAGGAGGACGGTATCGGTCTCCAAAATCTTCCAGGCTCAGAAACGGGAGGCTGAAGAAACAGAAACTCTTTTTGGGGAATGCAGAATTAACCTTGGAAGGGAAGCATTGAAAAGACTAAGGACTGTCCCAAAACAAACAGTGACCTATATAATATAATAGGTTTTGTTTACTGAGGCATGAGCAGATAGCACTTGCCTGATTTAAGTGAATAGGCTCAGCGCCAAAGCTATCAATGGAATTATATCTGCTTATGCTGCTGGGAAGTTCTGCTCTTTGCACAGCACTCACTGAGGTGTAAAATGAGGACTTAATGTTACTTGCTTGGACTCATTTCAAAAGCAATTGCTGCACCTGTTCATACCAACACACACGGTATTTTGACCAGAACTCAGAGCCACAAAACCTGGGTGGAAATAACAAAGCCATGTTTTATAGTGCTCCACATTTCTTTATTCTTTACTAATCACCTCCTTTTTAAAATGCATTCATTTTCCTGAAGAAAGACAAATAAAGCTCTCTCCCTGCCTATAAGGCAAGCAGAAATTCCTTGCATCTGCTCTCCCCAAGAAGAGACATCCCCCTGTTTTGCACAATATTGAATATGAGCAACACATCCCAGCTCCCCTGGAGCCGTATCTGCCAAGTATTAGCCAGGAAATAGGGACTCATATAGAATAATTAACAGCAGTTAATTCTATATCCCTCGGAGTGCAATAAAACGACAAGTGGCGAAACAAGTTGGATTTTTTTCAGGGAGAAATATCAGTTCTTATCTGCCTAGCACAGACTGAGGGAAGTGTTCTCCCCTGTGACTCTGCTCTGAGCCAATCTCAAGCACTCAGAAGGGACTTACTCCAAACACACTGCCAGACTGCAGGGATTGTGCAAACGGGGGGCCTTGGCTCTGCCAGGCACTGAATATCCTCGTTTTCCACTGGGAGCTCGTGTTACTTTGAAGGAGAAGGGTATTTGCTTAAATGGAGGGAATTTGACCAAATAAACATCACACCATGTTACAAAGTTATTGTGCTAAGGAGAGAAATCTTCATCCCCCAGGCACTATAAAAAATTGCCTTCAATGACCAACGTGGAAGAAGCAGAGAAATGTCACCTGAGTGACACCTACAGAACTTCTTGATTTCTTCACCTTTTTCTCCATCATCAAACCACGACCTTTCCCATGGTTGCCTGATGTTCAAGGGCCACACACACCAGCACTGCTGCCAAACTCTCCCAGTAACCTGAGGGGTAACTGCACTTTAAGGAGGCAGAATTTTAGTTGCTTGTCACCCTCAGAAAGGCCAGTGGCACTCTGGACATTTTCACAGTCTGTTCTGTTTTATTCAGGTTGGTTTGGATAAAAGAAAGCTCGTGCAATGGTTATCAGCAAACCATCACCTGCCTCGAGGATGAAACTGAGGAGAGCTGGTGTGTCTTAGGCTTGGGAAGCATTTGTGGGTAGCAAGTGGGAAATGAAACAGCCAGAAAAAAACAACTATGGGGGTATTATTTAAAAAAAAAATGCTGTATGATGTTTCCAATGTCAAATGTTTGTAAGTCATTAGGAAAGTGTTGATAAAACCACCACTGGACTATATCAAATAGCGTGGCTGAATTTTTCAAAGGAGGCAAAAATACATATTTCAGTGGCACTGAGGTGTCTGTCTTCCTTAGACTTCTAAGAAGCAGAGACAATCCATGCTGAATGATTAATGTCTGCTTTGGTTGTGAAATACTAGATTTAATTAGCATTTGGCCTAATGGCTGGTGCAGACTAGGAAAGAAAAGATGTAGATGGGAGCAGGAAAGGGGTTCCATCTGCCAATCACACCCACAAATAGCACTGCCATTTTTAAGATCCACTGGACCAAATCCTGAAGCCTTTTATTGGCAAAGAAATCCCCATCACCTGAGGATGTTCCACACAAGACAGCCCTCCATACCTTGCATAATTCAGCTACTGAATACAAACAATTGTTTCAAACTCTTCCAGAGCCCAGTTTTTATTATGCACAACATACTCCAGCGTGTACAACAGCTCTTTTTTAGGGCTTATCACAGCCAGATGACAAGGTGTCAGCTTTGAGCTACCCTTGAAGATTCCCCCTCCCTGTAAAGATGCCAGGCTGAGATTCCACGTTCGTGTTCCATCACATGTCAGCAGCTCCAAACAACAGCCTGGAGGGTGCTGTTCCCCCCACTCCTGTAAACAAAGGAAGCCTTTATTCCTCTCGTAGTAGATCTCACACACAAACTGTGAATCCTGACTGCTACATGGCAGAGAGAACTCCTGCTCCTGCTAAGCAGAGCTGCCTAGAAATAAAGCAGGATGTTGGAGACATTTATTTGCAAGACAGTTGAGACACCCCCAAACACGACTCATTCAAGGGGTATATGATGCACTCCAGAGTCCTCTGCACATCCAGCCAGTGATGGAGTTTCACCTCTGATTTTAAGGAATGTCTCATCATTATACAAACAAAACAAGGTTTTTAATTGAATGGAGATTATTTTACTTGGCTGTTCTAGAACTGGAAATATTCCGTGGAAGCAACGGTGGCAACATGGAGCTGGGACTGGATTAATATCATAAGAAAAATAAATGGCAGCAGCATTCTTTTGTGGTACACACCCCAGGGAGAAGAGCAACCAATTCAGCTTTCCTGGTGACAATAAGGACCCTCCCAAGCAAAGAGTCACAGCAGCCCAGCTGTCACCCAGGCAATATTTGATGCTCCCCAAAATGTACAGAACTGCATTGCCCACCACTGTGAGTGCATCAAGGCCAGTGGAGCTAAGGCTTTCTGCAAGGATCCCTGGCCTTTCTCATTCCTCTCCCTTCCAGCTCCCCAGTTTCCACTCCAAGAGCTTCCTGCTGGAAGAGGAACACTCATTTCTAGAGGCTGTGTGTGAACCTGCCAGTGGAAGTCAGGAACATCATGGAGAAAGACTGCTGTATACATCAAACATTTGAGTGAGGAATACAGAATAAACCTTTTTCCAAACACAAACATAGCAAATGCCTTTAAAAAGTCATAAATAAACAAAGCAGTGTGATCTTAACTAGCCCAGCCCAGTAGAGAGGACAAGGTAAAGTGGCTCCCAGGGTGCTTCATGCAGGAACCATCTCAGCATAATCATCGATATTATGAGCATAGCCAGCCACGTAAATCTTCTCACCAGGCATTTTCTGATGAAGTGCATGAATACAGAGCTGAAGAACAAAACTGCCTGGACACAGACATATATTTTGCTTTCAGACACAAGACAGGCTGACACACGTGCCAGATGCTCAGCCCAATAATCTCTTGTGACCCAATGTTGGTTCTTAAACTACAATTTTTAGGGGTTTTGGTGTTTGCTTCTTTCTTTTTTTTTTTAATGGCTACAATTCTGCAGATTCTTTTTTTTCTCCCTTGTTTATACCCCTAATCCAGAGGCAACAGTGACCACACTGAGGTGCTGCAAGTTGAGGTTCTGACCTATTACAATTCAAAGCTCTTCAGCTGCAAACTCTTCTCTCTGACCTGACTCTTTCAAGGACCTGGGGCCAAACCCTGGGCAGAGCTGGATTACCCAGGGCAGCCCTGCTTGGTACCACCCAGCCAAAAAGCAGCAGACCAAGTGGAATAAGATGGTCAAAAAAAGATGTCCCTGGAAGAAAAGGGCCCATAAATTGCACACACTTTCAGTTTGCTTGCTCTACTGGATGCTTATTAGTGTTATTTGTCATTTGTGTGATTCTTAGATTAGATGCTTCCTAATGCACCCAATCTTGACTGTGAACACACCCCTGACATCAATCCTCACATATGTGGTGGCCAAAAGAAAACTGCAATAGCTTTGGAGGGAGCCTGAAAACAATGCATTTCAAGACAATACCTATGTCACCTTTAAAGAAGGCAGATTACTTCCCTGCCTCTCCATAAGGACACCAATAAATGAATATAATTCATCCCTGGCCAAAGTATACATGGTTTTTAACTGCTAGGTACAGACATATTCACATATTTACCTGCCATAGCTTAGGCTTAAACCTCTCAGCAACCCTCTTTTTAACCACTTGAAGTAAATAAGGAATGGAAGCAGCCCTGCTCTTGCAATGCAGTTCTGCTGAGATTTTCTACACCTTCAAAAACAGTGGCAAAAGGAAAATATACAGGAGAACCCACCTCTTACAAGGTTCACTCAGAAAGTATGTGTTACCCAGGAAGAAAATAGCTTTTGTGTTACTCAGAAGACAAGGCAGAGAGTTATTACATAAAGAACAAAAGAAGAAACCAAATAGGGCTGCCTTTCTAATAATGTCAGTGCTGGCACAGACATGACCTGCAAATAACACTTTTGTTGGGTCTTTTTAAAACTAGACCATAAAAAATTGCCTTGGAAATTTTGGAACATATTTAAAGCTCCATCTAAGCATTTCCCATGTTTGTCCATTGCTAAAGCACTTTGGCTAAGATATACATACTCTTTTAAAAATAAAGACATTCTTTGAGAATTTCAATTTAAAACTTCCCCACCTCCAAGATATTGCCTTCATAAACCACCCATTTCTTTTTATGTAATCTGCACGAAGACAGCAGTAGGATGTAATGCTGAAGCTCAATTTTCAATATAACAAAGTATAAAGCTGTAATAAATTCCACCAGTCACAGTTAAACCCCCTTTTGTGGGAGCAATCACACTGAGACAAATCAAAACGTTCCATGGCCTCTCTAAATTGCTTTTGAACAATGTCCTTGAGCACCTCTAATTCTTTATTATTTATATCAAACCCAATTTCCACTGAGACTCCCCCAGTAGTATATCATCAGTCTGTAAACCTGTCAAGTGCCCTGGAGCCCCTTGGCAACCGCTTTTGTCAGTCTAACACCTCCTTGGAAACTCTTGTTGTGTAAAATCGAAACCCCCCTTTTGCTCGGTGGAAATTGATATATTCTGAGTGGCCCAACGCAAATGTGGGAACACAACCTTCTTCACAGGCCTCCCAGTGTCGCTGGGAAACAAAACCATCCATCTTCTCTTCCAGACACCCATGAAGATGATATTCTGCCTCCTACCATCAGTGTCCACGCACTATGGCATTCTCCTCTGGAAGGCAGCTGGAAAAGGGAGTGCTGAGTGATGAGCCACAAAGAGTCCCATTTGCTCGCATTTGAAATCCAGGACGACCCTTCTCTGCTCCTTAAGGGACCAAGATGCCAAGATGTCCCACTTTCCTGCTGTTTTCTTCAGAATTATTTATTCTTATTCCTTTCTCCACCACACATGCTGATTGTTGGAACTTTACTGTATTCAAATCCAGGAACCACCTCGTATGTCGGAGTTTGGTGGGTTTGGGGAGCTTCATTTCTTCTCACACCTCAATTCCTAAAACTTAGTCAGCTGCAGGGTGTTAATCCTTCCTTTATAACCATTCCCACAGCTCCAGTGCACTGACCAAGGTGGATTTGCAGGATGCTGGACACGGGACCTTAGAGATCAGCAGCAGTTTTCAGGGTCAGTGGAGTTCAGGCAAGAGAAGTCACCTCAGAGATCACACGAAAGGGGATACATTTGGTAACCCCCATGGTTTTCCACAGAATGGCAGCACCAGATGCCCTGTCTTCCACAAACTCCATCAGAAAGATGCCAGTTGGAAAGATGCCCTACTCTAAACACAGTGCCTGCCTTTATCCAATTTATCCATTTTCACACTGAACATTCCCTGGTGCGATGCAATTGGCTTAGAGACATCAACACCACAAAACACCATGGCCATTCCTACCTGTGCCCATACAGAAAAGCTGGGTATTCTTTAACTGAATAAAGTATATTCTTCTGATATGGAAGGCCAGTACCAGATACCCCAAGGACAAACAAGTGACAATCTCTACCTGTGCCAGAGCTACGTGCTCGTTCAGAACGATGTCCCCACCTTGTTGTGGTGACAAACCATTTCCAGCTGGGTGCACAGCACAGGCCAAAATAAAAAAGCTACAAGTGACATTCACTTCCAGTCTGTTCTCTTTTATCCCAACTGAAACCCTTTCCAACCCAAGCAATCATTTTAACGCTGTCAACTGACAGCAGGAGAAGGTGAGAACTGTAGAGTATGTACACACACACACATATATGCACAAACCCAGGGTGTGATGTGTATTTTTGCATAGGCATACACAACCAAACCTGACAGGCTGCCCCCTGCACATCTGGAAGAAGGTCCCAGTCCTCCTGGCCACAACAGCTGCACAGGGAAGGACCACAGGGCATGTGGCAACTGGAGGATGGTGGACACCACTGGAGTAAGGTTCCACTCAGGCAAGACTCTTCCCAAGGTCAAAGCAGTGCCTAATGTCCAAGGTCACTAATTAGTTCACTCACTAAAGTCAACATATATTTTGTTTCTAAAGAGACTAAGGATTTCACCCACAAGTTATTACAGAAACCCAGAAAACATTAAAGTGTTACCAAAAAAGAGATAAATTAATGCCTTTAATTGATGATAAAACAGTGCAGTGCTGATAGTCCCTTAACTATGCTTAAGTGCTCTAAAATGTACCTATCTGTACATCACAAAACAGACGTCTTGGTTATAAACCAGGATATCTCAGTTTGTCTCATCTGTGCAAACAAAACCCCAGAACTCCAGCAAAGCTGATCCTTCACAATCAGTTTTTTGAATTGGCAATAAAACTGGATACTCTGCTGGGACATGGTTGGATCTAAACCCAGAAATAGCAGTCAAAGATAAATCCAATGGCTATCTGAGCACTACGTTTGAGATGACCCATGCTGATGAACAAAGCCACACAGACCTGGGAGTAGTGCCCAGAGGGCATTTCTAAATATGTCCTCTCAGACACATTTCTGACAAAGAATTCCTCAGATACATTTTAAGTTACTGATTTCTTCCTCAAGAAAAGTATCTTGTCAGAGCTGACACAGAAAACCTTCCTATCTCGAAGTTCTGATGCTTTTAAGGCAGATCCAGACAACACCAAGACATTCAAACTGCACGAGTTAGGCATGAAACAACACACATAATTTCCAAAAGCCTTGTGAGGTCAATAATGACCCAGTATCTCCTCTAACAGGTGGCCACTGCCAGCAATCCTGCTGAAGGCAAGCAAGAGTTTCTGGCATCACCTTTCTCAGGGGGGGAACATCACAAGGACAGTTTAATTTGCATTATTACCTCATCCACCACACACAACACTGGCAGAGCTTTGCTGGTTTAAGCTGGTGAGGATCTGGGATAGATGGGCAACAACTGGAGTCTCTTTGTTATTCCAAGAGCCAGAAACTTAGACTGCAAAATTACAGCAAAACCAGTCCTGCTTCATTTGTTTTTGGGAGATAATCCCAACCTCGCCAAAAAACCCAGGACCAAGCGTGGTCCTGCTCACACAGAATTGCTCCAAATTAAACAGGGCATGTTTTACCTCCCTCCAGCTTGGTGAAATGGCCAATACTGCCCTCACCCTCCTGGCTGGGTGATAATTCTTAATCACAGTATTTTGCACAGCTAAATAACAAGTTGGAGTCATCCTTGAGAAGCTGGAACAGAAAGAAACTTTTGAGCAGCACTCCAAAAAGAGCAACGGGGCACGATGACACTGTGCAGGTGTCCAGGTGACACTGTGCAGGTGTCCAGGTGACAAGCCACCACAAGAAGCATCACACAAGTGGAAGTTCAATTTCCTAAGGCCTTCTATTGCCACTTCTAAGTCAGGGCAGTCCCCCGTAGCGCCTCAGTGGCAATCCTTCATTAACTCTGCTTTAACACAACACTGAGGACAAGGAAATGCTGTGAACCCAACAACACCCCCAAGGAGTTCTGCCCCTTCTCCTCCCCTCCCACAAAAACCCCAGCCTTTTTCCCACGACTCAAATCTCTCTGGGTTAGGCGCAGCTGATAAGCCCCTCTCCCGTGCCAGGTGGGACACGCAGCACAAAGCACATTTCCCAGGAATTCCAGAAATCTTGCAATCAATATGCAGCACGGCTCTCTGCACCGCAGCACTGCCATTATCTTGTGTGGCACATGCACCGTTCCCATGGCAACCAGCATCCTTCAGCCAGCTCCATTATCCCGCCTCTTTGAGGCTGGCAGAATCTCTGGTGTCCAAGCCATGGCTCAGAGCTACTTTGTGCTAATAAGCCTCAAGAATAAATACAAGGGGAAAAGAAGAGGATACTGCAAGGTCTGTTTTGATGGTCTATAAGCAAAGTGGAAAGGGAGAAGTGGCAAGGGAAATACAATTCAATGAGCTGAGGGGAAAAGACTCTTATATAACCACCTTCATTAAGTGAGACAGACACAGTGCAAATTCACCCCAGCCTTTTAGTCCCAGAAAAATTAGCAGTCTGGGCAGTAGGTTTGTTGGTGAAGAACGGCTTTGTAACAGGTATGAGGAAATAAAATCTCACTGCACATCTCTTGTAATATTAATGTCTCTGTAATTGCTACCACAGAGATCTTTATTCCTAAAAAGGACAGAGTTTGTAACTATCAGCAGCAGAGTTCAAGAAAATAATTTGACTTTGACCTTTTTATGAGGTCTGATATTGTAGTTTTAAAGGGCTATTATAAAAATCTATAATCTTTACAGTACAATCTACATTTGGTTTATATAAATTGTCCCTAGATACCTTAAGCTTCCTGCCTCTATCCATAACCCCACTTTTTTCTTCCTTTTTTTCTTTTTCTTTGCCATTTAAGCATTTCCACATCAAAGCATTACAGCAACCTCATTATGCTTTGCACAGCTTAATACAAAGTTTCTCTTAGTCACCAACGAGGGAATTGCAGGCAGAAAATAAATAACCTAATTTATTAAAATGACCCTTGACAAATCATCCCTAAGTTGCTAGCTAGGGGGTTTATCCCTGGGAAATACACATGGGTCAGTAGGAACAGAAATGCTTTGAAGTTGGAGGGTTGGAATGCTCCTAAAAAGAAATGCTAAAATAAATAAAAGAGGCACTACACTAGAAAACGTCCTCACAATTGACAAAGGAGGCTGAGAGGCTGCTGGATCCAGCTGATGTTTGGCTGAATTGTGCTCAGCACCTGTTGGGAAAGAACAGTAATCCTTTGAGTGGCTTGGACCTCATCTATCAGCTGTGCTGGCCACATCCAGCCCCAGGTCAGCTGGAGCCCTCGCTGCCCAAGGTAAGCAAGGTCAAAAGCAAGGTCAGTGACTGGAACAGACCCACCAGGGTGGTGACTGGAGCCAGCTGTGTCCCTCTCACAGCCCCCCAAGGCATGGGCAGAGCAGCCAGGCAGCAGCAGAGCCCAGTTTCCCGTGGTTTCTCAGGTGTCACCAAGCTCCCTGAAGTGCCTTCCAGCCCCAAAGCACATCCTGCATCCCAAACCAGAGCCCAGGAAAGCCCCTGGCAGGCCCTGCTCTTTCGGGCTGCAGAGCTGACATTACACTTGAAGGATGATTTCTCAAGCAGAAGGAATAAAGATTTTAACATTAGGCTCTGTAGAAAATCAGATTAAAGACCCTCAAACCTTCTTCTGTGGGTACAGAAAGGTGTTAAGCATGGTGCAAAAGCAAGTGAGAGGTGATTTATTTGCAGCCACTGCCATGTGGAGCAGTTCCCAACCTGGACACCTCCTGCCCTGCTGTGTCCTCACCCCACAATTCCTGTGCCCACTGCAGGCCAACAGCAGCCCCCAGGCTGAGGCTGCCTGTCCAAACAGGTGAGCTCAAGACAGAGAAGAAAGGTGTGATTGCCACCCCAGGATGTGACTTCAGTAAGACTGGAGGCTGCTCTTTGGCTCCGGGACAGATTTTGAATTCTGCTCATGTTTGACAGCCAGTGAAATCAATGGCATTAAATTCAAGTAATTTGTACCACTTAAGCCCACAAAGAAGCTTAACATATTTAATCATATAAGGTTCCTGCTATTAAATACTTTGCAAGAGGAAAAGGCATGGAATTTTCCATCGACGCCTTCCCTTTGGAACCTGCATAACAAGTGTGCACAGCTCTGTTTTTCATGCTCGTGAGAATGAAAAAAACCCTGTTTCCACAGAGAGGAAACGGAGAGATGACCCAGGAGGGCTTCAACTCTTCCTTTTCATGTGCTTCAACTCAGGCATGGCTGTTTCCTTCAAGCACAGGTTCTGCATCAGCCTCCTGTCCGTGCCCAGCACGGGATGCTCAGATGGGACTGGGAGGTGAAGCAGAGCAGCTGAGGAAGATGACATTGTGTTACCCTGCAGCCCATCTGCTGAGCTAAAGAAGAGCTATCACCCATGAGCAGTCAGATCCTTGAGGAATGATGGCTTTTTTTTCAGAAGTGTCAAAGCCCTGTTCAAATAACCCCTGTTAATTTTCATTTCGGAAGGTTAGATAGTCCTCAGAATTTTCTCTAATTGCATATTCCTCAGAATAGACTCCTCTGGTTGCTCTGTAATCAAATCATAATTAAAGCATCTGTGTCGTTTTATCTATCCCTTCCTGCTATTTGTAGCATTTACAGAAGGCAACAAAGATGCAGCATGCAAAAATTTCAGCAGCAAGGCTCATCATCGGGGCAATAATAGGGATTTGTGCTAGTGTGACTGTCTGAGTGTCTCCTTAGGCTTTCATTAGCCTTTAGAAACAATCGAGGGAGAGAAGAATACTAAACAGTGCCCCCCTTGTTGTAGCCACAACTGGAGGCCGTGTTTCATTCCTGTGATACTTGTTTTTGAGACAGCTGCCTCATTTCATCTCAGCTTCTCTGAGAAGGCAGTCGTGCAGGGAAACAGTTGTGGCCTGAGATTCAGAGGGATGTCAAATTGCAATATCACCTTGGGAGAGGAGAGAGGTTTCTCTTCGAGCCCTGGGTGAATTGTGAGGCCAAGAACCCTCTGCATTTCAGGCAGGAAAAAAACCTCAGCAAATAAAAGCAACCAACAAGCAAACTGATCCCTTAAGATGTATAAGAATCCCCAAAAGAACTAATCCTGGGGCTCAGATGGGGTTGGTGGTGGTGCGTGCCCTTCACCTTCCAGAGCACGTGAGAAGTCACATTTCAGAAGAAAACTGTTTGCACAAACTCTGCAAACTTTTCCCCTCCAACACCCAGCACTGCAAAGTGATGGAAACGCTGAAAAAACCTCCCTGGGAAAAGAGTTTGCATCTTGAGCTCAGTTTGATCTGTTTTGCTTCAGAAAGCAGGGGAGGGTGGGGAATCATTCCTTGTGCAAGCAGAGTTCAAGATCAGACTGGGAGAACTTCCTTGCAAGTTTTCAGTTTGTGTGGAAAGGGATGCATTGATTGGTAACTGAAAGCATCTATTTTTCCAAAGACAACTTTGTGATGTATGTATTCCCCACTGACATGATGTTTTCTTGCTTTGTTCTATACTAGATTTTAGTCTTGATACACGATGTTACAATGGGTGTAAAGAGCGCTGATTTTTCACTTTTCATTGAACATTAAAATAATTGTTATTTTCCACAGAAAAGATTCCATTTTTGAATACAGACTACTCTAGAACAGAACTTCAGACTGAAATCAGCACTAAGTTTGCTCTCAACATATCACATCTTTAAAAACAAAAAGATCAAAGCTGGAATAAAGTCAAAGTTTTCCAGCTTAACAAATCAGCGTATTAATGGTTTTTAAATAACTTCTGTTCTTGGACAATAAATTCTTTCAGAAATTATTGTGGTTTGGGAATAGTTGATGTGTCCTGTGACTCTGTGACTATGTTTATGTCTTAAATAGAAGCCTTTTCATATCAAATAGATGATGTTAGCCACCACATCTGGATTAACTTTATTTCTTTTAGGGTTTTTTGTTGCTGGTTTCTTTTGTAGTTTGTTTTTATCCTGTGTTAGTGCTTTTATTTCCCTAAGCAGACAACAGTGGCACACCAGAATTGCTACAGATAAGTCAAACCCAGGACTTGTAAGGCACCAAAGCGATTACTCAAAGCCTTGCATCGATCCCAGCTGAAGGCAGAGGATTTGTACCTGTTACACCCCGTGGGTTCCCTGCACCCACAGGGCCCTTTTGTGCCATTAACTGAACACAGAGCAGAACTGCTGGGGGAACAGTGGCATTTTCTGCACAGTGAAGCCTGATCAGAGCAGCAACGTGGAACTCCTGGCCTGTTAATGCAGTGGTTTGGGTCCTTCTCCTTGGGGAGAAGCCAGAACGTGACCTCCTGAGCTGATGTTCTTCCAGCTACCCCAGAGCAGGCAGCCTTTAGTCCTTGGCTTACACATCACATCGGCCCTGCTGAGGACGTGGCAGCATCTTCTGTGTCCACAAGCTGCACGTTGGCCACGTCTTGAGCAAGTAAAAGGGTTGGAAAATGCATTGGTGCAAAAATTAAAAAAAAAACAACACCAAAACCAAACAAAAAAAAACAATGCCAGAGGGTTTCTTGGATTTGTTGTTCGTGTTACACCGTGAGACTTTCCTTCTTCAAGTGCCTTCATAAGAGAAAGGAGGGCAGAATATACATAAAAAATACACTTTCATTATTTTCCTTCCTAGTGGATAAGGGACAAAGCCCGTCTGTGTTCTGGCAGATGTTTTTCCATCAGTGCAGCAGATCCGGCTGTAGATGAATTTATTTATCACACTACCTTTCGGTCTGACTGAACAAAACACATTTGGAATGTCCAGCTGCCATTGTGGCCCTTAGAAAAGGCTCACAAAAATTGTCCTGCGGAAGTTTCAGCTTTTACAGGTATTATTTTCCCCCGAAAAATCTACATTAAAAACCAAAAAGCAAACCAAACAAAAGCCCAAAAGCGTATCTAATAATCCAGTTGGTAGCTCATTCTATTCTCGCACAGAGCTTGGGGCAGAGGCAGAAGCTGGGGCTGAAAGGCTGGCTGTCCTCACACTGCCAGTCACAGGACGTGCTTCTGGAAGCAGGGTAACAAAACCTCTCGGTCTCTGGAAGTCCCGAAGCGTTTCCACTGTGGTTTATTTAAGCCAGCTGGCAGATAATTCACCCACGGTCTGAGCACAGCTTAGTCTTGCAGCAGATAACAAACATCTAAAGATCGCGTTTCCTATTGCTGTTTGCACAGCCAGAGACTTCTTTGTCGCCGTGTCCATTGTTCTCCTGAGCCTCTGCAAGGACTGACCTTGGGTGTTAAGGGAGCTCTGTCACAGCTCGGAGCCTTCCCATCTCTCCCAGTTTGGCCAAGTCTCCGCTCTGGTCGCCTGTTCAAAGAGGTCAGAGCTGCAGCATCAACCTTCCTGTAGGAGCACTGGGAAAGGCTTTGAGGTGCAATGCTCTCTGAGCTTTATGTAACCAAATGTGTCACCACATTAAAAGCACAACCATGCAAATGTCACGGATGACCATGTAACAGGCACAGATATATCCTCAAGTCCAAATTCATTTCTCGTCTCCAGCGTTCAAGGCAAGCACGAGTTAGAAGAAATCATGGGAAGCCGAAAAATCCTAAGATAACTTGAAAAGAAATTGTCACCAAGGATTCTCTTCAGAGCTAATATTTTTTTTCCAAATCACTTGTTCGTAGTTGAGTCATCCCAGAGAGAATCTAAAGCTTGTGGAAATTTGTCCCTGCCTATAGGATGATGAGGGCAGGATTCTTACCCATTATTGAGAAATCCCTTTTTTGCATCTGGAGCTTGGATTGCTCTTGCATGGTGAATAAATTCAAATATACAGAAACATCTCCCAGCACCTTCCTACTTGTTCCCACTCCTCATGTTCCATTACTACTCTGTTATACTTAATAGTGCCATCAACGCGGCAGCTCTTGAGGAGCAATAGAAGCACTCCCTCAGCAGTCAGTTCCTTCAGTAAACACATTAACCACCAATTCCTCCATGCCACCAAATCGTTGTTTACTTGTGCAATACGTTTTAGCAACCCACGGTACTCATGAATCAAGTGAGATTGGTTTATGCAGCCCCTGAATGTTCTGAGACAGACTCAGCTTTTAACGTTACTGAACAAAACTAACATGTTCAACAAAGCACAGGTGAAAATTGCTTCCTTTCTCCTTTTTCCACGTGTATATGAAACAGCAAGATTTACACTCCTGAAATACACACAGCCCTATCTAGAATATTTCAAACTCACGGGGTAGGAAGAAATTCACAATAACAAAAATATTTATCAGGAAAACCAGTGCCTAAAATCCAAGCAGATCCACACTCATATGGACACATGCAATAAAGGTAAACTGTAAAAGCCAGCAATCCATGCTGATCATCACCAAATGACAACATTTGTGCCTTTAACCTCAGAAGAAACCAAACCCATCAATTCTGCAAACTCTAAATATTTAAAACTCTCTTTCATGGACTTCCCTACAATATCAGTGTTGCTATTAAAATACTTCAAGCTTATCAATGGTTAAATGACATTACCTAATCAGAAAAATAAATAAATTCTGAGCTGCCTTCAGAATCATTCAATACCATTCTTAACATGGCATCAGTGTGGCAATTCCTGATTGATTTCATCCATTTACCATTAGAGATGGAATTTCTTTTGGCAACTGAAACAGCTTATGTTTTATTCTGTGCCCCCTGCCCTGTCTGAAGTAGAAACACACACATTAAGGGCTGAAGCATCTTTGAAATTCAAGTCACTTTCGCACCTGCACACGAATTTAGTAAGTCCAAGCTTTAAATCACTGCTCTCCGTTTCCAGAACTCCACATTTAAAACATAAGCTGCCAAGTTGCTCAGATTTTGAAAAGACCAGGAGCAGCCACTGTCCCTTTAATGTTCCACCTCGTCTCCAAAAGGAATGTCTTTTTACTCGAGCTCAGTGTGATTCACTGGAATTTGCCAGGCAGGTCAGGAAATCCCCTGAAGCAGAGGAAGAATATTAAAGAGATGGGACATGTATATCAAATCTCATTACTGTTCTCTTGTGAGAATCAATCAAGTGAAAGGATGTGATGATGTCATTATGACATCATTGACTTTGGGATTAGAAATTCATAGCTACTTAGCAACCAAAGCTGTCCAGAAGTAAGAGATCCAGGGGAGATGTTATCATCTGACCCACTTACTGCAAGGTAAATGTTTGCCAATTCTTGTTCAAGACTTTGTAAGAGACGCAATAACTTAAAAACATCGATGTTTCAAGCGCAGAATATTAGAAATAAAACCTCTCTGAACCTTTGCCATTAATATCCAAGTACATTTTTTACCCCATAACAGCTAATATGCAGGTTTCATCAGTCATCTTCTTTCTCACTTTCCCGTAGATCTAAACCCTAAAAATGCACAAAGAAAAATCTTGTGCTAAAGAGACTTTGTTATTTTAAGAACTACAAGCTCTATCAGAAACTCAAATCTCGTATAGTCGAGGGATACTAATATAATTGGCATAAAAATGCAAGCTTAGAAAGCGTGCTTATTTCATTAAAGTAAGCTGGAAATATCCAGTTGATGAGCTCCGGTATCTGTCAGAAATTCCAGCCAAAATAAAAAAGAAAGAGCTTTGTGCATGAAAAAAGAATTGGTCACGCTACTTCTGTGGCTATTTCTGGGACCTGAAAGGGTTTGATGCCCGGAATCTATGGCTGACCTGATTTTCTTTAAAGTTCACTCGTCTCTGTTGAAAATAGAGTTTCAACGAATCCTAAAGCAACCGAGCAAAGCCCGCAGATGAGCGGAAATTCTAAGTAAACCTTAAAATCCATTACCAACAAGCCAGAAAACAGAGCGCGGGGCTGACACTTGGTGGGGACGAGCCCGAGCACCGGCACGCGTTTGGCAGCAAACGAAAGAAAATAAACCACTCCACCTTCTGGGAATAACTTTTATTATTAAGGTGAGGCCGGTCCAGGTGAGGATGGAGCGGAGAGCCCCGCACAGCCCGCACAGCCCACTCGGCCGCCCCGACCGGGACCGGGGCAGTGCCCGCAGAGCCCCGCGGTGCTGCCCGTGTCCCTGCGAGCCCTGTCACCGCTCCCACACCGCCACCAGCGCTCCCGCAACAGGCGGCCTCTCCCCGGCCCGTCCCCGGGGGGATCCAGCCCCGGCCGCCCCCGGCCCCTCCGCGCTCGGCTCCGCTCCCCGCGGAGAGGAGATGCTGCCTCAGCCTCCATCCCCCGGGCCGGCTGCGTCCCCCGCCAGCATCCCCGGAGCATCCCGGCGGCATCTCAGCATCCCGGCATCCCGACGGGAAGGGCTCGGGGCAGCGCCGCGTCCCCCCGCCCTCGGGGCACGGGGAAGGGCACCAAGTGCCCGTCCCAGGGCGCAGTGCCTACCTGCCGCCGCGGCGGAGGAGCAATCGGGGCTGGAGGTGCCGCTGTCGCCGCCGCCCGTCCCGAGCCACCGGCGCTGCCCTCCCCGAGCGATATTAGTGTTCATTTAAA
>WBMV01000289.1:100884-132227 GCA_013396655.1 Campylorhamphus procurvoides | reverse complement strand
CCCCTCGGGGGTGGTAGATCCCCCCTGAGGCTGGCACAACCCGCTCACGACCAACATATCCCCCTCGGGGCTGGCAGATGTCCCCCAGGACTCATAGATTCCCCTCGGGGCTGGCAGATCCTCCTCAGGACTAGCAGATCCCCCTGGGGCTGGCAGATCCACCTCCGGACTCACAGATGCCCCTCGGGGCAGGCAGATGCCCCTTGGGGGCCGCGGGTACCCTCGGGGCTGGCAGATCCCCCTCAGGACTGACAGATCCCCCTCGGGGATGGTAGATCTCCCCTAGGACTCACAGATGCCCCTTGGGGCTGGCAGATCCCCTTCAGGACTGGCAGATGCCCCTGGGGCTGGCAGATCCCCCTCACGGCCAGAAAATCCCCCTCAGGGCAGGCAGATCGCCCTCGGGAGCTGCGGGTCTCCTCATGGCCAACAGATCGCCCCCGGGGATGGCAGATGCCCCTCGGGCACGGCAGATCCCCTCGGGGGTGGTAGAGCCCCCCTGAGGCTGGCACAACCCGCTCACGACCAACATATCCCCCTCGGGGCTGGTAGATTCCTCCCAGGACTGGCAGATCCCCCTCGGGGCTGACAGATCCCCCTGGGGCTGACAGATGCCCCTCGGGGCTGACAGATCCCCCCCGGGGCAGGCAGATGCCCCTCTGGCCCGGCAGATCCCCCTCGGGGCTGGCAGATTCCCCCCAGGACTCACAGGTGCCCCTCGGGGCAGGCAGATCCCCTCGGGGGTGGTAGAGCCCCCCTGAGGCTGGCACATCCCCCTCACTGCCAACAGATCCCCCTCGGGGCTGGCAGATCCACCTCCGGACTCACAGATGCCCCTCGGGGCTGGAGCAGGATGACCCCCCCATGTCTCAGCATGAAAAGACACCTCAGACCCGAGTCACCCCTTCTCCCCCGTCCACACCCTGGGCAGACTCGAGGGTCGTGCCAGGCAGATCCCATCCAGGAGTTGGTTCCCCTCAAGTGGTTCCCCCTCAGCCCGACTTAACCAAAGCTGGACAAAGTAATCGAGAGCAGCAAGTCTGGGGAGCTGCTGGAGCCTTGACTAGCTCTCTGACCGAGTCTGGGTCATGTGTGTTACCACATGGAAAGTAGTTCCAAACAGGGATGCTTAGAACTGTGTTTTGAAAGTGCCAAAGAGCAGCTCCCAAAGCCTCCCCAAAAATGTCTGAAGTGGAGGGAAAGAAGTGGTCAGAACCTCCCCATTGCTGGGATCCTGCTCAGTTTGGTGTCCCCTCTGTGTAAGACCTGCAGCCCTGGCCATCCTTCTCCTGCCAGTTTGCTCCTGGCCGTGCCAAGTGCAGGTTGGTTCCTGTGTCACTCCTTCTGCTCACCAAGGACAGCCACAGCCCAGGTACCCAGTGAAGCTTAAAAGTCAGAAGAAGAAACATTGATTTCTTTGACTTCCCAGGAGACTCTTTGAAATGGGTGAGTGGCCAGAGGGTTGAACCCAAAGAACTCCTTCTAGAGGAAGTCTCAAGGGGAGCTGGCTTCTCTGGCAGCAGGAATAAGGTGACCATCAGGGCAGTGGAAGAATCTTGTCCTGTAGGGCTCACTGCACTCAAACACAGCCTCTGTGATTTACAAGATGAAGTATCACTCACAACCTCTGCTAAGATCTTTGCCTTAGGGTACACCAAATCAATAACAAAACCAGCACTGTGCATTGCACTGTCACCTCTTGTTGAGTCAGGAAGGTCTGGCCTCCTCTTTGTCCTCCCAGGCAGGTCTGGAGGGGTTTTTGGTTACCGATTACCCCATGAATGGATCACAAGCCCACCCCAAATATGTCAATTTTAGTAATATCTACATTGCTCCATGTGAATTTAAGGATGATCATGTTTAATACATGATAACCATACAGCAACAGAATCATAAACACTGATGTTTATTACCAGGACATACGGATTGAAAGGATACATCTCATAAAAAGGACTAATTACCATTTTGAAGCCCAGCTAATTGTGCAGAGGTTGCCAGATTGCTCCAAATCTTCAACTACTTGCTTTTAAGTTTTAATGGAGAAAATATTTCAGCAGAGTTTAACACTGTTGCCCATTAATTAGAAGGAGCATTTATGCTGAGAGTAATAATTGGATTGTCCTGTAATCTGCCATAATAATCAGGAGTTTTCTTTGCCCATGTGGCTGGAAAAGGTAACAGCTAATGCTATTTTAGCTGATTTATACAGTGGCAAGGAATAACTACTGCTCTGGCATCTCTCTCGTTCCTTCAGGGTTACAGATTTGGCTACTGATTAGCACTTGATTACCTTGTATGCATCATAGTCCCACTGTCCTTGTGTTTTGGCTAAGTATTGGGTTTTTTAAAAATATAGGATATATTCTGTTGTTTGGAGTAACACTGATCAACTGTTCAGTCCTCTCAAGGCAGGATGTTAACCAGGAGGGCTACCTTTCTGTGCCATGGTGCCAAAGCACTGGGGCTGGCTGGCTTTTGCTCTAATGATGATCCATGAGAGATTTGGAAAGTTAAAGTCATCCTGGTGTTCTGATATTAGAGAACAAATCTTATGAGAAGCAGCTGAAGGAGCTGGGGTTGTTTAACCTGCAACAAAGGAGGCTTGGGGGAGGTTTTATCATTCTCTACAACTACCTGAATGTAGTGAGGTGGGTATCAGTCTCTTTTGACAAGTAACAAGTGATAGGACAAGAGGAAACAGCCTGAAGTTGTGCCAGGGGATGTCTAGAAAGGAAAGAAATGGAGGCAACATCATAATCTCTAAATATTTAAGCTCTAACTGCTAGGAGAGTTGTGACATGGCCCAGTGGAAAGGTTTGTTTAAAATTGGATGTCGTGCTTGAGTTCATTGACTTGAAAAAGTCCTGCTGCTGCTCCATCAAAACTCAGAGCTTTGGGGTGCAGCAGATACACCAATTTGGGAGGATTGGAGTCATGTCCAGACTAAGCTAAAAGCCATGAGACTAAAGCATAGATTTCAGCACAGGCTGCACAGGCTCGTGATGCTCTTGACACTTATCCTATTCTTGGTACCTTCAGGTGAAGATTATTATCTGTCCATCAAACATCTAGAGTATCTGATTTGTAAGTAGCCTACTTGTGTGCTGCACAGCTCCTCAAAAACCTCCAAGAAAAAGGAGCTCCTGCTTAAAGAAGCTCCTGCGAGAGAGGAAAACTCCGGTTTCCCCCGAGTTTCCCACAGATTATTTATAAATGTGCGAGGCTTTGCCTGCTGTCTTGGCAAGCTGGTGACTCAGAAGCACATATCTCGGGGAATCTGTTGGGTGTGTGGTGCCTGGAAGCACAGGGCTGGCTCCCAGGGTGTAACTGGGTGCTGACTCCCCTCGAGGGCATTACTGGGTGGGCATGGGCTTGGCTGCCTGTGCTAATCTCTGGGGGAAGGAAGGGTGGCAATCTGGAGCACCCCACTCTCAAGTCAGTTCTACAAAGGGACTTAAGATTCCTTGTGGGACAAGGTTGGTAATGGGACTGAACTGTCCCTTGCAGGATTCAGTGTAAACTGGCTAATCTGGAGGGTCTACGGGGGTACACTGGGCAACAAAGGGCACTGAAGCTTTGCCTTGGCAATCTAAGGGCAATATTAGGGGTTTGAAACCCTACACATAAGAGTTCTGTCAAGGAAACTGGAAAAGGAGTGTAGGCTGGAAGCTGCTCTCTGCAGGCCTGGAGGAAGGTGACAATGGCACTGATAATTACCAAGCAACTCAGTACTTGTTTTGGCAGGTTTGAGACCTTTTGCTGTTTCTGTGCTTGCACCAGTTTTAATAGTGCTAAATCTTGCAAGCTACAGTGCTGTATTTGTAGTGCTGCTCGAGATGACATGATAAACAGACTGTTGCTCTGATCATTCTATTTGTCAACTGCTTAAGCAATTCCAGAGTGTACCAGGCAAGTGATCATGACACCAAGCCTGCCAGAGCTCAAGGAGTGTTTGGATTATACTCTTAGGTACAGGGATGGGCTGTGAAGGGCTGAGGGTTGGACTCGATGCTCCTTGTGGGTCCCTTCCAACTCAGCAGTTTCTGTGATTCTCTGATTTCCAAAAGGTGGTTGATTTTTCTGCCAGAAATAAAACCACATCCCCATGGTCACTACTGTTGGTTGTTTTGAGGTTTTTGCTTTTTGGTCTTTTGATATTGCTGCTTTTGATGGTTGGATATGAGATAGGAGTTTACCCAGAGCAGACAAAGAGCATGTGCTGAGTAACACAAGCCCCATACCCTGCAGTAGCAGATAGCTTTTGCTGCTAATACTTTACTAAACCATCAAGGCTTGTGGTCATTGCTGGCTGTAAGACACCAGATCTCAATTTAATCCGTGCTCCTTACGCCTGATCTTCCTCAAGCATGAAGTGGAGAAGGTGTGAAAAGAAAAGGTCTTGTTGCCATTTTTGAATAAGTTGCTGTCCAAGCTGCAAATGCACTTGTGACCTGCCAGGTCAACACAGGGCAATTATCAGGGAGTGTGTTTTGGCAGGATCCTTAAGCAGGAAGAGCAATACTGAGACTGATCAGCATCACCTCAGCTGTTAAGGTGACACCAGGGGATACAGGAAAAGGAGTTCCCAAGGAAGGGACTGAACTGGTTTTCAGAACTGGTTGCCCAAACTCCCCAGGGCAGTGCTGTGGACATTTCTTTCTTGAAGCATCTCCACCATCAGCAACCTCTGTGTTGTGAGTGTTGGCTTTGGGGTGACCAGAGGCAGCTTCTGCAAGCTTAGGCAGTTCAGAGCCTGATCCAAAGTACCCTGAACTGAGTGGGGAAAAGTTTCTTGTTGACTTTGACAATGGGATTTGGAGCAGGTCCCTGATAATAATTGCGCTGGAGCCCAGCCGTGGTGATTGCTATTAGAGCTATGATTTGGCCTTGACAGATGATGCTAAATAACCCAATGATTATTATAGCACTTATTTTTGCATTTCTATGGCATTAAGAGGCATTCATAACATTTCAAGAAATGAAGTTGGATCGAATTGTGTTTTAAAAAATAGCTTACATCTGTCTTGGCTCTCAAGAGCAGTTATTGGACTTTGATAACATCTGGAAGGGGAAGAAAACTATTGCACACAAGGAGAGGTACTAAGTATAGCAGGGACAAAAGATTTGAACCTCTCATCACAGCATTCAACCCAGAGAGAAAAGAGCCTATAGAGGCCTTGTATGGCTGAGGAAGTAGCAAAAGCCAGATTCATCAGGGGACAATAGCTGTGGAGATGGTGGCAGTGCCAGCGTTTCCTGCCATCCAAAAAAGTTTGTAACATTTCCTCCCTCCACACTCTGCCTCAAACCAGCAGGGATCCGAGCTCCTGACATTAAGGCTGATTTTACAGTTTATTGAGGTTAGCTGAAGAGATTATTTTTAAAATGCAATTCATATTCTTTTCATATCACAAACCATGGCAAATTAATCTGGGACAAGCCACGATTTTTTTTTTCCTTCCACCCAGAAGTGTGTTGGGGGCTCTCTGGAATCAAGAGGGCCTCGCTGTCTAGGAAGGCATCTTCTCACCCCAAAATAGGTACCAATCATCCAACTGTGCTGCATGGCCACACTCACATGGCCCCAGTGCCACACAAATCCTGGGGGGAGAAGCTCCTTCCTAGACTGGATGGGTGAGGAACAGGGAAAACCAACTCCTCTGAATCATGGGAAGAAGAGAACAGTTCCATGTACTTTTTATTTTGAACTTTTAAACTGCTTCTGAAGTGATCAGTGAATGGCACAAAAGAATCAGTGAGAGCTCAGGCCTTTCTTCTGCACACAAACACATCACTTGAAATACAGAGTTTTGTGACTGCAGGGCACTTGTGCCAGGGGTTGGGCCTGTGCACACCCTTCCACTCTGTAGCAAATTAGTTTTACTTTTCAAAAAGCTCTTTGAGCTGCTTCAGATATTGAAAACCTGAGAAATGCAAGGCCTTTGTACTCAATTCATTGATCACTGCCCTCTTGGGGGTGACTGGATCTCCTCTGTGGGAACTGTGCTCAGGAATGCACTGAGGCAATTGAGGGAGTTCTTTTATGCCACTTAATTGAGTCTCATCAGCATGTTTGTCCTGTTTGTGCCACTGATGCCATGCTGTGTGGAGGCAGTGGGGTTTGCTGAGCAGAACAGCAAGCTTTGTATATATATATATATATCTAAATATATACATATCTATTGGTTGCTGTGAGTGAAGTTTGCTTTCTTGCTCATACAGAGGGGAATTAAAACCCTGGCAGGATGATGGATGAGCACCAGATCCATCCTTCACGTGCTCCTGAACCCCTTGAAAGGGTGCAAGAAGCAGCATTAGCCTTCCCCCGTGTCAAGGAGCATGTTCTTCCCAGGGAGGTGAAAGTAAACCTCGTTCCTGGAACATTTCTATGTATCCAAGCTCTCTCAGTTTACAGTGTACCTCAAAAATGAAGGTAATAGTCGTTCAGTGCATGACTGGCAAATGTGCCTCCAGATTTCACACCTCAGGGAGTTAGATGTCATCACAAGAAAAGAAATCCAGTTCTTCTCTCAAAGAATCAAATGCACAACCTTTTAATTTAATTTTATTTTATTTTATATTATTTTATTTTATTTTATTTTATTTTATTTTATTTTATTTTATTTTATTTTATTTTATTTTAAGATACAGTAAGGCAGGTGAGGCAAAAGCATATCAACTTTAAGGCTAAATACAAGAGTTTCTGCTCCAAACTAGTTTGCTGAAAGAAGGGGAGCATCTTTAAGTACATACTTACTCACAGGACCTGAATTTGTGAGTCAAGGGGATTTTCTGGGGACTAAATTCAAGGCACTGGGGCACAATTTGGTGGAGGTGTGTGAATAAGACAAGTGAGAAGGAACATTTCTGTTGCCAGCTCAGAGGAGATATCTCAGAAAATGCAAGATAACTGAAAAGAGAACAAGAAATGGACTCTCAGCTGAACTCTGAGTTCTTCAGCCAAATAAAACTTTATTCTTTCCCTACCAAGACTGTTTTGAGGTAACATCATCCCCCACTTACCTCCTAACAAGCAACTGACTTAACTTAACCAATCCTATCAAAAACTTCTCAAAGAAACTTTGTGAAGGGAGCCCTCAAATCTGTGACAGGGCAATTTCTTTTCCACCAAAAGCCACCTATTCCTGAGGTGAAGAACTGAATAACATTCAGAGCAATGCTAGACATTCATGAGAATGCTGAAAACATTCACAGTTGTAAAACAAACATAGAAATTTACATCTGTTTTGAAAGATACGAAAACTGATCAGAGATTTAATTTGGGATTTATATGGGAATTATCAGGACAAAGTCTTCCACAGTGGAAGTCCTACCATTTTCTTTTGGTGATTGGATATAATATTTCTGGAGCTGGGATACGCTCATCCATGTGCCAGGCATTAACCTCGATTCAAAAATACCAATATTAAAACCTTGACAGTGATTTATATGTAAATTAATGGCCTTGGTGCCATTTTAGGAGCCTGCCAGCACTTTGTATTTTCTTCTGGCACTGTGACTATATTCAGGGGTGTGTTTGCAATATCTGTTCAGGATGCTCAGGCAAATTAATTTGTCCCAGCTCAGTAGCTCGGTATTTTCAATATTTTGCTGTTTCTTTTTATTGTTCTTTCTCCAGTGTGCCTTTTCCTCCAGTAGAATGTTCAAATAACTTTTAAAGCCACCTGAAGGCTCTGAATTCCCATCAGCCTCCCATTTCAGTGGTTCTGATTCTTCCTTGCAGCTGGAATTGTTCCTCGTGTCCTGCTGTAATGGTTTGGGCTGAGGTAAAGTTCATTTTCTTCACAGTACCTGGTAAAGTGCTTTTTTTTAGGATTTGTGACCAAAACAGGTTTGATAACATCAGGATGCTTTAGCTACTGGAGAACAGAACTTCCAGCAAGACCTTCTCTGTTTCTTACCCCACCAGCAAGGAGACTGGGCATGCACAAGGAATTGGGAGGGTACACTGCCAGGGCAGCTGAGCCCAGCTGACCAAAGGGACATGCCTTTCCTTTCCTTTCCTTTCCTTTCCTTTCCTTTCCTTTCCTTTCCTTTCCTTTCCTTTCCTTTCCTTTCCATGTGATGCCCTGCTCAGCAATAAAAACTGGAGAAAAGGAGGAGGTGGAGTGGAAGACATTCCAAATTACAGCATTTGCCTGCTCAGGATGAAGCCCTGCCTTCCTGGCTGGCTAAATATCTGCTCCCAACGGGATACAGGGAGTGGATTCCCTGTTGCTTTACCTGTGAAACTCCCTTGATCTCAACCCCTGAATTTCCTCCCTCCAGACTGAAAAGCTGATCCCAGTTGGCAGGGCTGGAACACACAGCAAAGTCAGAGCTCTGAATAAGTGAGGACTGTGTGTCTTCCACTGTCACTGAGGAAGTTGCTGCTTGGTTTGTAGTAAATATTAGCTAGAGGGAAGTGTTTGGTGTGGGTTCTTTTCCTCTCCCGTGGGTGTGATGTCTGTGTAAGGAAGCCCCATCAAGCAGGACCACATGAAGCACACCAGGGATAGGAGCAGATATTGCCATTTCATGCAGCTTATGAGAATGTCTGTTCAGCTACCATGGCTTGGAATCCGAGGTTTGATTTATGTGAGAAAAATCCACAGGGGAGGAAGTGAACTGCAGCAGCTGGAAATATATTTTGATTGCACTCTGATTAATTTCCTGGGGAGAGGGTAAGGCACTGTCCTTTTGCAAAAATGTGCTGCAGCATTTTTTGTCCTCTTCTGAAGTTTTCCAACTTGTATCCTTGCAAAGACATTGAAGTCCTCTGAAATAAATTTTCAGTTTCAGTTTATTTTGAGACCTGACTCTAAACCTGAGAGATTTGCAGCCCACCAATAAAAGACTTTATGAACATCTTGACCATTCATTCTACTGATGTTCTTTGGAGTTGGCCATGGGTGCCTGATGAATGGGAGACTCTTTACAAAAGCAGTCCTAAAATCAATTTTAGCAGGCAGAACAGGAGGGAGAGGCAAAAACCAATTAAGCAGCTAAAAGAGAATTGATTTTCACTGGGAGAATTAACAGGTATTAGTATGCCTGTGTTGATTTGGATTCTACTGATGGTGGTGATTTTATAGGCCTATTAGCACAGACTCTAATATTTTGCTAGTTTATGAATGTCTGTATAAAGTTATTAAAAGCAAATTTATATGTTGAAAACCCCCCAAAGAAACACCATATGTATACACACTCAGGCACACATATCCCAGCAGGAGTTAACGTTGAAAGCACATTGAAAGCCAGTACTGTTCTATTATGTGTGGTAAGAAAATCAATTTTTAAAAGTCTTTTCACTCCTTACCCTATAAATTCCTGGCCACACACTCCAGTCCTGTGGCAGAGGCTGGAAAAGCAGCAGCAGCCATTGGGAAAAGGGAATCTCTCTTCCCCTTGCCACCTCATCACTCCCTCATCCTGACCCAAGAAGATAGAGATACAAAAAGAGCAAGGAGGACGTGTGAGCAATTCTTCCAAAGTGGCACCATCAGGGCATGAGTGTTTTTGACTTAAATTTGCAGGCAGAAACGAGTGTGTCTGTGCCTTTGCAGACTTTGTGGGACATGAATTGCCTGTCTGTCTGTCTGTCTGACACTCAGTGCCACTCTGCAGCCACAGGGAAGCCTCACCCTCTTAACCCAGTAGGCTTCTGGAAGGAAATACTGGTGTAAAGCCCACCTTGTTTAAGCAGCCCTAAAATACTTCCAAGCTCCTCCAAACATCAGCTTTGGACCTTCACTATTTGCCCATCAGGCTCAGCCCAACAGCCAAGCCACCTGTGCTGGAGGTCAAACACAACCCCCAGCACAGATTTCCTGTGGGAGTCACAGCAGTTGAGTGTGTGGGGAAACAGTTGCCTTAAGGATTAAAAAAGGCCACAAAACACTGATGTGACGATGACTACAAATGGCTCCAAGTGGCCAGCTCTTCCTAAACCTGTTTCATCTGTGTCCCTTCACAGATGGGCAGCACTGGCACTCGTGGGGTGGTTTTTCACTCGTGTGAAATGTGCTGCTTGACATTTTCCCTTGTTGTTGTGAGCAATCTTACAGCCATTTGGTAATCACCACAGCCTGTTCCTATAAACCAGTGAGAATGCCTGGATATTGATGCATTGCCACTGGAGGCTGGCCAGCTTTCCCATGGGTTATCCATGGGTTACATGCCAGATTCATGTGGCAAGAGGCTCCAGGAGGTTGTGGAAGGTGAGGAGTGGCATTGCTTGCCATGCCTGTGTCGTGGGACACTCTGGGACTGCTTCTCCACTTGCTTACATTCATGTAATTTCCCCTTAAAAGCCTCTGCTTGCTCCTCTTTATAAACCACTAACCAACTTCAAGCAGTAATGGGCATTTATCCTAATTCTAGGGCACTAGCTGTAATAGAAATTGGGGTTATTAGTGAGATGGAAAGCAAGCTAAGATTGTTAAAAGGGATTTGTGATTTCAAGTGTCTGCCCTCAACAAATGGGGAAAGGATTGCTTTCTAGGAAATAATGAGCAGCAGTGCTCTGAAAACCTATTTAGTCTCTCAGATTGAGCACCCAAAATCACTATGATCTTTTGGAGGTTTCCCATGTTGTTTTACAAAGAGCAAAAAAAGGTGCTTTTTTCTGTGTGACACAATGGCTGTAGAGGATCCATTTACATCTTCCTTGAAGAAGGGTTTCTGTTTGATGTCTTCCAGAAAGTTCAGATTCGAGGGAGTTGTTAGCAATTATCGAGGAAGTCAGAGTGCATCTCATTAAAGGTTTTTTATAGGAGCAAAAAAGAGAAATGTTTTCACCATACTGAAGAAATTACCAGTGTAAATATTATTTCTGGCTTGCTCTGATAAGAACATTTAAAGAAAATACCAACAGGTAAGAGGGAAGTTGAAAACTAAGATGGCAACATTAATGACCTATTCATGGAAAGAAAAAGGAGACACAACTGGAACACAAAAATAAGTTTGAAATCCCAAACTGTTCTCAAGTTTTGACGAGCTGGCACAAAACTCTCATGAGACTGATTTGTTTGAAAACTGATAACTAAGATAAAAACATGTAGTTCTGGTTTTGAAAGTCAAATAGTTTGGGATGGATCCTATCCCTCAGATGCCTGCAGGAGTTTATTGCCACTCCCTGAAAAGCCTCTTCATTGTGTTTCTGATGGATGATGTCTAATGCCTGCTGTCAAGAGGTCTTGTACCATAATAATGACAAATATTATTATCCTCCTCTAAAATCAAATGTTTTATGTTGCTGTGAGCTCTCCTGAAGGTGAGGAAGGGGACACATGGAGGTGCCCTGGAAACCTTTGCAATTATCAGCAGTTACTGCTAAGAACTCAATATTTCTGCTTGGTTTAGGCTTCTTTTCTTTGCACTAGACTATTGCAAGTGTTAAATAGTTTTCATGCTAGGAGAACCAGAGGACTATTTTAATTTATTTTCACATATAATTGTTTTGCAGAAAATATCCCGAGTTCACCCCAGCTTAAGGAGTCATTTTAGGTAACTGAAAATCTAAATTTCAATAGAGGAGCTATTTAATTAATCACCCACTTTCAGCTAAGGCTGTTGAATGTTGAATTCAAGAGCTCTGTGGAAAGAAGGGACAGTCCCCACTAAACCAGTGGGTGAGCTCACATTGTCCTGCAATGTGGATCTCCTGCTTCATCTTCCTTTGTTTTGCTGACCTATGTCTTGAGTTAAGGAATTTGGAACTGGACATATTTGGTTGTTAAAAAAATTTCTGGTTCCCTTTGCCTGACCTCAGCAGCTGCACACACAAATGCACTCATACTTGCATGTGTGATGGAAAAACAAATGTGAGAACGTAGTAGTTTAAAAATAGCAACGTTGTCAAGCTTGATTTTGGGTTTGTTTTTTTTTAACTGGATGTCAGAAGTTTGTGAACTCCTCTCCAGGTGCCATTTGGAGGCATGAGATAAATAAGGTGGCAGGTAAGAAATGTTTTAAACCAAGCCAATGGCTTGAACAGCAGCCTGCAAGAACAGTAGCAGTAAAAAAAATACCCCAAGAAATGCTGATCTGAGGGCTGGAAGCAAAAGCACAGGAATATTTCAATACTTAGCATCACTGTATTAAGAAAATACATGTGGAGGAGGAGACACAGAATCACAAGACATAATAATAAAGGCATCTACTATTCAAATGAATGGAATTATTTAAAGCCGATTATGTAGCTTTCTGTTTTGGAAGAGGAGATCACACAGATAGGAAAGTTAGCAGGGCTTCATCCATCTCTTTGAATGTGTAATCAAGTGTCTAATAGTCTGGCATTTCAAATTAATTAAAAAATACCATTTTTAATCTGACTAGTAAACTGCTCCTCAATACTGTGGGTTGAATCCCCCTGTAAAAGGGGAATATCTGCTTTATTGCAAGCATGGCAAGTTTGGGAATATTATCCCTTTCAAAAGGACACATTCCCCAAGCACACTGGTTTTGAGCTGTCAGTGGAAATGATTTTGTCTCTCTCCAGTCTCAGGAGATCCACGAGAGCAAAATGTGAGTTCTGTGCATACAGCCAAGCCCCAAAGCTCCTCTTGGGCACTGAGGGTTCTGAAGGTGAATCCAAGTGGGATTTGGGCCAAAAAGATACAGAACAAATAACTGCAGGTAGTAGGTTACAGGACTAGTCAAAATCCCACCTGCTCCAGTTGGGTGTTCTGATATTTAAAAGAAGGAAAAAATTTAGTGAATTATTTCTCTCCTTGCTGTTATTAAAGAAATACTGCCTGGAGCCCTTTCATGTAAGACTTAATATAAGAGGATTGGTTGTCTATACATTCCCAGGCCTGGAAATGCAGTTCTAAGCTCTAAGTAATGAGATATTAGAAATCCTATTAGAGATCTTGTGGTTAAACACTAAATAGGACTCTGATGGCACCGTTAAACAGGCAGCTGACACAAAGTCCCCGAGACCATTTCAGTGGCAGACCCATCTCCAGTCCCACCAGCCTGAAATAATCAAGAACAAACGTGGAGCCAAACCAGTGTGACTCTGAAAGGAAAAGCTGGTGGAATATCAGACACAAGGGGATGGATGCTCACCAGAGAGAGAGGGAAAAGAGCTACTTTAATGTTATTCCTGGGAATGGGTTTTTATGGCAACCAGGGTTGCACATTCCCCACCAGCCCCTCCGTGGTGTTGGTGAGAACAGTGCCCAGCACAGCCCCTCTCCTTGGTGGCCCCTCTGTCACCTGGAGAAGGAAGTTGTCATCCATGCATTCCAGGTCCCTCCTGGATTGTTCACACCCTGCTGTGTGTCCCTCTGAGAGGTTCTGGGGGGCTTGAGGTCTCCCATAAGGACCAGGGCTGCTGAAGGTGGGGCTGCTCCTACAGACACCACTCGGTCTGTGTGGTCAGGGCACACCCCACGTGGAACATCTCCTGTCCCTTAGTCCCTTTAATCCTGGCCCACAAGTTCTTGGTGGGCTCTTCATCCCCCACAGGTGAGCTCTGTGTGCCCCAGCTGGTCACTGGCACAGGGGGGTGACAGCCTGTCCTTGTGTCCCCTGCCTGTCCTTCCTAAAGAACCTGTGTCCTTCCATTCCAGCACTCCACTCACAGCACTCACAGAAAACGCACTTTTGCTATGAAAGGTTTTGAAACATAGACATGGGTTTAATATCTCTCATCAGGTGATAAATACCTAGTCTTAATTTTCTGCTGGCCTTTTCCTGACAGAAAACTCTTGTTAGTGGTAGATTGGTACAGCTTTTTAAACAAAACCAACAACTTCAGAGCTCGTTTTCTTTTCCAAATCCAGCCTCTTGCTGTCAGTATTGTCCTGTGGTTCTTCAGGAGAATGTACATTCGGATTTTTATAGGAAAAAACCTGATTACCTTCAATTTCCTTAGATTGCCAGCACTCACAGATAATGAATAACTTGCTGCCTACCTAAGGTTGATATTAAAATTATTTGATGCTGTATGGAATGAGCAGGAGGAGGTGACAGCACTGGGGTTACTGACGTGTTGATTTTGTCTCTGCTATTTTGGAACACTTAAGTCACCCTAACTGAGGGTGCACAGAGGGAACTAGACCAAAACTCCTGACCAAAAGGCTTGGCTGGGAGGGCCCTTCCTTCAGCAATTTTCACACAGTCTCTGGCTGTCTGTTTGGGTGAGTTCCAGGGCTGTTATCACCTCCAGCTCTGCTTCCACCTCGTGTTCTTGGGGGGAGCTGAGTGAGGTGACATCAAGGAGGCATTTCATTATATCTCTGCCTGCCCATCCAGACCAGAAGAGGAGAATAAAGGAAGGAATATGATGATTTATTCTGTGGAGTCTCTCTCAGAGCAGGCTCTGCCTCCCAGGATGGTCAAGTGCAGCAGCTCCTTGGAATTTGGTTCTGGGCAGTGTCCAGATTTAACAGCACCCTTACCTTTCATCCAGCCCTGCAATGTTCCAGGGGCTTTTCTCTGGGGCAATGTGGAAGGGTTGGGTGTCTGGGTATGGGCTGGAGCAGGAGCAAAAACAGGGAGGAAGAACAAACACATCTCCCCTGCCATGTCTGTGTAAAAGCCCAGGAAAAATAAATGTAGACCCCCCCCAATAGAAATTGGGAAGTGCCCTGTGTTTGGGGTTTTGAAATATTTAGTCACAAATATTCTGGAGGCTCCTTTGTGCTCAAAGCCACGTGACTCCAAATTCGGCTGTAGATGGTTCCACTGCTGGCAAAATTGCCAAAATTGACTTTTAAATACCATTTCTCCCAGCCCTGTCCTGTGGCTGAGGCTGCCGTAGGATCTTGGGCTCTGCAATGGCTCTGCTGTATCTGTTTTAATTCTTCTTTCTGATCCTTTTCCAGCCTGTTTAAGTTTTCCCCAAATAAAAGTTAGCACCACATTTTACAAATGTTTATGTGTTTTTTTGAAACATGATAATCTTTGCTAAACTCAGTTGCTACTCAGAATCTGAAAGTCTGTGCCTACTGAAAAGGTTGTTGAGATGAAAGAAGCACTAACACTGTGGAAATGTCATTTTCTTACAGAAATACCCTATTCTTACAGTTTGCTGTAGCAGAAGAGGCCTAAACATATGAAGAAGGCAAGGCATGCTGAGAGACTTAATATATTTGTTTGATCAGATGGAAAGGGGCCAGAGCATGTTTGTGTTTCAGACCTGAAGCAGGAACATTCATGCCCCAAACTTGACTTGTTTACCAATAAAATAACATTTGTTGCCATTTCCTCCTTCCTTACCTGCCCTGATATTTATTTCCCAGTTTGCAGCTGGCTGCTTTGAATTTTTGCTGGCTTTAAGTGAAATCAGAAGACAACAGGTGTTTTCAAAAAGCCAAATGGGGAACGTGATTTTCAAAATTTGAGGATTTTTTCTTTCCCCATTTAGAAACAGAGATGAAGTTCTGAAATCTCATTATCCAAGCCCTGCTCCTTTCACCTCATTCCCTGATTTCTTAGTTGGGAGAATCTCTAAGACTGTCTTTGATGTATCTTTACTGGAATTAGGGCCACATTAGTGGTCCAGACTATTGTTCTAGAAGGAATGTTCTCACCTAGAGGATCAGAACAGTCACAGATGAGCCTTAGGAGAGTAGAGTGGACAGTTGTGCCATGCAGGGTGTGTTTCTGCCAAGGCTTCAGGTAAAGATGCTCCAGCATTGTTCCCCAGAAAAAAAGTGAGTCTGGCCCCTTGATAAAGACCATGAAGATGGAAGAAAGTTGGAGAAGCTTTGAAAGAAAGCTGAGCTGCCAGACCTGTTTGTTTAGCTCAGAACTGCTTTCTTAAACTTGTCCCTTCCCAAGGGGGGGTGACACGTTGTGTAATGGGGTGTAGCACAGAGGAGGGGGCTGTGCTGCAGAGAGGGAGATGCTGCACTGGAAAGAAGGGATGCTTTTGCCTTGCCAGGGGGCTCTTTGTGTCGTGGTGGGATGAGAGAGACACTATTTGCTTACTAGTAGGGTGCAGCTTGAGTAGTGATCCAAGTGCCTGGGCAATGGGGGGGAACTGCAGAGCCCCAGCAAGATTTGAGGAGCCCCAGCTGCCAAGTTTCTGTTGTTCTTCCCATTCTCCTCACTGAGGCATGGAGAGAGGCAGCCTAACCTTTTGTTCCACTTGCATTTTTTACATTCAGAGTCGGTTTTGTGTTGTGTTGTGTTTAACAAACTCTCGACATCTGGAGTCCCAGCAGTGCTTGGCCCTGGAGCTCAGTTTCCATTACAACCTACACTCCCCTCCCTCTCTGCCCTTTTATTTGCACAATAATCCAACACCCTGGCTCTGCAGCCCTCTGTGCAAGAGCTGAGTGGCATGAAACCACAGTCACTTTATGTTCTACAGAGTTCTCCTCTCATTTATTCTGCCATTTGCAGGATGGGTTGACAATGCCTTAATGTTATCAGCTAATTTCTGACTTTTCAAGAACTTGGTTTAGAAATTAATGTATGTGACTGGGCAGAAAGCCCCAAGGAAGGGATTTCTATTCCACCTCCTTTGAAATGATTGCATCCCATTCCTTAGGCTTGACCCAGCTAAATTCCCAGATTGGGAAACTGAGGCACAGGCATGGCAAAACCTACACCAGAGTCCCTGTCCCTTAGTTCTTGTTCACATTTTTGCAGCCACTTCTCCTTTTCTACGTGCCATCAGGTCACATTAGAGTTCTGCTTTGACAGGAGTGACAGAATCAGCATATCCTTACAGCAGCTCTCCAGCAAATGTTATATCAGCTCTTTCATAAGCTTTTCATTAGGTTTGCTTATTATAAAAAGTAAAGAACCTTTACTACTGTTTTAAAACAACCTCTTCAGCACAGAAAAATGGGCTCAGGGAGTCAGCAACCTACGAATTTGCACAGGCTAAACTAATTGCAAGCCTCAAGACCAGGATCCTGGAAAGAGATTTGCTGAGGAGGAGTTGGACTTGTAGAAGTTTAAGCATTTTCACGGGCAGAAACGTTGTGGGCACAGCTGGCAAGGCAGGGGATGAAACTGGCTGTCCCCAAGCATTTAGGACCATGCCATAGCATATTCTACACAGAGTCAGCTCTACATTTACCTGCTCCAGGCACCCAAGGGCTGCTGCAGTGCAGGGAGTGCTGTGTGTCCATCAGGGAACTCCTTAGCCAGATCCCCTGGAATATCTGTGGGTCCGAGAGCCAAAGGGCCAGGAAAAGGCTGCTTTCCATGCTTGAGACAGAAATCCTCCTTTCTTTCCTTTTGAGCCCTCAGGGTGTTAAAATAGATTATTCAAAGATGAGGAAAGTGAGGAAAGCAGTTTTGTTTAAATGAGAAGATGGGAATTTCTGGGTTTGGGGATTATGTGGTCCCATTTTCTGGAATGGTGTGACACAGAGAAAGATTTGGCCACTAATATGAAGGGAATGAGTTACTCCTACCCATTAATTCCTCTGGAAGCAATAAACCCCTGTCCCCTTGACACTGGCATAGATTGATGCACAGCATCACTCATGGCAGAGTCAGATTTTAATGACAAATCCAGCCTTTTGAGTGCCCTGAATTCCAACAGCAGGAGCTGTTGTTTGTGGCACTGCTGAATACACACAGGCTTTACAACCCAAGGTAAATGACTTCTCCTCTAATTACAGGGCAGAAATTCAGAGGTTAGGCTGTTCTCCCAGGTGGAGACAGAGGCAGCCAGAGCAAGGTAGAGCAGAGGAGAGCAAGGAGCAAATATGCACTCAGCAGGAGGCTCTTGTGCCCAGCTCGTAGCACTGAAGATACAGATCTCTTCCAAGGATAAACCACTCCTTATGATCCCCCACAAACACAACTGAGGAAATGTCACTGGTTCTTTTTCTCCCTTTTTTATTTTTTTTTCTCTCTAAAGCTACATCTTGTGAATAGTTCTGAATTCATTATTGTGTTATCCCAGTTAGAATCATAGAAGAATTAACGCTGGGAAAGACTTAAAGTCATCGAGTCCAACTGTTAATCCAGCATTGTCAAGTCCACTAAAACGTGTCTCCAAGTGCCACATCCACCCATCTTTGAACCCCCTCCAGGGGTGGTGACTCAACCTGTGCCAGGGCTTGACTACCCTTTTAGCTTAGAAATGTTCCCAATATCCAACCTAAACCTCCCCTGGTGCAACCTGAGGCTGTTTCCTCTCATCATGTCACTTGTTACCTGGGAGAAGGAGCCCCCCCCAGCTCCCCACTCCTGTCAAGGAATTGCAGAGCCAGAAGGTCCCCCCTGAGCCTCCTTCTCTCCAGGCTGAGCCCCTTGAGCTCCCTCAGCTGCTCTTGGTGCTCCAGACCCTTCCCCAGCTCCACTCTGATCTCTGGAGATGCTCCAGCCCTTCAATGTCCTTCTTGTCATGAAAGACCCAGAGCTGCCCCCAGGCCTGGAGGTGCCTCAGCAGTGCCCAGGCCACTGATCCAGTTTCTCCAGGATAGAGCTGCCACAATGATGTGAAAGGAACAAAAACCAACCCCCCCAAAAGCCCCAAAACATTTTCCTGTGTGTCAGGGAGCACAAGTGTCACCATGAGACCTCAATTGGGATGCTGGCACTGTGACCACGGGCTATTGGAGAAGAATTAATTTCTTTTCAATCTAGCAGACCAGGAAATAGGAAGAATCAACTCATGAAATCTAAAACTCCCCAGGAGATTATCCTAATAGTCCCTCTGGTCCTATGAATTTAATAGAGTTTTCTGGCCAGTGACAAGAGCATAATTCAATACAGCAGGATTCTCACATTTGAATGAAAGATGTGAAAAGATGCACTGACCTCAATGTCTTCAAAACTACACTATGCCTATTCCCCAGGAAAACAGGGAGACTAATGGAATATTCTGTTATTTAACTGAATTTTCAAAATAAGTGGTAAATTTTGAGTTTGCTGTATTTAATTTTTGTTAGGAGAGGAATAGCTAAAACCAGAAACTACATTATGTGTTGTGGCATTCTTTTATATTGGTTTTTGGGCTTTTGTCATTCTTTTTCTGTTTGGAAAACCAGCATATTTTGCCTCCCTGCTGAAATTCAGGTGAGCAAAGAGCAGTTCATTATTCCTTGGCACGTAAATAGCTGCCCTTTCCCCCCCCAACGCTGAGGTTTTATGTACACAATTTCTCTCCCAAATTGGCAGTGACAGAAATTAAACCACAAATGCAGTTTTTGAAAGCACTCTTGGCCAACAGAGTGAATATATTGTCTTCTCAGTCCATTTTTGTGCCTATTGGTTATATCTGTTCATATCACACATTTAGCAGACAGATGCTCTGACATCAAATCAGTCGGGTTTGCAGCCACAGAGAGAAAAACCCAAACACAACCAAAAAAAAGTCAGGGCTGGAGTGCTAGTCTTGATTTTACCAACTAAAAAACCAACTGCAAACCAAAATTTTCCCTGATTATGTCATTATCATTTCTAATTATTCTGAAATTGCATCTTGCAGCGTTCATCTTTGGTTTGAGGTAGGAATATTTTCTGGGTTTGTAGGGGAATGAGTTTCATGCATTTTTGCTGGGATCCAGACAGATGGCACACAAATGAGGGACACACTAACCTGCTAAATAACAGGACGTGAAATTTAGCATTTAAATTCCCATCTGGAATGCCTTTACACTCAAATAGCCTTGCTGGGCTCGGGTGTGCATTTCCTCCAAGTGCTGCACATTTGCAGTGTAATTTTGGGTGCCTGGGTGTTCACATGGCTGCTCAACTGCTCCTGGAAGCTCAGGGACCACAGAAGGCAGCAATTACAGCCCCTCACAGGGTGCTCCTTGCCTGGGGCTTCGAGGTTTTATTGGTATTGCAGAAAGCTGCAAGCCAGCCTTTTCCTGAAAGCAGCCCTGGTATTGTTATCACATTGGGATTTATCCTAAAAACAGCCCTGATATTGTTATCACATTTGGATTTATCCTGAAAACAGCCCTGATATTGTTATCCCATTTGGATTTATCCTAAAAACAGCCCTGATATTGTTATCACATTTGGATTAATCCTAAAAACAGCCCTGATATTGTTATCACATTTGGATTTATCCTAAAAACAGCCCTGATTTTGTTATCACATTTGGATTTATCCTAAAAACAGCCCTGATATTGTTATCACATTTGGATTTCTCCTAAAAACAGCCCTGATATTGTTATCACACTCAGATTTCTGCTAAAAACAGCCCTGATATTGTTATCACATTTGGATTTCTCCTGAAAACAGCCCTGATATTGTTATCACATTTGGATTTTGGCACTCCCTGAGATTTCATTCCCTTTTCCTTTGCTGTGAGAAATCGAGATGCCCATTAAAGTAACCCAAATCCTGGTGACTTTTCTCATAAATCCATTATCCTCTCTGCTAATCCAATCATCATCTATATTGACACACACCCTTTGCTCCAAATGGCTCGATGGAAATCATGGATAAATAGTCAACACATCAGATGCTGAGGGATTGTGGAATATGCCAACGGTAACATGGGGAAAAAATAAATAAACCCCCAATTTTTTAAAGGAAATTCAAAATATTTATAAATATAATGTTTCATCTGACAACCTCTCATTATCACTACTGATATGCAGGGCTTTGTTTCTGCAAATTTCAAACTTTAAAATGCTATTGCATGTATCAAAATGATATTCCTTTTGGGAATGCAGCACATTCAGGCTTCTTTTTCCTATTTTTCCATAACACTGCCAGCTATTTGCTGGCATCAGGACTGTCTAGTTGGGACAAATATCCCAGCACTCTGTATTTCCCATGCAGGCATGGGGCAGGGACACCCCCCTAAAGCCTGATTTATCCAGGTGTTGCTGTATGGAAATTAAAATAAACCAGTAAATGCAGCAAACTAAAATCCATTTAGAATTATCCACTAGCAAAACTCCCAAATCCCCCAGCACTCAGCTCGGAAAAAGTGCTTTAATACCTGCTTTGCTTTAATTAGGTTGGACTTGTGTTTGCCTTGGGGATTTATTGGGATTTCTGTGGGATGTACTTGCTTTTTGTATTGTCAGAGGTTGCAAAGAATAGGAAACAAATATCAGCCCAAACGTGTCTGTTAGGAACGTTGTATCTACCTTAAATTATAAACCCACAAGGTTCTTCAAGGACAGTTCCTTTAGGTTTTGAAGTGGAATTTAGTAATTGGCTTAATAGCTAAGATTTTGCCATCAGTATCACATGATCACTCAGCATTATAAATACAGACATAAAAATTATGCTCTTAATGCATATTTTTGGCATAGCTGTACCTTTATTTAGGTAATTTACACGTTTTCATCTCACTTAGGCATTTATGAGGGGTTTTGTGCCTGCCAGGCTCTCCTTACTGTTCCCATGAGCCTGTTTTCACTGGAGTCAGTGAATTGCCAAGGAACGATAAGAGGACACATCTGAGCTCCTGAGATCTCCTGTCCAGCACGATTAGCCCTAAAAAGAGACAATTTACAAGCTTCCTTTCCTTAATTCCACGACCAGTGATGTGTGTCAGGATTCCAGCTCCTGGTTGGGGTGTCTGGTGTTCACTGCAAGGCTGTCTCTGGTTATCTGTGTCTATTTTGTTCTTGCTTTACCTCCCCACCCCTCCCAGGCTGTTTCCCACACAGCAGCTGGAGGAGGACACAGCTGTATTGGCTTTGGGAGCACAGAATTCCCCAGGGCCAAATCTTTCCCACACTGATGATTAAGGAAGCCTTTTATTCAGGATTTTCTTCTATAATGCCTGCTTTGGAGATGAGTGAATTAACAGAATATGGGATCACTCTGAAGAGTCAGCTCCAGCCTCAGGTTACTGGGCTGGTGCAGAACAACCTGACTGAGAGAAATCTGTTGTCCTGAGGAGCTCCTGCACAGTGAGTTCTTTGCTGGGCTCCAAACACTCTCACACATAATTCCTGCTGAGCTTTGAGAGCCCCTGGTTATTCCCACGAGGGGCAACTGTGGGGTTTGGAGCCATTCCAAGAGCATCATTTGTGAATATCAAAGCAGTGCTCACTACTGTGATTTAGGTTCTCCCCTAGTTAAATTCACTGACTTCAAGGAAAATGTGTCAAGTTCGAGCAGAGGAGCTCTCTGCTCTCTTTAATCAGAAATTGTCTGAGAAATTGTTGCTTAGAGGTGAACATGTCCCTCTGTATGCAGAGAGACACTGGAAAACCTATTCATATCTTTATTTATGTCCAGGCCTTGAGTTCTTCTTGTGTAGGTATGACCTGCAGTTCTCTCTCCTTGTTTGAAGGGGAAGATTCTTCTTCCTAAAAATGAACTAAATGGTACAAGTAGGGCATTGACATTGGTTTGTCACTGGGGCATTGAGTCCCCTCATCTACCTGCTTTGTTTCCTTCCCATTATTATGGTGCAAACCTCTTCTGGTTAATCCTGAGGTTGTTTAAAGACATGGAAGAACCTCACAAACAGCTATTTAAAACATACTGTGCCCTTAAATCTGAATAATGGTCAGTGTTGTTGTACTATGAAGATAAGTAGATGAGATGCCAGCTGCTCTCACAATGACACATTCAGCTCTTTCCGTTGGTTTCAGAGGGACCTCAAAGTTAAAGACGACACATTTTCATTTAAATCACAAATTTACCCACGTCTGCCATAGGAATGGAGCTTATATGAATTTAAAATCAGAGAATTGACAGTTGGTTTCTTTGTAGATGCAACAGAAGCTTCATTTGCTGTGCAAGTGCTAAGACTGCAAGCCCAGTGACCTCCAAAACACGGCAGGGAAAAAGCAAAGTTAACCCTTTCACAGAAGGGTGATTTCCATCAACATTATTTGTTGTCTCAGTTAATCTCCACACAGGCTGTGATTTTATTGCATTATATCCTTCTCTTGTGTCTTTTTTCCAAGACCTTCCAAGTCCTAGTCCATGACTTACCCTTGCATGGAAGCCAAGCCATATTTTTCACCAGTGTCAGAGTTCTTGTCCATTGTTGTTGATGACATTAATAGCATGGGTGTCATCATAACTTCCATAGGAAAAGCAGCTTCATTTTTGGTCACTTCTCACCTCAGGCTCCAGATGTGCCTGTGATGAGAATCAGATGAAGCCACAAAGCCTAAATTGGTCTTGAACAGGGAGGGGAAGAGTGCAAGAACCCAAAGAGCTGCTTGCTGAGAGTGTTTCCATTAGACACCAAGCACCACTAACCTGAGTTTCAGTGAGCCAGAATACTACATGGAAAGGAGAATCCTATGATGCCCCATGGGTTCATTTGTGTTGCTGTGAGCAAAGAGGACAATCCCACCAGGTACTTCCACAGTGATTATTTGGCCAAAGAGGCTCTTTCTACAATTTCAGCCTTCATGACAAACATATGATGATGAAAAAAATGACAAAAGCCACTTTTCAAACTTTTCATGTCCCCATACCTTTTTTCATCTCCTTAAAATAAGTCACCTTGGTGTCTCAGCTCATTATCTGCTTAAGAACAGAAACAAATTAACCCTGGGAATGCAAAGCCTCAACACAGTAGGATTTATGTATGAACCACCTTGCCAGGAGAATGGCCCTGGGCCACCAGACCTTTCAGCCCCCAGGTCTCCCCAAAAACAAAGCTCAGCTCCTGGTAACCCAGTCTGCAAACCCCTTCTCCATAAGTCTCACCCTCCAGAACTCAGGGGAGTGTTTGAAACCCCAAAATTCTGCCCCAAAGCCTCTGTCTGTGCCGCCCGGTTCTGCTCTCAGCAGTAGCCTGGTGCACCCAAAATTCTGTTTATACCTTTGCCTGTGGCCACGAGCTCGTCCCTAAATCTGTGTATCCTCCACAGGGCAGGTGTTAGAAATGGATTTTGCTGTAGAGAGTAAGATTTTTGGGCAGTGATGCTCTGGGAGATGGCAGGGACCTCACTCTGCTCTGGCCTTTTGCTGCCTGCCTCGAACAGCACTATTTTCTGCCTTTGCTTTCAGCTACAGCACAATAAACCTCTTCCTGCCTTTTCTGCATCGGGTGGAAAGGATAAACCAGGCAGTCTTAAAGGTCCAACACCTTCAAGAAGGTTTCAGCCCAGCTGCAAAAGCATTTGAATGCATTAAAAAGATAACGTGGCCATTTCTTCGATGGAGCAAAGGGGTTTGAGGCGTGCACGGAATGGAAAGTGCTGAAGGGTAAATTACCATAATTAAAGGATGGGTTTTGAAGTTGTTAATGAGGGTTGGGCTGCTTTGTGTCAGTGTCCTGTGAGGTGGACACGGATCCACAGGAGATCACACAGCACAAAATGCTTTTTCTTGATACATTTCTTATCAATGACTTGAGACCTATTGATCCCTTTTCCTTTGTTTCATTCTCCTCATATGCACAACTAAGCCTTGGAGCAGCAGCCTTTTCAAAAAACATGCAAAGGGAAGATTTTAAAAAGCATAAAAGTGTGTAAGAATCTCCCAGGGGCTGGTTTCCAATGCTATCATGACTCCAGAACGGAAAAGCTGCTCGAGCAGCTGAGTCTGTGCTCCTGGTGCCCCTGACACCTGCCCAGAGCACCAGCACAGCCACCTTGGCAGGACAGGGTGGCACGGCACTCACTGCCTGGTGGGAACTGCAAAACCAGCTCAGACACAGATGAGAAGGGACAAAAGTGCTCTGTGGATCGTTCTCACCTGCCTAGATCAGCTGGGGGGCACAGTTAAGAGAACACCTTCCAAACTGAGCCAGACTGCAGGGCAATAAGCCTGGCTCTTGTAGCTGGGGTCTGACTTCAGGAATTCAGGAGGAAAGGCTTCTGTAATAATTATTTCCTCCCCCCCCAAGGAAAATGCATTCTTCATCAGGGTTAAATAATTTTTCTCCCCCCCTTTTTTTTTCCTCCTTCCCTGCCCCCAAATTGACTCATCCATCACTAGAATCAATATGAATGCAAAGATTTTGGTGGATTTGTTGTCATGGAAACCCCTTCTCCTCTCTGATATCCCTTACAGGCTTTCCAGATCTTTTCTTGCCTTGAAATTACCATTCTGTCCTACATTCTGAACACACAGTATTTTAATTCCACGTTGTGAACTTCATTTGAGAGCAAAGTGTGCACAATCCCAGCAAACCCAACAGCCAGAAGATAAACCATTCCTTGCTGGAAGAGCGAGGGAATACCAAGGATGGTCCCGAAATGGCTGTTTAGGAAAGGGAGGCTCAAAATGCACATTATGACTTCTGTGAGACAGGCTTTATGTCCCTCTTTTCTCTCAGGAGCTGCTTTGTCACCCAGAGAAACCTCATTTTGTGATTAAGGCAGTAAGGCATGAAATTGGGATCCAGACC
This sequence comes from Campylorhamphus procurvoides, assembly GCA_013396655.1. NCBI lineage: Eukaryota > Metazoa > Chordata > Aves > Passeriformes > Dendrocolaptidae > Campylorhamphus > Campylorhamphus procurvoides. The sequence continues at coordinate 107,002 of WBMV01000289.1, read as the reverse complement.
AGTTAGAATTACTCACATAAATAAAGTTTGCAGGGTTTCATCTTCCCAGTCCCCTCCTGTATTTCACTTAGCTTGACTCTACAGCACATGAAGGTAATCCAAACATCAGAGATGCTGCAGAAGGCACCAAGATCAGAGAGAAAGCTCTGTAAAAATATAAGGCTGAATTCATAACCATCTGTCATGTCCAAGCCCCAAGCCAACTGCACGTTTCATTAGGACACCACACCAACCTCCTACATTTTTGGTGCCAATTTACAAGTCATGTTGGAGGAAGCTTTCCTAGAAAGCCCAAGAAGTTTAGAAACACGTGGTTCCTATTTCAAGGGAATGCAATCTGTGCTCTTAACATCATGAATACTTATAAAAAAACCTACTCAGTAAGGACCCACCATCTCAGCAGTGTAATCCAGGAGAGGAGGAAGAAATAGAATTCCAAAAAAGTACAGTTTATAGTAGTCTGGAGAGTAGAGGAGCTGGCAGGGAGACACGTTTGTGGGGAATTTGATTTTCAGCTTCCCTTTGCCTTGCTGTCCCCCCACAGGACAGTTGCTTTCACTCAGGATCATTTCCTATTGGTTACCATTAATTTACTTAATTAATAATGAAGGTGCTTTTAATAAAGAAGGATTTGGTGCCTTCCAAAAGGGTGCTGAGCAAAGGTGCTGTGCAAAGCCAGTGCTGTGTAAAGCATTAGGAATGTGAAGAGGTCCTGTCTGCTTACAGAGCCTGCAAGTCCTTCCTGAGTCACCTGCACGGCTCAGCAAAGTCTGATTTGGGTCCAAATGGGGGTTTTTAGTTCTGGTCAGGTGATTTTATTTAATTTTTTTAAGCACCCTTCGTAAGTCCGACAAAAACTTCTATTTTAAGCTTCTCCTGTCGATTTTTTGAAGATAAAAGCACAAAATTCAACATTATGGCTTCACCAGAATTCAAGTTCCTTCAACCTGTGGAAAAAAACTTGATCTCTTGGCCAAATCTTATGCAAAACTGATGATAAATTAAAGGATGCCTCTTGATTGGCAGCTGATTTGCTCTGCCAGAGTTTGGGGGCTGAAAGGCCCCGCTGTTTGCATTAATAGAGTCCTAAATAATCATAATTTCCCTGCAAAGAAACTCCAACCTGGGACCTGGGCAAGATTTGCTGGCAATGTGCCTTTGGAGAGTGCTTTAAGAGTAAATCATTACCTCTGCAACAGTTGAAAGCAGAAGTCTAACAGGTCTGTTAATCCTCTGAATTAATACTTTGGGAGAAAGAAAGCAGCTGCAATTAGCAAGTCAGCGAGCTGCAGATATTTCTTTTTCTATGTATAAAGAAAAATGAGTTTAAAATACTTGAAGTCAAGAATTCCTTTTTTTACCCCCTTTAAATTAAAGTAATGAGACCTTAACTTCAAATTCTGCCCTTTTTTGTTGGGAGCATTACACTTTCCTTGTCCACCCGTTGAGGATTTGGTGACTCAGGGCTTCCAAACTCATTTATTGGGTCAGGGGTGTTTGGTGGAGAAAGAAAGTGGGTTTGGTTCTTTCGTTCTATAGTGAATATAAAGAGTAAAAAAAATAAAGTCACCAAGCTTGTGCTTTTGCCTTCATTTTCCTGTTGATTGACCTGGGAAAACGTGGATCATCCTGAAACCCTGATAAGAAAATAAATTTTAAAATAAATCACTCAAGGAAGGAGGGGGGGAGGGGAAAGAGTAGCAGCAAATGCAAAAGGATAATTCTCCAAATAGAAGACAAAGTCTGTTCCAGTTATTTTTGTAAGGGGTTGATTGCAATTTGCATCCTGCTCAACCAGCATCTGCCATCAGCACTGCTCAGTAGTCTTTTTTTTTTATTTTTTTTTAATTTATTTTGTATTTTGCCTGTGAATGTGGCTTGATGACATTTCCTTCCCAAATCCTTGCAGAGTGATCCTCCAGACCTCTCCCTAAACCCGACCATGCCGTGGCACAAGGTACAGGTGATGCAGCTCCTGTTCCCACCACACAGCTCTGACCTCAGGTGGCCTCACCAGGGCTGGCATGTTGACCCCTCAGAGCCTGAATTATTGAATATTATTGGGAAATTGTGTTCCCTGGGGAATCCACTCGGGAAGTGGGAGTTCTGTGATGCAGAACGGTGTTTTCCTTTATCCTCTGTGGTGAAAGAGACGACAGATGGGGAAGAAGAGGAATAAAGAGATCCCTCTGAATCCCACACTTTCCTTTCCCACATTTCCTTCCAGGCTTGCAGAGACACTCTTGGAGAGCAGAGAACAAAGCACTGCTGTGGGACAACCTGCCAGAGACACCTCCCCACCTTTTTGGGTGCTCCATGGAGGCTGCACAGTCCAAGTCACCCACCCAGCAAACAGAAGTGCAGTTTGCCTGAAAGCAATGTTTGCATTTTCCATTCACTGCTGATCAGCAGCATCATTCCCACAAACTGCCTCTTGGCAGGGCAAACAGGGACAGAGCCCCAGCATCCTGCCAGCATATCTGCTGTTCCCCTGCAGTTCCTTTCTTGAACTCTTCTTGCTTTCAGAGAGTAATTAGATACAGATGTTGTTTTTGTTTAGTCATTTGCCATTTAGTCTTGCTCAATGTATCTTGATGACTGACAGGGGGAATTTCATCTTCCCTCAGCCATTAACGAGAGGGAACCTGTAATTTCTTTCCCTGCAATCCCCAGGAAGGTTCATGTGCACCTTCCCTTGCTCAAAGGCCAAATAGCTCTGGTTGCAGAACAGCACTGAGAGCCTACACAGATTTATCCTGAGAATCATGTCACTGGGAATTTATACTGCCTGGAAGTTGCTGACAAGGAAAGAAAACCCCCCTCCAGCCTGTGTAAATCAGCAGGTGCTCCATCAGTGCCTAAGCTGGAAAAGAGAAGTGTTTCTTCAAGCCACTTCCACCACTGGCTGCCAAATCAGAGAAATGGGGCTGGATTTGGGCAAACACTGCTCACCAGTGGGTATCCAAAGAGTGTGGCTGTGCAGAGGCTGCTGCACTCCAGAAAAAGGCAATGAGCAAAGCCCTGATAACCAGAACACGGTGCAGAACGAATCACAATCTTTTACAGCCAGGTAATAACAGAACTGTTGGTGTTTATTTTAAACAGCAGCTGAAAACGTGAACAAGGCTGATACGCTGCCCGTTTAAATGCACTCTGCTGGTGGGCAAGGGCTGCTTTATGCAGGAGAAAGAGGAGATAAAAAAGATGAGGGCCAATAAGCAGGACTGAAAGAATGGCTGGTGGGTCTGACAGCAGGGATTTTGCTAATGTAAGGAGCATATTATGCCAAAAGAAGATAGCAGAATTCTGTGTGCATGCCTGCTACAAGCACATGGAGCTGCAAATGCCATTTAAGCGTGGCAAAGAAACTGCTAAACCTCAGGTAGCTGGGTGTTGCAATGCTTAATACTGAAGCAAAGGGTTTATGGGCAGGAAGAATCGAGAGAACAGGACAGATTGCACCTCGATGGGAAAGGACACCAAGGTGTGAATTTCCTGTTAGCGCTAATGGGACTCTCTTGTCTCGTTCTGCACACACTGAACCAAGAAAACACTATTTGTAATTGGGTTATTCCAGCAGGAGCAAAAAAAAAAAACCAAACCTGAAGTAAAATAAAAGCCAAAAAGGGAAATAGAACATTTTTACGCTCCCCTCATGACACAGAAGCAATGTTTATCCAAAGGGACAGAAGACAAAGGTACAGGATTCTCAGTTTGAATCAAGAAAATACACTGTCCCAAAGAGTTGGATCTGTGGAAGAGCAGTGCCCAAAACAACTGCAGAAGAGGTGTTCTAGGGGAATTTCTGTGAAACTGCATTTCATTTCAGTTAGGCACTAAAAGTATCCACCACTTGTCAACTCTTGTTTCAACTCAGCTGCAAACAGGGATGGGTAAAGAAATAATTGCAGAAGAAGCGGGTTTCTGCCCTGAGCAATAGTTTCTGTCTTCTAGCACGCAGACACGGATAGCAACTGGAATAATCACTCCTTAATGCAGCCAAACAGCTCTGCTCAGCTGCTCTGGCCACACTCAGGCACAGAAATGCCCCCAGTAAGCCACAGGTTTGAGATCTGAGCCCTGGGTTAGGGCTGCTTTAGACACGGGGGTGTGTCAGGGGGACAGATGTGTCCCTTTGGCACGTGGGTGGGTTTGGGTGTCCCAGGAATTCCATGTACATGTGACACCACCCCATGCCAGCAGATCTGATGGTGCTCCACGCCGCAGAGATGGAAGGGACCTTTCCATGCCAGCCTGGGCACCCCTCCCAGCACCGTGGGACTGTTCAGGCACAAGTATTTAGGGAGTGAAGAAGGGGTGAGTGTGCCAGTCGGTGTTCCCTTTAGTGTCAGTCACTGTTATATGTGACTTTAACCAGTGTTAGCAGCTTAATATGGCTTAGGTTAATGAGCCATTCAGTGAGATGCAGCTTTCTGGTTTGTTGGGCTGATGAATTAATCACCATTCCTTCAAGCTCCTTGTTTGCACTGGAAGGCTGATGGCTCCCAGTGGAGCATCTGCAGGGCTTGTCTACACCGTGACTCGCTGTGGCTTTCGACTGTAGCCCAGGAACAGTGTGAATTACTGGTACACACCAGCTCACACCTATCAGACACAATAAAATAGTTGTGCTTATTGCACCAGTTTTCTTTCCAGAGGATTTTGGAAATTGCTCTATAAGCCTTAGCAGCAGAGTTTCAAATTCAGTGTAGTTCAGGTGGCTCTTTTCCTGTATTTTCCTTGCATGTCTCCATTATTAACTCCACCCCTTTTTCCAGTTGAATTTTTTTTTCCCAGCAGAAACAAACAATCAACCCCCCTTCATTCAAATACTTGAAATAAGTCTGGGTTTATTCTGAGAAATCAAATACTAGAAAAGTTGGGTATGGCCCAGTACAGAACATGTGGCCCAACATGTTGAAGGGGGAAAGGGAGGGTAGAAAACCATCAGAGGGGGTCAAACTTCTGGGAATGTCTGTTAGAAGTTTTCAAGCTGAACAGAGGAATCAGTAACAGATTTCCTACTGAAACTGAACTTCATCTTTCCAAACAGGTTTCCTCTCTTCCTTCTTCAAAGTCTCACTTTGAAGTAAATTTTGCCCTGACTGCCTGGGATCTTCCAGGCAACAAAACAAAGCGAGGCAGTGCCAGTCAGCATGGATGAGCTCTATAAACTTCAACTGCATGTTTCTGAGGTGCCAGGACATCAGCAAACATTCCATGCATCCCTGTGCTGCAGAAAGCCTGGAGACATCCTCACGGAGCTGCTGCTTTGCTTCGGGCACAGAGGGCCAGGGAGCTCTGACTGCAGGCAGGTGAATGCATCCTCCACACACTGAGAGAATCCAGGGAGCCCAAATATTTATAGGCCATCAAACCAATTCAAATACTTGAAGTTCCCTCTTTAGACCTGGCCTGTAGCAAAGGTAGGCAGAGCAAGGTCACCAGAGTCTTCCTCTCAGTGCTATTTGCAATGGCAATGTTATTCACCACAGTGGCTGGAGTTTCCAGCCTATAAAACTGTGGAGCACACACCTCTGTCTCTAAGAGAAGGAACTGAAAAATAAGCTTATGTATGTTGTTTCCAACCCATGGGACAGATCTGAGAGCTGGGAAGTGAACTTAACAAGCAAAGGTCAGCAAGTCCATTGCCTGAGCTGGGAATCCAAAATCCTGCAGGCTCTGGCTACTGTGCCTAAGCTGAGCTCATACAGAATCATTTAAGTTGGAATAGACACTTAAAACTGAGTCCAACCATTAACCTAACGTGGCCATGCCCACCACTAACCCATGTCTCTGAGTGCCATGGCATGGGGCTCCAGGGCAGAGGAACTGGGTGGAGGCTCCAGATGAAGCTGGAAGGTTTCTTAAGCCCTGAAGTGTCTTGGCATAGGGAAGAGTGTCTCTGTTCTTCCTCTGCATGACCTAGGAATTAAGTACAGGAAATTTATTACTTCATTCAGATGAAAATTTAAATGCTACTTGCCTTACCTTGCCTTGCCTACCTCTTCCTGCCTCTTCCCTTCCCTTGCCTATCCCCTCTCTTGTCTTGCCTTGGGTACCCCCCTTTCCCTTTCCCTTTCCCTTTCCCTTTCCCTTTCCCTTTCCCTTTCCCTTT